>JAEMWC010000001.1:3757500-3770000 GCA_016490735.1 Pachyseris speciosa | reverse complement strand
CAGAGATAAAGCCCTGTCCCAAAGTAAGGCACCATGTAATGAAGTATCTGAAGAAAAGTATGCCAAGTGCGCTTCTACAAGTACAGGACGCAATGTTGCAGACTTAGAGGAAGCAGAAGTGGAGATCGTAAAGCAAGTTCAAAGAGATGCTTTCCCTTCAGAGATTAGAAGTCTACAACATATCCAAGGGAACGACAAGTATGGTTGTCGTGCACTTGACAAAGAAAACAAGGCAGTGCTAAAGAAGTCAAGTTCTCTCTGCACACTTGATCCATTTCTAGACAAAGACGGTGTCATGAGAGTTGGCGGAAGAATACGGAAAGCAAACCTGTCAGGCACTCTTAGGAACCCCATTATTCTACCAAAGTCCAGCCACGTTACTTCATTGGTCATTAGCCATGTTCATGAAAGAACACACCACAGTGGAAGAGGGATTACCTTAAATGAGCTTCGCGCCAGTGGCTATTGGATTGTCCGCGGAAACGCAATGGTTAGGCAGTTGATTTCGCAGTGTGTAACATGTCGTTACCTCCGCGGAACCTTGGGAGAACAGAAAATGGCTGACTTTCCCAAGTCACGCGTGGAGCCAGCACCACCTTTTTGTTATTGTGGGGTGGATTTTTTCGGTCCCTGGCACGTTCAACGAGGACGAGCTGTCATCAAGAGATATGGCGCTTTGTTTACATGCTTAGCGAGCATGGCAGTGCACATAGAGGTGGTGGATTCCTTGGAAACTGATTCCTTTATACAGGCGTTGAGATGATTCATCTGTAGAAGGGGGCCAATCAGAGAAATTCGCTGCGACAGAGGGACGAATATCATTGGTGCAGAGACCGAACTTAAGAAGGCTGTGGAAGAAATACAAATAGTGGAACAGAGAATTAACTCTGAAGTGTAAATTAAAGTGCTACTTAAACCCATGAATAACCCACTGGGCGTTAGCCCTAGTAAAGGGAAACATGGAACCACACGAGGCAAAGAAAAAATCTTTTGACCTCGGTGGGAATCGAACCCACGACCTCCGGATTAGATCTACCGTTACTCTGCCGACTGAGCTACAAGGTCGCACAGAGAAAGTCGGGGACGATTAATCCGGAGGTCGTGGGTTCGATTCCCACCGAGGTCAAAAGATTTTTTCTTTGCCTCGTGTGGTTCCCTGTTTCCCTTTACTAGGGCTAACGCCCAGTGGGTTATTCATGGGTTTAAGTAGCACTTTAATTTACACTTCAGAGTTAATTCTCTGTTCCACTATTTGTGTTCCTAGTGCTACGCGGCACAACATTCATGTGGAAGAAATAGACGACCAAGGCAGGACTTCTTAAGGCCAGCATCGATTGGATTAAGAATCCAGCATCCGCTACTAACTTTAGCGGCGTCTGGGAGAGACAAATCAGGTGAATCAGAAACGTCATGAACAGTCTCATTAGAGAGCATGGTAATCGCCTGGACGAAGAATGCCTAAGAACGTTCCTGTGTGAAGCAGAGTCCACGATCAACAACAGACCTCTCACGGTGGAAACCCTTAATGATCCCCTTTCAGCACCACCATTATCGCCCAGCATGCTGCTGACAGGAAAGACTAGGGTTGTGCTGCCTCCGCCAGGAGAATTCAAGAGAGAAGACTTGTACTGTAGAAAGAAGTGGAGATGCACACAGCATTTGGCACAAGAATTTTGGTCAAGGTGGAGCAGAGTATCTGCAGCAGTTGCAAGTAAGAAACAAGTGGACTCGGTCACGCAGAAATTGCAAGTTTGGAGACGTTGTGCTGTTGAAAGAAAATCAGTCTCTGAGAAACAGATGGCCCATGGCTAAAGTGGAAGTCACACATGCCGACGATCAAGGTCAAGTACGTTCAGTGACAGTGTAGACGAGCAATGGATCCAAATTGGAAAGGCCTGTTAACAAGCTTGTTTTACTCATGGAAGCAGAGTAGAGACCGGGATTCCCCGATGAGGAGCCTGAACTATGGTGAAAAAGAAACATTAAAGCTGCAGTTGTGATAGTTGTTATTTTTAAGAAAATGTAAGGTCAGACTGACATTTTGGGGAGCCATGTTACTGCTGGGCTTCGTACTGCCCAGCTGGGTACACTGTGTAGGAACATTTAGTTTTGGGCATGCGTGTTGAAAAGGTCTTCGAACGGTGACCATGCGGCCACCGAGTTAAAACCTCAGACATATCAGTTTTGCTTAGTTTTTTGCAGTTGTGTTAGTCCCTTTTTACGAAATTCTACCTTGAATGTGATGTATATGCTCTGCGAGTTTTTTCCTCACGGCTTTCTGTGAAAGGATGTATTAAATGTTTCAAGATCTCAGAAGGATTTTGTAAGCCTTATGGTTTGTCGCCGTTCGCAGCAACACTAGGTGTGTTAAATTTAACCGTTGGTTTATCCTTAGGATAGTTCTAACCGTGCTTTTGTGCAACAGAATCTAACCGAAGGATAAATTCTATTCTTCAATTAGCGGGATTTATCCATCGATTAGCGCTAATCGGCTTTCCACGAACCGGGGCCTGGGGTTTATACTGAACTCTGTAACAATGACCATACAACTAGGGAGAAAGCTACAGGTTTGCGAACAGCTTACTCCGCGTTACTAGCATGCTCATCTCTACAGGGTTCGCACGCACCTTGAAAGTCCTTGAAAGTCCTTGAATTTGAAAATCAAAATTCAAGGACTTGAAAGTCCGTGAAAAGTACATTTGGTCCTTGAAAAACCTTGAAATTTGCTGTTTGACTGTTTCCACTTAGTGGAAGAACTAGAAAAGACTTACACTTGAACAAATCTGACAGTTATCCCTTAAACCCGATCATCTAGTATCACATTCTAATAGCATTTTTTACTGGATGGAGTGCTTGAAAAATTGGAATTGTGTCCTGGAATGTTCTTGAAAAGTCCTTGAATTTTTAGTCCAAAAAAGAGTACGAACCTTGTCTCTATCTATTAGGGAAGTGGAAAGTGTCATTGGTAAAATAGTTTCTTTCTTCCCTGGGGTCATGCACGGGGTTCTTTACTACCGGCACCTTGAAAAAGACCATTCCCAGGCTCTTAAGAGGACAAGGGGCAATTTTGATGCTTCTATGTCTCTGTCCAGCCATGCTAAATCTGAACTACAGTGGTGGATCAAAAATGTAGAGAATGCGTACAATGTAACACACCATTCACAAGCCCAACATCAAATAACTACAGATACATCCCTCATGGGATGGGGGGGCTGAATTTGCAGGGGTGTCTACAGGAGGAAATTGGTCCTCTTCAGAGTTTAAACACCATATCAACTATTTGGAAATGTTGGCTATTCTTTTGGCTCTCAAGACATTTGCTAAAGACAAAAACAACACACACATCAGAATAATGTGTGATAACACTACAGCATTAAATGTCCTTAACCACATGGGAACCAGTCACTCAGATCAGTGTAATTCTGTAGCTAAGGAGTTCTGGGAGTGGTTTATAGATCGCAGTGTATGGCTCAGTGCAGCACATATCCCTGGGAAACAAAACCTCATCGCAGATTTTGAATCCAGAAAAAAACCAAAGAGAATCTGAGTGGCAGCTTGACAAGCTGTTGCTTTCCAATGCACTTGAGAGACTAGATTTTAAGCCTGATATTGACTTGTTTGCCTCTCGTATAAACCACCAATTTCCTCAATATGTGTCTTACAGACCTGACCCAGAGGCCTTTGCCATTGATGCTTTCAGCATAGACTGGTCTAATCTTAATATGTATGTTTTCCCTCCTTTTAGTGTTATTCCAAGTGTTAAACAAATTGAAGTCCGAGGGATAAAGGGGGGTTTGTGTTTTGCCGGATTGGCCAACACAAGCCTGGTACCCAATGGCTTTTCAGTTATGCACACGACAACCAGTGTACTTCAAGCGAGGAAAGACCTCCTTCAGTTCCCAAGCCACCCCAAGGAAACTCATCCCATCTGGCACAAATTAAACCTTCTCGTCTCTCTCTTATCAGGGAGGGATTAAACCAGTATGAATTACAAGTCACAATGTGCCAAAGATGTGCTTATGGCTTCATGGAAAGAAGGTACCTCCAAGCAATACCAAACTTACCTTAGCAGATGACAACAGTACTGTAAAAACAGGAACATTGACGTTTTCCAACGTGGAATATCAAATGGCATTGAATTCTTTGTCTCATTATATAAATCAGGATTAGGGTACAGTGCAATTAACACAACAGGCTCTGCTCTCTCCTCCATCCTTGTCTTTAAGGATGGAGTGAAGTTTGGAGAACACCCCTTAGTAGTTTGTTGCATGAAGGGGATATTTGTGTTGAAACCGGCGCTGCTGTGCTAGAATATTTAAGAACTTTTGCCACCTTGAGCTCCTTATCTCTTAAGGTGCTTACTTTAAACCTGATTCAAAACGAAATTGAAAAAAATGTGTGAATTATTAGTTAAAATCTTGTAGTAAATAGTTATCTTTCTTCACATGTCTGATATTATTTTTATACTCATCGTTACATGTACCATACTTTATATTTTGTCAATTAAGTCTATGTATTTAGTTAATTTACACTTACCCTCATTGTATTTTACTTTCGATCCTGGCCTTACTCTTACTGTTAACTTTATTTTTACTCTGAGGGAGCCCAATGTCTATAAAACTCATGGTTTCCTTTTGGGCTTCCTCGCCACTTTCATTTGCTTTGTGTAACTGTTTTGTTTTATCGTTATTTGTATTTTGTGGTAAAATAAATAAACATAAATGTTACTGTGCCTCACAACTGGACAGGGCGGACAGGCCATACAAAAGATTGATGTCAACTACATTCAAGAAACGGAGGACAGATACAGGGTCACTAAACGCGAGAAACTAAAGCAGACCAAACCTGGAAGGCATCTGGAACCACTTGACTTAATTGCGTACCACAATGATAAGAAACTCTGTGTAGTAGAACATCTCAAGGAATATTTGCAACGTACGAAACAGTTGCGAAAGAGACACTCGCAATTACTGTTGAGCCATGTAAACCCTTTTAATCCTGTATCCAAAGATACCATTTCTAGGTGGATCAAGCAAGTATTAGAGGCAGCTGGTATTGACATTAAAGTGCACCTAACCCCAAAAAATTGTTTTCGCTTAAATAAATCTTTGCACCTGTACGAAACGTATTGCGCCGTTTTGAGCCTTTTAAAACCAAATATTGACTTTTTATAGGCTGCAAAAGTTACGAAATTTAGCCATCATCTGTCCCACGACCGAGCTAGTAAGGGGCATGGGTCTATTCCTTACATGACGTCACAAACCGATTTCCATCGCATTAAGTCTTTGTAAACATGCATGCAAAGCAGTTTGTGACGTCATGTAAGGAATAGACCCATGCCCCTTACTAGCTCGGTCTTGGGACAGATGATTCGTAACTTTTACAGCCTATAAAAAGACAAGATCTGGTTAAAAAAAGGCGCAAAAAGGCGCGGTGTGTTTCGAACAGGTGTAAAGATTTATTTAAGCGAAAAAAATATTTTGGGGTTAGTTGCACTTTAACAAGTACTCTGCTCTCTCTCTCAAGGCTAAAGGCTTAATCTAGCTGAGATTATGAAGAGTGCAGGTTGGTCTAACTCAGCCACTTTTGCAACATTTTATGATAAACCTGTTGACACAGTTACAGAAAATTTTGGTTCGGTGTTATTACATTCCAACACACTGTGATCTGTTAATGTATTTTATTCAGCACATTTTGGGAATAAAATATTACAGTTTGTGATACAGGACTTTGAAGTCTCGTGTGACTCCGTAGTGACGTAGACTGATGACAAGGTATAATTATAAAATTAAACCATTCTCGACCCCAGAGCTCTTCTCGGGCTTCGCACCTCGCGCTTCGAAGGCTCTGGGAACTCCAAATTGATCGTAGCCAAAATCCAAAATGGCGTCGCTGTTTGAAATAGTCCTTGCAGTATGCCTTAGCAAAATGTGGTAAAGACTCTAAATTTCGCTTGCTGTGCCTTTCAATAACACGCAAACTCTGAAGTTCAAATCTCAGCTGACAACTGCGGTTCTCGCTGCCCGACATCAATCAAATTTCCAGCGGCTTCCGACTGTAACCGAGAGGTGATGATCAATGATTTATGGCCCAAAGCAGTTTCAAGCATCAGAAGCGTGGAGGCTGAGTCCATTGATTTCCTTTACGTTTCTCAGGATAATCAATCGGATAGTTTCAGTTATTTGAGGACCGATCCATCGAAACCTCCCGACTCAGGTTAGGCAATTCAGCGAATCTTGACTTACGTGGTTTTCTGGAGTTTGGTGTGTTTGATCGATTTTATATCTCTGTTTATATTTTCATTTGTTTAGTGAGAAGTAGCACGGTACTTGGAAATAAAAGCAGGGGAAGTTTGTGGCTCTGAAACGACCCTTTTCGTTCTTCCTAAGCGATGGACACACAAAACAGTGAAGGCCGTTGGCGTCAAAAATTGCATCAATAAATAACAATTCATGCTTGTTGAACTGGGCCGTCGTCTCTCATCTCATTCCTTTTCACTATTATCAGAGATAAGAATATGGAATTTATGAGTCAAAACCCCGTATTTAGTGCACATGATTCTTCAATACTTTTCGATGCAAATGGCTTTTTCTTCCCGGAGTGTGTTCGTAAAGTTTGATTGGTTTGGCGGTTGGTGCTTGAAAATGAAATTCTGTATAATTATGAAAATCGCAGTAAAGGTAGAGCAGAAATCAATTATATTGAAGCTGTTGTTTGTTAAAGGAAGAACGGTTTAGGGGTTTCACTCATGTTTGTTTTGTGAAATTTTTTCGAAGCTACAATAGTTCGCTTCACAAGAGTAACCGTTCAGTTTTTCGCGTGTACGAAGTTGGCCAATCAGAAGCAATTTCATTATTTCAACTGATAACCAATCAGAGCTGGAGCTTGCGTAGAGTTCCCGCCGTCACGCGCGTTAGACATGCGCAAAAGGGAAGAGCTCTGGGGTCGAGATTGAAAATTAAACGAGACTTACCTGTAAGTTGAAGTTTGATTACGATTCTATCATGTCATCTTTCCGGAACGAAGGAGTCACATGCCCTTATTCCACCCACCCTCCCGTCTCCTTCGTTCCTTCTTTCCTGTACCACTCACGTTGAATACTGATCAGCAACGCACATGCGCATCTCATGTGACTCCTTCGTTCCGGACTGATGACAAGATAGAATCGTAATCAAACTTCAACTTAAAGGTAAGTCTCGTTTAATTTTGCAGTTTTAGTGTAAGAATGGATAGATGTACAGTACAGCTTTTTAAGCCGTTCAATAAATTCGCAATTCGTGTTTTATCAAGTCCTAAAACACTCAGCTGCGCCTCGTGTTTTAAACTTGATAAAACACTCCTGCTAATTTATTAAATGTGACATAATGAAGACAGCGCCTGTGAAAACAAACGAGCTTTTCCTTCCCAAACTGGTACGCCAGCAAACCCATTTCGCTATTTTAACATTCAAACGCTGATTTGTACTGGTTCAAACAAAACACTCGAGATTTAATCACGTTAGACGTCTTAGACGGCGAAACTTCGTTGTTTACAGTCTTAGGGTGACGATTTCTAACTTATTAAATGAAGCGTGAAGCGTGCTAGTTTTTTATATTTTCTTTACAGCTTTTTGACAACGTTCTTTTAGATTTTGAGACATGCACATGCATGTTATCCGCATTTTTTCTTCTTGAGTCTGAATAAATTAGCTTTAAAAAAACAATGCCGATACCGCTAAAAAGATCATAAGTTTCTTCTCTTGTTGTCCTCAAATAGTGTCTCGAGTGTAACATTAGAGAGTTACAATCCAGAAAAATTTAGACGATGATGCGTCGTCTCTTGAACGCGCGTCCCACAAAATGCACTTACGAAATTTAGAGCACATGCGCACACGTCTCGATATCCGATTGGCGGGAAACTTTGTGCCAATCTCGAAATCAATGAGTTTCGTCAACAAAGTGCTTGGCTGTTCTTGTCGTATAGAAGCTACAAACAAGCCTTCATTTCGGGAAAATAGGACATTTCTTCTATGTGCATTTGATTCCGGAGTAATAAACGAAGAGGAATTCGTTCTTTTATATGACATAAACACTGCAAAGAGTCCTGATTTGCCATACTGGAACTATGAACATTTTGATCTCGATAACATGGCTATGGTGGCCTAGAACTGCCATAAGGATTTTTGGTGTTTTTTTATCTTTTTGTTTTATATGTTATTTTACTTATTCAGTTTATTGTTTTTGTTTTATTTCATTTCATTCGTTTGATTTGATTTTGTTTCATTTTAAAAAACAATTTCTTATGAAAATGAAATTAAAGCGAATGAAAACGCTTTGTCTAAAATGAAATTAATATGAAAGTAAAGTCAATTGAAAACAAATTAAATTAAAAGCAATTGAAAATTTTATCACCGTGGCCTAAAACTGTCATAGACCAAGATGCCTTAGGGGCGGCTTGTACTTCCAAGATGGCGGCGCCGAAGATCGACGTGTGTAGATACCTGGCAGCCGGGAACTGATTTCAAACAACTAGATACTCGGAAGTCAGAAATTTTGACCAATTTTCTCGAAACAGCTCGTTTAATTCCTCTAAGAACATAAGATATTTGTTAAGAAATCTCAAGCAATTGCAAATATTGCCTTGGGTTAAAAGTAGAAGCAACTGTCGAGCTTGGGCGTAGAGTGAAATCTCAGTGTTTTCGACACTTAGAAAATACTCAAGTTCTGACACACTAAATCAACTCCCAATGAATATCTGCAGAAATTATCAACGAAACCTCACTGAGTATTTAGTGTTTGTTCAGAAATGCCAAGCGATTCTAAATAAAGGTTAAGTATTGTTGTGAACAAATTCTCCGAGCTTGCATTAAGCATATTCTTTAGAATCTTGACTCACGGGTACGGTTTTCAAAATACTAAATGCCCGGTGTCGAGTCAATAAACCAGCCAACGTTTGTGTTAAACATCGTATAATATCAACTCGAAGAAGCGAATTTCTGCATAACACACGCACGAGGTAAACACTACAATCAGAGTAAAATTACACCACATGTCATGTGACCGGAAGTGGTCATAAACCGGAAGCGATCATTACATCTCCCTTATTGAGAAAAAAAAACCTGATAAGGTGTAACACAGTTCTCAGTGTTCATCTTAACTCGAGTAATATGAAACTAATGATCAACAGTGTTCGTC
This sequence comes from Pachyseris speciosa, assembly GCA_016490735.1. Taxonomy (NCBI): domain Eukaryota; kingdom Metazoa; phylum Cnidaria; class Anthozoa; order Scleractinia; family Pachyseridae; genus Pachyseris; species Pachyseris speciosa. The sequence goes on along the minus strand of JAEMWC010000001.1, from coordinate 3,760,827 downwards.
TGATCAAGACTTGTTTAGTTTATCTTAAGCGTCCATCCTGGAGGGTGCCCTAACTACCCTTCCACTGCGAGTCACATAATGGCTTCCAGCAGCTTGAGCTGAGTTCAGCGGTTGATCTGCTCCTGGGGTAGCACTGACTGCTCGGGAAGCTCCTACTGGGGGTGAGCAGGCTGTTTGGACTGCTTGGGATTGGGCAGCTCCTGAGGATATATTGACTGGTTGGTCTGTTCCTGGGTTAAATCGATGAACTTGATTTCTCCCTAGGTCAAACTTGACGTGTTTGGGGGAACTTGAGGGACTTGCCGTATTTGAGATCGGTTTCGGCGTAGTTCCTTACCACTTGGTGTAGCTACCATGTAAGACCGAGGGGCACCGTCAACCTCATTCTGTACCACTGCCGGGTTCCATTCCAGTGTCTTGGGGTTCTGAATGGTCACATGTTCACCAGGAAGCAGACTAGATAGAGGAGTGGTAATCTGATCATAGTAGTATTTCTGTTGGGCCTGTCTTTCTTGCAGTCTACTGACGACATCTTCATTGGTTTGGTCACTTCGGATCTTCCTAGGCAGGTTGTCTTGTACTTGTCTTCCGAACAGCAGTTCTGCTGGAGATGGTAGCTTGTTGTCGATTGGGGTTGCGCGAAGGCATAGAAGAGCTTTGTTCGGGTCTGAGTTGGATCTCTTGGCTTTCTTCAAAACTCGTTTAACAGTTTTCACTTGACTCTCGATGAATCCATTACTGCGTGGATAGTTGGGTGAACTTGTCACGTGACTGAAACCATACTCGTTTGCGAACTGTCGGTAGTGGCCTTGATAGTGGGGCCCGTTGTCGGATCTCACAATCCTAGGAATTCCGTGTTCACTGAAAATTTGTTTAGTCAGATCTGCAACACACTTGCTAGTGCTTTGGCCCTTTGGGATTTTTCTGACAAACGGGTACTTGGTGTAGTAATCTGCAACCAAGAGATATTCATCACCATCGAGGTAGAATATGTCAGTTCCTATAGTGTACCAAGGTCGTGGTGGCACTTCAGATGGAATTAGAGGTTCTCTTGCTTGCTTGGGTTGCAGTTCTTGGCATATCAAGCACGACTTTGTCAATTCTTAAATGTCTTTGTTCAAGTTCCTCCAGAATACTGATGTGCGTGCCCTGAGTTTGGTCTTTTCTGTGCCTTGGTGGCCAGCATGTAGTTTCGAGAGGATATCCCCTTGGAGCGACTGCGGAATGATGATTCGGTGGCTTTTGAAGAGCAAACTGTCCTCGATGGCTAGTTCTTCTCGATAATGCCAGTATGGATGAAGGATTGAAGGTAGTTCTTTCACTGTCTTGGGCCAGCCATTGAAGACAACTTCCTTGAGGGCAGCAAGTTCAGGGTCTCTTGCTGTTTCTGCTCGGATGTTCTGCAAATATTCATCTGCGAACTGTGGACAGATGTCGTGAATCTGCACATTGAGATCTGGTATTGGTGCGTCTTCTTCAGGAGATAGTCTTGAAAGGGCGTCAGCTATCTGCATTTGCTTCCCTGGCCGGTACTTGATTCGGAGGTCATATGGCTGTAGACGCAGGAGCATTCTTTGTAGCCTTGGGGGTGCTGAGATGAGATTCTTCAGCTGGATTGCCTCCAATGGTTTGTGGTCTGATTCTGCAACAAAGGTTCGGCCATAAAGGTATGTATGGAAACGCTCACATCCATACACCACAGCTAGAAGCTCTCGCTCAATGTTAGCGTAACGCGACTCTGTTTCTGTTAGGGCCTTACTGGCAAAGGCGATTGGTTTCTCGTCTTGCAGTAAGGTTGCTCCAAGACCTTTTGTCGAGGCGTCAACTTGAAGAGTGACTTCCTTAGTTGCATCATAGTATGCCAGGATAGTTTCAGCACTAATGGTATTCTTGATTACATCAAAAGTCTGTTGATGCGTTGGAGTCCAGTCAAAGGCATTGCTTTCCTTGACTAGTTCTCGCAGGGGAGCTGTCAGGGTGCTGAGATTTAAGATGAATGGCCCCATGTACGTTGCTAATCCGAGGAACGACTGCAGCTCTTGTTTACTAGTGGGGGGTGCCATCTGCTTCAGGGCCGACACTTTGGCAGGGTCTGGCTGTACTCCATCTTCACCACATACGACTCCATAAAACTTGATCTTTCTCTGTTTGATCTTACACTTGTCGGGGTTAAGCTTCAGCCCAGTATCTCTGCACCTGGTAAGCATCTCGTTGAAGTGTCTGTCGTGTTCCTCTTCGGACTTTCCAAAAACCACAATGTCGTCAGCGATTCCTATTGTTCCTTTGCAACCTTCAAAGGTTTGGTCTATCTTTGCTTGGAACACATCCTGGGACATCTTGAGTCCGAATGGCATGCGAAGAAACCTGTAGCGGCCAAATGGTGAATTAAGGGTGGTTAAGTAGCTGGATTCATGGTCAAGTTCAACGTTCCAATAACCACATTTGGCGTCGACAATGCTGAAGTACTTCGCACCACTCAACTTCGGGAGGATTTCTTCTAATGTGGGAATCACATGATGTTCTCTGGATATCGCTTTGTTGAGGTCCTTGGGATCTAGGCAAATTCTTAAGCTGCCGTTCGGCTTCCTCCGGTAGACCAAACTATTCACCCAGGCAGTTGGCTCGCCTTCTTTGATCTTGGTGATAATTCCTCGGGCAACCATGTCTTCAAGCTCGCTTTTGATGTCTTCCCGCAGACTGAGGGCCACTCGCCGTTGGGCGTGGACAACTGGGGGCACTGTGGGGTCCACCGTGATGTGGTATTGGCCCTGGAATTTGCCTATACCGTCAAAACATTCTGGGTAGCGATGCACCAAATCTTCCTTGTCTTTGATTGGTGGGGTCTCCCGTACTGAATTCTGCTCAACAGAACAGTTCAGGGTAACGAGGTTGAGCTCTAGCAATGTGGGTAGTCCAATGATGGCTGAACCATCTGCTTCTGTGACGTAGAAGTTTGCAACTGATTTTCTGCCTCTGAAATTGCAAGGGATTCTGCATATACCATGTTGGGTGAGCTTGGCCCCTCCATAAGCTGTGAGCACTGTGTGAGACTGCTCGAGGACTCCTGGCGTAGGGAAACCCTCTGATGTGATGTTCTGGGGGTACATTCGGCGATACAGCCTCAGGGGTAGGATGTTTCCTTGGGCTCCTGTATCCAACTTGGCTTTCAGTGCAGTCTGTCGATTGTTGTTGCTGCCCAGGTCAATGCTTATGGTCACGAAGACTTCGTCTGCAGGTCGAGCTCGAGGCTCAAAGGCATGAACAGTGATAGATTCAAATGTGATAGATTCAAATTGATCGCTCAGCTCCCTCCTATCGCCATCTCTG
>JAEMWC010000001.1:3735000-3750000 GCA_016490735.1 Pachyseris speciosa | reverse complement strand
TTTACCAATTACTTTTTTATTCGTCTTATCGAAATATGGAGAGCATTCTGGGTAGTCGCTGTTGTCAAATTTATTTTTATCCTTCCAGAAATTTCTATAGACGTCTCCGGTTTCGATTTCATAGGTCAATGAGTCTGTGTCTGTGAAGAGCAGCTTCGCCTTGTTTCCATACTTCTCTTTAATGTAGTTGTAATGGAAATCGTACATCAGTGTCTTGCTTAGATCAAGGATACACATTCCTACATATGCTGGCCGGTTTAAAGTAAGTGTTTCTTTTATCTTATGAACAGTTACCAAATTTTCATTGAAGATTTTACTGCTAACATATGTCGGTTTAGCAGCCATTTTTAATAGTTTCTTTTCATCGGTGACTAATCTGACGTCTACTCGCTTTCTGAGGTTTTCCATCGTTTTTCCAAATACACTGTTATTCATCAGCTTGAAAAAGTCTTTCTCAAAGGCATTTTTAGCGTTAGTTCTTTTCTGAGTGTTGTAATCAATATATTGTCTGAGCCATGCGGACTGATTGAACTCTAGAACTCGATGGACTTTAGTTATTTTCAAACCGAGATCAGTGTATAATTGGAGGTTCCTATAATGGAGCACGTATTTTTCTTTGTTGCTTAATGTTGGTATTAGTTTATGTACCAAACCAGTTGATATCTTGTATTTCTTCGCGATGTTTTTACAATACCCAGACAACATACTTTCAGCTACTTTGACCTTTTCCGGTCCAAGTGGGTAGTCATTATGTAGATCATGTAACTCTTGGGGGTATTCAAGGTCAACTTCAAGAATCAAACCCTTTGCACTATCTTCTTTATAGACAGCCAGGTCTAACTTGCTGATCCGCTTTTCTGTCAACCATTTGAAACCACCGGTTGGTAAATATTGACTCATAGCCCAACCATACAAATTATTAGCATCGAGATACATGATATACTTTGAGGGCGCCTTCTCATCGTATTCTTTCATGTATTTATTGTTTGCTTTTCCATATCGGTTTGCTATATAACTGATTCCTCCACGCATACCCTTTTCAATGAATTGAAACATATCAATATCAACCACAAGCTCTAGTTTAATGTCAGTCATTTTAAGCATTGCATCCCACGAAAGCCCTGGAGACGTGAAATAATGACATGGGTCCAGTTTGTAGTATTCAAGACACGTTTTCCTGAAGTTTTCAAATACATCAGCTAAAAGGAGGATGTCAGATTTCAGATATAGATCATGATACTCGCCCATATTTTTGAGAGAGAATGTATTCCACACATTCTGGGCATGTGTATAGTCTTCATCACTGATGTGTTCATCACTTAATATGCTATAAAATTCTTCTTTTGTTGGTAGCTTTTTATTGAATTTATCAAAGCTGTCCATGAAGTCGTAAGGGTAGACCCCTTTTTGTGCCATCAACTCAAGCTTTTTACCTTTGAATTCTTGGGAGGTGTATTTTAATGACTCTTTTGGTAGATTACTGACCAGTTTTTCCAAACTAGAGCCCATGAATTGGAAACTATCAATAAATGTTAGGTGATTACCAAGCATGAAAGCCATATACTTCTCCATGTTGTTAGGTATAGCATTGATTGCCATTTGACACTTTTCACCTTTCTTATTTGTGTAAGTGTGTTTCTTAACAATGGCTCCAATCTCTTGCATTATGAAATGACTATCATAACCTCTCAAATTATGGAATATAACAGGTATTTTTATTTCTTCTGCATTCACTCTGAGCTTTAGACTACATTCTTGATGGGCAGAGCCTCTGTATTTACCAGTGATATGGCAATGATCTCGAACTCAAATGTCTTTATCAGTGTATTGTTTATTGCAAATGTGGCATTCTATGGCTTTTTGGAATTCCTCTTCATCATCCTTTGTCATTCTGAGTGGTTTGTTGAATTCCTTTTTCATAACCTTCTTGCAATATTTAACTTCTTCCAACATAGCCTCCATGAATTTGTACACTGCATTTTCACCTCTATAAACTGTTACAGGTTTGCTATTTTTATCATCATAACAACAAACAACTTTGTAACCATATCCACAGTCAGTATGCTTCTGATAAGCCTCTGTATATGATTTGTCATTATTAGGTTGGCAACCGTGTATTTTTTCAGTGATGGCCTCAAAATCAGCATAGATCACAAATGGTACCTGCTGTTGTTTATGAAAGTTGTTGAATTTCAGTATGTTGTTATCTTTGTTTGGCATTTTTATTGCCTGTGTGCCATTTACTTGCATGCAGTTGTCCTTGTGATCATTCAGAACCCTTTCAGAGCTGAAGCATTGAAGACAGTGCATACAAAAGTGTTTTCTTTCTTTGTGCTTTGTTTGATTGTACATAAACTTATTGAAATCTTTGATTAGCACATAATGCTTGTTTTCATTTTCAGTTATTAGAAGCAGATTCAAGCAGTTTGCATATTTCTCTTTTGATACATATATTGGATATGGTTGTTTATCCTCATAACCGAAAACATTGATGTTGATCTCATTTTGTTTTTCAATCTTATTGTAATGTTTGGTAGTCACTGGAAATTCAATTCCTGAATAATCTAAATTTTCAATAAATTTCCTATCAACTTTTTTAATCCTCTGTGGGTATTTCTCTTGTGGGTTCAAGTGTCTGATGTGACACCACCGGAAGCATTCGTTATCCTCATTTTTCAAGTTAACTAAACCTTTGGCACTATTTCGTAATTCTGCTGGTAGTTTTATGTATGAGGAACCTCTAATCGGCTCATATTTCACCACATTGAGGTAATGACTATCAACAGATTCGATTGTCCAACCAGACCCCTCAGAAACCCAAACTGCAATCTTATTTATTATTTGTTGTTTTGACACTTGTAATGATTCATTGATCTCTGGATTGTTTATGATTGTTTCAGCTTGACTGTTGAAATATGCGGTTTTGTATTCTATTGCTCCATCAGTCATTTTTGCGAATGTTACCTTTAGCGTTTCAACAAATTTCAGTCCTTTCATTTCATTTAACAATTTTTTAATGTGTGTTTCGATTGCCATTCTTGTGTTTAGTAGTTGCTCTAGCGGGTCTTTGTCATTTTTTATATCAATTTCAAAAGACTTTGTGAAGCCCTTTAGAGCTTTTTCAGTTTGTATAATCTTAGTCCTTGGTTCAGGAACTGGCTGTTTAGCTCTTGGGGCGGGAACTGGTCTGTCTCTGAACTCTAATGGTGGAGGAATTATGTTGTTTTCATAATCTTGAACCATTTGTTTAACACTCTTGCGAGGCGCTGGCACTGGTCTCTGTATAGGCTTGGTATCATCTACCACAATAACTTTTGGCTTATTCTGTTGCTTCAGTTTTTTAGTTCTTGGTGGAGGGATTGGTTTGTAATCATCCACAATAACGATCTTTGGTTTCTTCTGTTGCTTTAATAGCAATTCGATGAGCTGAGATTTACTGAGTTTCTCTAGACTCTTCTTATTCATATTAATATGTGAGATAATTTTTCCATCTATATTATAACTATTTATTTTTTGTTTAAGCCAGTTTCAATGCGCGTTTAAGTAGGGTTGATAATTCAAGTGATTCCAAATCCTGGAATCCTTTGAACTGATTCAAATATTATTTTTTTGATGCTTTTTTGTTCTCTTGTGAAGCGTTCTGCCGGCCAGTGTGTAATTTTTGCCATTATTACAAACTTCACAGTACCATTCTTTATTCAGCATATAGGTAGTCTTGTGTTTTATTCTTTCCTCATCACTGAGAACTCTTGGCCTTCCCCGACCTCTCTTAACATTTTTATTCTCCATATATATATATACTAATATATATTTTAAATATTTTTATCTGCGTTTAAATATGTTCTGCTCTCTTCCATGTGTTTAGTTATTTCATAAATCAAGTCTTCGAAACAGTTGCTCATTATGTATTTGCAGTTGTTTTTCTCATACATTTTCTTCATCATTATTTGTTTATTGGTGACTATGAAAATACCTGTTGGGCTTTTGAATTCCAGGCATAGAGCATTGTATTTTTCAGTTGGATTCAATAACACCAAATCACACTGACCGGCCATATATCCTTTGTTATAACTTCTGATTCTTATCCCCGGAGTCATTTGATTCTCACCTAGTCCTGCGATCATTAATGCGTCTTCATATTTCCTTCTGATAAATGATACAACACTGCTATGTAGATCATATTCATTTTTTATTTATTTTTTTTTTTCATATATTATAATAATTTATTTTTTATTTTTAATTGATTTTCGACCTGTGTTTAAATATAGTCAGGAATAATAATATTCTTGGCTACCGTGAGCAAATAACAGTATATACACTGAAGTTTCTTCTATATATATGTTAGATAATTTTATCTTTATAATATTTCTTTTAAATCCCTAAATGGTATCCAACTGTTAAATTCATCACTATAACCCTTCCACTTCACCAAAGCTTGTTTTTTCTTATAGTCTCTGCGAATGACTTTATCGATACGGAAAACATCCTGTCTGGCTTTTAATAATTCAGGTTCATAAAAACTCCCTTCAATATCTTCACCTTTCAGATCCTTTATTTTGTATGTTATTGGATTAGTGTATTGAATCTTATCAACTGTGAACACTTCCTCAGTCCAATTTGGTGTATAGCCCTTGTTGAACACATTCCGTTTATACTTAGATATTCGGACCTTATCACCTATTTTAAATTTTGGTTTCTGTTTTAATGGCTCCATATCACCATATAGATTAAAGTAAACAGTTCCTTCATTCTTTTTCTTTGAAGCCTCTGTAGGTGTCATCTTTATGCTTGAATGTTTGGTATTATTATACTTTTTCACTAATTTTGGTAACATGTCTAAATACTGTGTATTACCTTGAACAGTGAACTGCTTCCACATTTTGGATTTAATTGTCCTATTCCATCTTTCAACCACTGAGGACTTTTCTTCATTCTCAGTTGAGTACATATGTATCCCATTTTTCTCTAATAGGTCTTTCACATGTTTGTTGTAAAACTCTTTTCCCTTGTCGACCCATAAATACTGTGGTTTTCTGCCTTCCTTGAATATTGTTTTGAATGCTTCAGTGACAGATTCGCCTTTCTTATCCTTCAATGGGACAATCCAACCATATTTACTGAAGACATCAATAACCATAAGAAGATATCGGTATCCCTTATTCCATTTACTGAACTGTTGCATTTCAACTAGATCACTTGCCCATATTTCATCAATTTTATTTACAATCACACGCCGCCGAGTGAAATTTCGTTTTATGGGTGCATGTAATTCATCTGCTAGTTTTTCTTGCCAGTTTTCATCACTCGACGGCTTTTTCCGTTTTTTGGAACACCAAGACCTAATTTCTGTTTTTTGTCCATTAAGAATCTAGCTGTTTGACCCCATTTTGGCATCTCACCATACGGTATTTGATCAAGTGACTCAACCATTGTTTTGTCACAATCACCTTTATTTTTTCCCATATCATAACATATATCGTGATATGCTGCTATTTCATCTACCTTGTTGTAAGGTTGGACATACCATTTTGTGACCTCACCTGTGTTTTTATCATACTCTAACTGTTTATCGAGGGGATTATAAGGTCCCATGTATTTATACTTTCCGGGTGTCCATCCACTTTTTGGTTTTGGTAGTTTACCGATCATCTTGTGAATGTCAATAGCACCGCCGTAATCTAATCCTTTGATATCTGTTTTGTAACGAATATTTGGTCTCACTTTTGTTGAGAGTTGTTTCAAAGCTTCTGACCCAACCTTTGTAATCACTGGCTTTTGCAAGGGAAAGTCCTTTATCAATCAATTGCTTTTGCAGCTTTGGATTTCTCATTGCTTCTGAAGCATAATATCTCCCCATTTCAACACCTTTCTTCGCTAAATAAGGGACTCCATGTTCCAAAAATCCTGTTAGTGCCATATCTGCGGCTGAATCTAGTATGCCCGCCCCTTCAGACGGGCCAATCCGTTTCCCAGTCTCTTGACGAATTTAGTCTTTGTTATTCCACATTCAGCACAAGTGCATTTCATCATAGTTCGACCATTTTTTGTCTTTTGATATCTTTCACTTCCAGGTACACATTCAGTGATTTTCTTCTGTTTAACACAATATGATTTTACCATTATACCATTAAGTTAGATATTTTTAAAGTAGTCTATGATGAATCTGTGATTGACACTCGTATCTGTTGAACTGAATTTGGAGTTGTGTATTGTATCCAGAATAGATCTGCCTTTTTGTCTCTCGAGAAGATAGTACAAACACCAATATCCACACAAGACTGAATCCCTTTCTTGTATCTCATCACCAGAGTATTCAAGTTGTTTACCGCTTGTAGCCATATATATTTGAACTTCTGTTGGCATCATTAAACCGAAAGAGTCAAAGTATTCACAGTATTTATCATTTTTGAAATTCCGGTAACATACCCAATGTGTACCTGGTCCAATTTTGGAATCAAGATTTACTATTCCACATTCATTGTTTTTTATTTGTCTAGGAAGATTGTCTCTTGAAAATACTCCTCTAAAATGTTTTATTCCAAGTTGTTTCACCCAACTGATTAAATCAAAGTTGGATAAGGGTTTGTTTACAAAATGGTTCCTAGTATGGGGATTGAATTGAATGGACTGTCTTTTCCCAGTAGAAGCCCTTTTCCCTTTTTGGTCTTTTTTTTTTCATTCCATAACCGATTGGGTTATCCCATGTACCAAAAACAGGTGGGGATTGCCATGGAATCATAGCGTGTTTCCCACCACTTTTATTTTTATTAACTGCAATGTGATCTGGAACATGAACTGGTAATGACCGTCTAGAACGGCTGTGTTCAACATGCAAACCCTTTCCAGTCAAGGCTTTCATAAGTAGAGGAATTCCAATACTTGCTAAAAGTGTTCCAAGAAACCCACCAGACTGAGTTTTTGTTGGTTTGATAGCAAGTTGTCCACCAGACTGCATTGCATTTACAAGATCAGCCATTTGTCTCACATTCAATAAATTTCCAAAATTCAATAGTTGGGGCAAGTTTTCATTGGGAATAATGAATCCTCCTTTTTGTTTCTTTCCAAATAGTTTATCAATGCCGAGACTTGCTAATGAAGAAAGAGCACCTGTGGCCAATGCTGGAGCCGCTTTAGCTACTGCCTTACCTGCATATGGTAATAGTCTTGTTCCAAGTGAAAAAAGACTAGACCAAAGAGAACCTCCATGTACAACCGCCTTTCTGATTTGACTTTTTGATATATTGATATCAGAACCTTTTCCCAATCTTTTTGATTTCATTAGTTTGTTGATTTGTCTTTTTGTCAACATAAGTTGATCACCACCAGACAATTCACCATGAGTTAGCCTCAATGTTACCGCTGAATTTGATTTAATAGCTTTTGCAAGCTTTTCTTTCTGACCCTGTGATAGTGTCACTCCATGAGGATGATAAGTAGTCATATAATATATGTTTATACTAAATTGTATTTAATATAAATAATGATTTAATTTAATTATTTGATTATTTAATTTAATTATTTAATTATTTAATTTAATTATTTTATTTAATTTATTTGTTTAATTAATTTATTTAATTATTTAATTATTCCATTTACATAGATCTCAGAATCAACTTTCCATCAGTCTTCTCATCTCAATATCCTGTTCATACAGCACAAGTGCATACACACTGTAATCATGATCTGCTGCAGCACTTAAAGTGTATTTGAAAGTCAGTTTTGTCATTCCATCTTTTATGTCCTGCTTCTGTTTTGTCAGATCAAAGTAAATGAAAGGGAATATTGTACCAAAGTTTCCTCTTGTGAGAAGGGTGTTATCATTTAATTCATTTGCAACTTGAACATATTTCAAAACATCTCTGAATACTCTTGAGGGTTCTGTTGAGGGTTTGTAATGAACCTCTGGATAATCATTTCCATTGCCAACTTCAAGATAACAATCAGTCAAAGTTTTGTCATTACCAACAGCAAAAGTGTTATAGAGAAATTTATTGGCTGTCTGAGATGCATCACTTGCATCATTGATGATGAATACAAAGACATGTCTGGGTTTGTTTATTCCTGTGGAAATACGGAAATTGGCAGTCTGTTGTCTTGTTGAATTGCCTCTCTCAACCATTTCTCTCATGTAAGTCCACTTTCTGTTGTCAAGATACGTGCTCATGTACAAAGACTTTCCCGCAGAATTGAAAACAATACGAGGAACTATTAGCTGGAATTTAGTCAGTATCACACGACATTCATCACTAGCCTGCCAAACAAGATTGTCATCACTCTCAAGTGTTAGGTTCATCTCTACTTTTGAGTTAGGCAAGATTTCATTATAAAGTTTCTTGAAAAATCCATATCTATTTAATGCTATCTCTGCATTTACTTCACCACCATCATTAAGCAAAGCTTTACGATCTGAGAATCCTTTGTTATAAGCAGCTTGTGCCACTCTGTTTTCAGCACCTCTGGTGGTGTCAAGATAGAAGAACTCATTGGTTCCCTGACTTACAGCATAACCCTGTGAATACTCAAGCAATGACTTAATATTTGTGGCTTGGTTAGCATCTCGGCATTCATAAACATCGATTCCATTCATTTTTACATTAATGGTGTTAATAAGAGCGTGAACTGAATTAACAATACCATTTTGATCTGCAGCAGCAATATTAGCTCCATCTGCAAGCTTATTTTCTTTGAAAATAACATTAAAACGGGCATTATACCAGTCAAATGGTGTTGTCTCTCCACTGTTATCAACAACAAATCGGTAACCTGTTTTCCTCTGATGGGCATTATTTGCAATCACAGTATTAAGTGCTGTCTCAAGCTCAAAGACAACATCTTCATATCGTTCGATATATTTTGAGTCGCGATAGTTTGACATATATTATTGTGTTAGATAAAAGTTATTTATTTAATTTTCGAGGTCTCCCTCTCTTTCTTTTGATCTCACCCCCAGTCTTAATCTCACTCTCAGTTCCACTTTTTCTCTTTTTCTTGCTTAAAAGTTCTATTATTTTATCACCACCTTTTTTGCCAGCATGTTCACCAATTGTTGTAGCTGCTTTTTCAGCTGCTTTTTTTACAGCTGTTTTGGCAATGTCAGTAAAGATGCCTTCACCAATTTGCTCATATTTTTTGTACTCAAACCTCTTCATATAATATTAGGTTTTATAATTCCACACCTCTCAAGAATAACTCAATATACCAATCTATCCCATTTAAATCAACTGGTTGTCTAGAAGAATCAGTGACATAAAAACGTATTGAGCTGATTGTGTGTGTTGAGATAGGATTCCATGAAAGAAAACGAGGTTTGTAAGTGAAAGGTAAACTTCTGACGAGATCTGTGACTGGAATAACAGCGATTGTATTTGTACTATTGCCATCAACAATGCTATCTATCACATTATCACAATTAATATAAATTTCATCCACTCCTCTTGTAATATCAGGTAGATTTGCTCCATATTCTGTTGCTGAAACTAATTTTGACTCAAACCCAAGTAGTTTTCTAAATCCAAGATCTCTCAGATCCACACGATAATTTTCATTGAGTTCAATCAAAATGCGGTATGTTGATAAAACGAAATATATATTGATACCATACTTGAATTTTGATTTGTCTGTTTCAGATGGATTCAGTACATGGCTATTTTTACTCATATACTCATGAATGTAACTATTGATATCGTCGTATGAATACATCCCGTCAACGAATGTTATTGTTTCCCAGTTTACACCTTTGTCATAGCTATATTTCATTTGATTATTCCCAAAAGATTGTCTGATGTTATACCAACTGTATGTCATATTGATAACATTCACAGCCATTTCATATTTCAAATCATTCGTTAATTTGTAGGTGTATTGAATCTTTTTTCAAAATCATGACTCTTACTAACACCAATTTTGTCTCTGTTTTTACTGTTGAATCGTAATGATATTTCTGTCATATACTTTTACATTAGATATTTCATCATTATTTTATTTAGCTCTTTGATTCCAAGGACACCCATTCTGTTTGATGTGTGCAATATCTTTACAAACTCATTTCTGACACCCATACTGTTATTACCAGCAGAAATAGACCCACCAAGTAACTGCAGTCGTGAAAGCAAGTCTCCAATATTATTATAATGAAAAACACCTGCTCCGTATTGTCTTTTTTTCTTTCTCATTCCTTTCCCTGTTTTGTATTTGTAAGAAGCTAATACATCTGCAATCGTTTCTCTGTATTTCCTCAAAGTTTTTATTTCTTCGTCATAAGATTCTTTTTCTTCTGCACTGATTGATTTTTTTCTTCTTTCACCTCCTATTTTCATGGCGATATTTGCGGCTTTTTTCTTTTCTTCAAGAAGTTTTTGTGGGCTGACTTGAGTTAAATCATTTGGTTTCAATAACTTATGATTTTTCAATATAATTCTGTCATTTATCGAAAATGTTATCGATCGCTAATATGTTGAGCCCCCTATCCTCATCCTCATCTTTTGGTGCTTCAATTGCTAAAGGAAGTTCCTGACCAAATACAATTGCTCTGCGATTAGCTTCAATAACATCATCAAGTCCTTGTGTTAAAGCCTGTTGATTCTTTTTCAACTGTTCAATAACTTCATCCTGTTTCTTGTCAACACTTTCTTTCACACTCTTCTGGACATCAATAGAGGGTTTCAGTAATTGCAATGTTTCATCATAAGCATCCTGTTTTCTGTTTTCATAAGTCTTGATAACCTCACGTACTTCTCTTGTTTTATTTCCAGCTTCAATTCCACTCTCAAGAAGCTTTTCATACGTTCTATATCCATATACAATTGTGTTAGACTAATCTAAACTATTAACATATGGAAATTCCAAATTATGATATCGTTCAGAATTCAAATAATTCATTCAGACAGTTGTATCCGTATATGCCAAAAGATACATTCAGAATGTTATTGGCTGGAAATTCTGGATCTGGAAAGACAACATTGCTTTTGCATTTGATTATGGAACCGTTAGTCTATTATGATCAAATACATCTATACGCCAAAAACTTGGATCAAGACAAATATCAATATTTACAGCAAGTGATGGATGGAATAAGCAAACAAGTTGGTTACCCCGTTTTAGTTTGTAGCCAAGATGAAATTTTACCCGTTGAACAAATCAAAGACACTGATTTACAGCGACTGGTTGTGTTTGATGATTTTGTGACTGATAAAAAACAAGATCAAATCATAAGCTATTTCATTCAGGGTCGCCACAAAAATTGTTCAGTTCTGTACCTAACACAATCCTTCTACGGTTACCCAAAATCTGTTAGACTTAATTGTAGCCATTTCTGTCTTTATGATTTCCCATCCACAAGAGAGAGAAATATTATCTCACAAGAACTTGCAATCGACAAGCAAAAGTATATTGAAGCAACAAAAAAACCGTATTCCTTCTGTTATGTTGACAAACCAATGAAAACAGTGAAGAGAAATTTTTACGGCGTTATCTAATCTAATATTATATGGGATTATTTAATGATTTACCAACTCCAGACAATATAGGAACTGGTGAAATAGGTCCAAAAGGTGATAGAGGTCCTGCTGGTCCAAAAGGTGATAAAGGTGATAAAGGTGATAGAGGCCCAATTGGTCCAAAAGGTGATAAAGGTGATAAGGGTTATGGATTCAAATTAACACAAGATGGTAACTATGATCTTGAAAACAAACGCTTGACTAATGTTGGAGAACCAAATTCAAACAAAGATGCTGTTAATATGAGATACGTCAACGATGCTGTTTTATCAATTGAAGGAACACGTGTTAATCCATTTAAATTTCTTCTTGAAGATATATCAAAAACAACTATTCTTAGAAATGCAAATGATCTCAAATTGGAAGATTTTAATAAAAGCCCTTACTCAATAAATAAAAAAGCCTTGTCTTTTGTTATTCCTACTGCTGGTCTTGCAACTGTTCTTCGTTTTGATTTGTCACAATTGGAAGTTTCAAGATACACTTTTGCTGTTGAGTTTTATACTGACGGTAATCCAAATAATGCAACAGTTGATGATGACAATTTGTCGTCTAATTTGATTGAAGGAAAGGATTCGATAAAAAGAGCATTCCCAAAGACTCATCTTGTTGATGGTTATCTCAAGAGAATATTCTTCCTTGAAAAAACGAGAGTTGGTCAGACATCAATGGAACTGTTGTTGATATCACCATATTTACAAAATAATAAAAAACATTATGTTATAGTTTATGGTGTTTACGGATTTTCAAATATCATTTTATCACATATTCACGATCCTGTTTTTGAAATAGAAGAAGGAAGAATTGTATTTAATAATGAGGTTAAAATGAGTTTTCATAGAATAGTCAATGTTGCACGCCCTATCTTAAATCAAGACTGTGCAACCAAAAAATACGTTGATGATGCTGTCATATATCTGTCGACAAATAAAGCGGATAAAACATATGTTAATTCTGACTTTGTGAAAAAAGATGGAAGTGTTGAAATGACCGGAAACTTAAACATGGGTGAAAAACTTATCAACAGATTGGCTTACCCTGTGAACATTCTTGACGCTACAAACAAAAGTTATGTTGACTCTCAAATTGCAAGCTGTTTAAAAAGGGATGGAACCAACACAGCTGAGGGTGATCTGGACATGGATGACTACAAAATAATAGATGTTGGGGCTCCAACTACCTACAAAGATGCTGCCAACAAAAAGTATGTTGATGACCTTGTTTTTTCAGCATCTGGAACACAAAAAAATCCATTCGCTTTTCTGTTGAAAGATATTACCAAGTCAACAGGGATACAAAATGTCAATAGCCTTCGAATTGAAGATTTCAACAGATCACCATATCATATTAACAAGTCATCATTGTCTTTTTTGATTCCAACAAGTGGTAACTTCACATCCAAGATTCGTTTCAATTTAACATCACTGAGAAATGCACAGTATACATTGATTATTGAGTTTTATTCCCCATCTGATCCTCAAAATGTAACAATTGATTTATTCATTCCAACTGTAAATATACGAGATGCGGGACAGCCGTTTCAAAAACCTTTTCCTGAAACTCCACACGTTGATGGTTACATGAAAAAACTTTTCCAGATAGAAAAAACCAGTGGTGGTCAAGCGGCAATTCAGGTTGAGCTAAGTAGCACAGCTCCAGCGTCTAACACCAAAACACATCTCATTGTTTATGGAGCTTATGGCTTTCATACCAACTTGTCTTACTTTGTCCATGACCCAGCTTATGAAATTGAAAACGGTCATGTTGCATTTGGTGGTAATGTTGACATGAAATTAAACAAAATCATCAACCTGCAGGATAACCCCTCAAACCCACAAGACGCTGTAAACAAAAGTTATGTGGACCAGAGGTTGCAAACCAAACTCAATACGGTTGCACAACAATATCTAAATATGAACAACAATGCCATTACTGATCTTGCTCCACCCGTCAACGCAGACGATGCGGTGACGAAAGGATATACTGACGAATATTTTCTCCGACGAGACGGTTCGACTGCGATGTATGGAAATTTGTCAATGAGTGGAAATAAAGTGACGAATTTAGCGGACGTGGTGAATGAAACTGATGCAGTGAACTTTAGAGTTTGAAATCGAGTTCACAAACCATCAGAGCAAACACTTTATTATTGAATGGAACAAATGCGATGGCAGCAGACTTAAAACTTGGAGGGCATAAAATCATTAACTTAAATGAAGGAACAAATACAACCGATGCCGTAAATTTAGATCAATTAGAAAAAAGTCATATTTCATCTGCTTCTCATCCAAAGAATGCTTTCAAATATTTGATGAATGATATCGATGAAGTCAGTACTGAATATGGCTTGAATGTTAATGGATATGTCAATTTACCTCGTTCACCACATTTGATTTCAAAAAAGGTCATTGATATAGACTTGAATAAAGAAGCTAATCATATTTACAGAGCTAGAATTGGATTTAATATGTATACAATAAAAGATGGAAAATACACTTTCATTCTTGAATGGCTGTTTCCTGATTATGAAGGAATGAGTCTTAGTAGTGTAACATTCAGTGCAACTGGTGGAATTACAATTCATAAAACTGTAGGGAGAAAATTTGATAACAGAAATGAAGATCATTCGAGATATTTGCTATGGATTGAAAAACCTTCAGTAAGTTCACCACCTGAATATTTATATTGTACGATTCATATTAATGCTACCCAACTTATCCAAATAAGTACAAAGTTCATTGTGTTGCATATGGTATTGATTTTGAAGCTGTAGACGTTCCATCAAGTGTTTACGACTTCGTAGAAGCTTATAAAATCGTGAATGAAAAAATACAATTACAAACTGATTTAGATTTGAATGGACATGCTTTAATAAATGAATCAAGAAACTTATTTGATGGTGAAAATGGTGAATTGACAATGCTAAATGATATTAATATGAACACATATTTAATAAAAGAGGCTAAACTTGGTGGTGATTTAAATCTAAATGGCCATAGAATTCATAACAGTGGTTTAAAACTATTTCGTTCAAGCGTTACAGGTGTAATTATGGAAACGGCTTTCGATTTGGGTGGATTTGCTCTTTACAGGCCGAAATTAGGAGGTGATCTAAATTTGAATGGGAATAATATAATTGGTCAAATACAATATTTAAATTGCTTTGTTAAGGCCAAACAAGGACATAATAAGAATACTTTAAAGCCTGTATTGATAAATGGCTCTGAATTTTTAGTCATTCATAACAATAACTTTCATATTAAGAATATGTATATAATACAAGGAACAAAACCCGGAATGTTCTACTTCAAGACAAAAGCTGAAGGTGCTGGGTTATTGCCATTACCAGCAACTATTTTCGAATATAGAATTCCTTCTATGAGTAGAAACATAAGAACAGTTACAGTCAATAAATCATTATCGAGAGGCTATTTTATAATTGACTATTCACATCCTAATACAGGTGCTTTCGATACAACATTCACACTTGAAGTGATTATGAATT
>JAEMWC010000001.1:3720000-3727500 GCA_016490735.1 Pachyseris speciosa | reverse complement strand
GGTAATCTCGCGCCCTGTTTACTATCTGAACGCCTGGAACAGGCTATAAATGTATGGGATTTTAACTTTGAGCCGCTGTAACCCGGCTAAAAAAGAGGCGGATTTCCAACATTTGTCACTGCTTTTAACGGTTTTACTGATATCGTCCATTCAACAGAAAATAAGGCCATTAACGAAAGTACGACGTCGTAAATTAGAATTATAAATCTTCTCATGTGGCTTTTAAATTCGCGGTAATTTGCATAACTTTGTTGAAAGAGGTTTGTATGAAATCTTAAAAATTAGTTTGCGCTCGTTGTAGTCTGAATCTGTTCTTTATACTTCATGAAAATAATGTCAGTACAAATGTATTTTGAAAGCTGCGAAAATCCACCTTTTTGTATCGGTGTTACAGCGGTTCAAAGTCGATCAAAATTCCATACATTTACTGTATTTTTAGTCGTGTTTGCCCCCCAGTTACAGCGCTTACCAGTCACACGCGCCCTCCAACAATCTTTTCCCATTTTTGAAAACTAAGTTTTGGTGGACGTCAATCAAATGTTTCCATGACAATATAGTCCTCGTTTCGTGTCAGTTTCACGGCCATGTTCAGTCGTCGTTGTGAGCAGGCATAATCGCTCAGTTATTACTGACAAAGTTGTTTCCAGTTTAATTCGTTGAGATGGAGGATTATGGAGGATTATTATGTTGAGACAACATGGTCTGTCTTGAATCACATAGCATGCAGAAACAGTTTTTGGGAGCAAAACGTTTGTGAAGAAGGCGATTCGATTGTACGTAAACACTGGAGCCGTAAGCGATCCGCCAAAGCCTGAGGAGATCAAAGAAACGAAAAATATCAGGTAGCTGAAAACGTTGGCCCCAGAAGACTCAGAAAATGAGTCGAGTTGTGTGGAATTTGACTTTTTATCAGCTTTTTACGGATGTAGATTATTTAAGCCGCAGAAATTCTTGTTATTCGTTATGCTATAAGATAATCCAGAGCTCTATCTTGACGAGTTGCAAGCGTGGTTGTAGTATGAGAGAGGTGAGGCGTATGCAATGCAAACCCTCAGCAGAACTATACGACAAATGGGATTTACAAAAAAAAGATTAGCAGTCAAATGTTTGTAGTTCATCCTGTAATAAAGGTTATTATTTAGTTATCATGTTGTTGTGGTTGTTGTGGTTGTTGTTCCTAAATTTGTAGCCGCAAATCATTGCCCGTGAGCAAGACGAACGAATAAGCACAGAGTTCAGACGATTTACTTCTCAGTTTGAACCAGAACAGTTTTTGTTTATCGACCAGTCAAGCGAGTAGTTCGTTTCAAAGAAACCCCGTTATTGTCATGGATACATTTGACTGACGTCCATCAAAACTTAGTTTTCGAAAAAGGAAAAAGCCGTTGGAGGGCGCGTGTGACTGGTAACCGCTATAATATGGAGCCAATAACTGTGGAACCATCAATTGTTAGTAAAAAGAAATCAAAGTACAACTGTGAAGAAGTCGTAGTGTGACCTTATTTTTAGCTGAGCTCGGATTCCTTTGTTCTTTTCGGGGGGAATATATTACATAACCCCCAAATCAACTGTCTGAAAAGCTGGGTGCGGCTTTGATTGTTTGAAGGGAAGAGCGGGGCTTATGAACAGCTAATTTAAATGCGAGGGGATTATGTATTAATATGCAAGGAGGATAAGTGACTTATCCCCCTTGCATATTAATACATAATCCCCTCGCATTTAAATTAGCTGTTCATGAAGAACAAATTTACAAATGTTTATTTGGAAATATTAAATACGACGCTACAATTTCTAAAATTGAACTGAGCAGTGTTTTCTTTTGGGGCATATTCGCGGATTTTCTTAGTCGGTGGTTCATCGCTTTCCACTGAGGTCCCCGAAAAATCAGTTGCTGATCCTTGCAAAACATCGGACACAAGTGTCGCTGTCATTTATTGGTAACGAGTTTCGCTCTGTAACCCACTAATCCCAAACTCGTGTACTCCATGAATTTGCCCTTTTAGTGTTTTGTGGTATTCTTGCTTCATTCCTCGCCTGAATTTCCTTGTCGGTTACAGTAGTGATCCCTCGGCCGGAATGTTCTTTATTACCGGGGCCAGCCGAAGGCTGGAACCGGTCATAAAATGCTGTTTGTTCCTTTCGTTTTTTTCAAAGTCTCGTTTCCAGGGCCCCGCTTTCCGCTGTGACAAATTTCTCGAAGTGCACATAGTAACTTTACTCGAGGCAATCGAAAGCATTCCAGACAAAGATTATAACTTTTGGGGGAACGAAAACTTCTACAACCTTTACGAGAGACTACTTCATGTGCGAAAACTTAAGAGTGGATTTTTTGAGAGACATATTTATGAGCGACCACTGCACTTGAGAGTGAACCTTTTATCGAGAACCAAAGCGAACATATTTCAAAACTATCTTTACATCAATCTCTTGTAAAACGTAAGTTTATTCACTGCGTTTTATAAGACGTCTCAAGAACAAGAGTAGCATGTTAAAAAAATTTCTCTTTAAAAGGATTCCTTCGATTCTTATACCGAAGTCCTCGGCGAAAAACACACGTAAAACGAATTCAAAAAGAAGAAATCGGATAATTTTTTCGCCGCCCGACGAAATTTTACAGCGCAGCGAGAGAAAGAGGAAAGTTGTACATCAAAAAGACAACAAAAACAAGGCAATTATTTTGAAATAAATCGTTTTTCAACTGTGTAAATTTAGTACCAACTTAGCTCTATCCCCAGTAGTTCGGTAGAAGCTGAACAAGACTCAATAAAAATATATTTGAGGGAAGCGAATATACTAAACAAACTAATCACGGGGGTCGCCGTAAATGTACAGAAATCCAAATCCAGCGTGCACTAAAACTCTCAAATGAAGGCAACCAAATGAAAGAAACGCAACAGAAAGTTCAATAACAATACATTTTCATTCAAGATGAGGCAAAAAAAAATTTATCTAGAAGCACAAAAAATGTTCGAAATTTCACAGACGCGATTCGCTGCGTGAACGCGTGTTCGAATTAATTATTCACGCAAAAGCGAAAGCGCGAGTTTTTCCCACAAATTTTGCAGTTATTTTATCGGCTGTGGCTTTGCCTATCGTGCTAAAAGCTGAATTCAACTTCCAACTAATATGTACATTGCCATTTTTGTTTTCTTAAGTCCAGGCAGCTGCTTTAAATCCGCTATCTGTATTCAAAACTCTCTTGAAAGCGCACCGATCGCCTTGTTTTCGTCGCGGTTGAGGGATGGAAAAATTATTCACAAGAAACGTTTGAGGGCTCCGTTCACCTTGATCTTCCATTCTGAGGCTACCTAAACATCGATTTATGTTTTTCCTTTTTATTTTAAGTGCCAAGGAAGTAATTTGTCCGTTTTAGGAATGAAAACGAGACCCTGGAAGTTTGTAGATTTGGCCCGCAACGTGCCATGATTACCTGGACTTTTCGAGCCCGTGATTTGAAGACAAAAAACCGTCTTCAACAGCACAGGGTGACGACGTCTTCAAAAATTGTAAACTATGACTAAATTAAATTTACTTTTTTGGATATCGTTAAGAATCAGCCGTTTGATTTAATGTAGATTTTATGCCAATTTTTATGCGACAAAGCATAGGCGCCCTTGGCCGGCGTGATTTTTATTTCCGGCCCTGCTGGCAGAGGAGACCTCTGCTAGCAGGGAAGATTTTTATGAAAGCCGAGGCGTAATTCTATTATCGAAATGAGTACACAGGCAAATATCATTTTCTCTTTTCACATTAGTAATTAGACGTTTTTTTCTCCAAAGAATATTTGCGATAACATAGATTTTCATGTCCCTTGAGGAATCCTCGCCAATGTAAAAATAAGCCGTTTATCGGCCTTGAGCTCGTGGTTATGTGATTTATTCCCCTCGTGCGTTGCCCGAGGGCAACTTTTTAATGCGTTTAAACGGCCAGCTCTTTTGAGCATCAATAATATTGTTTTGTTCATGAGCTTATAGCAATTTAACCTCGGGATCAGCATATTTACATATTCGCGTTTGAATGAATTATCGAGGCAGGAAGATATCGTGGGAGTTAAAACAATGTGCTCCTTTTGAAAGCTGAACAGGTTTCTGTCTTGTCCGTATGGTCAGATAAATATCAGGCAAAAGGACGATTTGGCCAAAACGAAGCCAGCCAAACACTGCAGTATTTCGAGGAAATTGTTAAACAAAGCTGTCGAACGAACGCAACCGAAATTTGACATATGCAAATTACTCTTTTTACTGCCGGTTTGAAATGCAACATTTGCCGTCGTTTTCTTAAATAACCACTGATGGCATGTTTTTTGGATATTAAAATAAACAAGTTTCATTCAAAACTTTGACTGAAAAAATGGCGCGTTTAGTTAAAACGAAGAGTATTTCTTAAAGCAAACTTGTGTTTACATTGTGGCTAGACGCGATGGCGCCACAAGAAAATAATTTCAATTTAGATTGCGTTGTTATTGTTAGAATATTATTTCCAACGCTGAAAATGGCTTCGCGAATGCACCTTTATTTGTGTCAAAAGTTTCCGTCATCAATTTCTGTGCACACTTGAAAATATCTTGGGTTGAACGGCTCATATTTTTTCCACAGATCGTGAAATGGATGAACGTAGCTAGGAGAAGCTGCGCTTGTGACGGAATATTGTTTATAATTTCTTTCGCCGTCTGGCTGTTTGATCGAACGTTCGAGCTGAAATAAAGTTACTTTACTTTACTTTTTTCATTCTGTTCATCGGTTCTACTGTTGCTCCTTAGACATCCTTAGAAAGCCGATAGAGGTGTTCCGGCAATATTTCGGAGAGTCGATATCTATTTTGTTTGCCGTTGACACATCGATTTGTTTACATCTGAGTGAGTGACAAATTTGCGTAATCTGACCCCCAACAATACTCGTTCCTACGCTTCGCGTATCCACACCCACACTGTGACACCGATGGATGTCTACTAATTGTAGCTAGAACATCTAAGACATCGGGAGACAAAAAGACACATCCGAACACTTAAGATATCTTCGCGGTTCAACCTAGTCTTTTTCTTCTGTTGACTCGAAGAAGGTGATTCTCCATGAACCTGTTGCGAGCCACGGACTCGTCTCACAGGAGTCTCTCCAATCAACAATTCCTGTCACAGGAATTGTTGATTCCGAAGCTATCTGAGTTCGTTTCCAGTCCGTCACTAGTGCAAACTGAAACGTGACATCTTAGCGCGTTCTGATACAGTATAACCTGCGATCAGGCTCTATTTTCGTTTCTATGGTAAACCGTTCCCGCGGGAAAGGCGAAACGAAAAATAGAGCCTGATACAAGTCTTCCACGGAACGTCTACCGCCCACTTTTTTGATTGATTGACATGTTTCAAAATCAGCCAATCAAAATTACTTCCGTTACGCGATACTCGCGAGCTCTCGCGCGTGAAGTGATGTGGAATGAAGAAGACGCCATTTTTGTTTTGGGAACGTCTTGTCCTACATCATTCATTGTTGTAGGGGAAAAGTTGCGGTTTTGGTCCCAAAGTAAGCGCACATAACAAATTTTATAAACGCTGGGAAAGACGATATGTGTTTCCAATGACTATGTGATGGTGATATCTTTTTGTGGGTAGTAAAGCACCACTGATGATTCGGCTGAAGGAAGATCAGGTGAATTACTTTTGTCGATGTATTTCTCGTCTTCCCCTCGAAATACAATAGTAAAGAATTTTTTTAGTAGAGTCGAGAGTGTTGTTCTATTTGAGTTGTGGAAAAACGGGATTTTGCCGTTGACTCGTTTATTAAGTTTTAGCTTTTGAAGCTCGCTTACCTTTAATTTGAACAAATGAATAAATGCAGGCCGGCCTTGTTGTATTCTTTTAATGTAATTTAATCCATAAAACAAATTTTGCAGCATCACTGTTATTGAATTCATTCACTGGGATACCAAAAATACGATTTTTCCTCAAGTGCTTGGCTCTCTAAGGAGCCATTTTTATTAATCACTTTTTTAGCTGTTTATCAGAGGCCTCGTGATTTGATACATAACTTTATTAAGTGGATGAGAGGTATTTACATGTATACGCTGGTTGGCTAATTATCCACTGGAATAATATCTGAAATTTTTAAGTGTAGCATGAACCTGTGATCATTGATTCAGTGAAATGTAGAATCAACTAGCCTGAAGGGCAATTGGATAATTCCAACCCATTGTTTTCTTTGCATGCTGACCATGACTGAGAAGAAACACTAGTAGTAAATATATGGATTACCCAATTTATCTACTGTGTACAGGCATGAGACCACTAAACATGGTAATCATAAAAATTACAATTTCCTCGATTGTGATTGGTTTAAAAAACTCCTATTTTCCACTAATTCACGTGCCAAGTTGTTATCGGACAGTTTGTTATCGGACAGTTCAATAAGCCAATCACATTCAAAGTAGTATTTTAAATCAACCAATCACATTCAAAGCTGTAGTTTAAACTAACCAATCACAACCTTGGTTACAATCACTAGGTATTAGCACTCCTCTCTAAGGGGGAAGCCAAGCATCTTCTTGCCTACAGGTTTTTTAACAGTGAGGGGAAAAAGGGAAACAAGCCATTGGATTTCCAAATGCAACACCTAAATTTTTCACTGAAAATGGTTCTGAAATCACTATTGGGAAAAATCCCAAAAAGATCAGCTCAGAGGGTGTCACATTCCCTTGAGAGATATTTACTATGTTATCAGTCAGTCATAAGGCCTCTGGGAACAGATGGTTGGTCTACCACCCAACCTTGACCCTGAGATGTATGTTAAGACAGCACAAAATTTGGGAACTATGCTGCCTACTCTTTTCATCAAGTGTGTAGGTTCTTTTATGTACCCTTCATGTTTAAATTACGTGTGAGGGTGAAAAGGCCAATACTGTAGACTATAATCTCACTAAGCAATGACCTGATCATCTGACCTGAGACAGATGTTGAGAACCCAGCCAGCTTGATCCAAACAATTATTTTAATTAACACCATGGTTTGATCTGGGATTCAAACCAGCGACCTGTTCCTCAGCAGTCCAGTGGTGGGCAGTATGCTGTTATTCTGTAATTCATCAACTGAATGGAGAAACAACTTGGTACAGTAGGGCTAACTATAACGACATCTAGCTTTCATCAGGTTAATCTTTCATTAAATGAATAAAGGGGATTAGTTTCTAAAGAAACTGTGGTGCTGCGTCGGTGGGGAAGTGAGACACGAAAATTTGGTTTATCAACGGAGTTGATAATGTAAATTGACCACCGTACAGGGATTCGATTAGCTGACGTTTCGAGCGTTAGCCCTTCGTCGGAGCGAATCGAGGAATTGTGGGTTGTGTATGGTTTATATACAGACAATGGAGCTACGCTATTGGTGGTAACATGGTAACGTGAAAAACAGGAATAAATTAATTGAATGAAAAGCGCTCGTTGATACCGTGGGGATTAAGAGTGCCAATTTGAAAGATCAGTTTTTGCTCGAGATTTTTACGGCTTTCCGTGGTA
>JAEMWC010000001.1:3665000-3717500 GCA_016490735.1 Pachyseris speciosa | reverse complement strand
ATTGTTCTTGAATGCAAACCAGCCAGCTTCCAAGTCTTTATACCGTTGTCAGGCTTTCACAAACACGAAAGATAATGTTCGAAATAGAGGAATAACAGAGGGAACTCGTCAGAACGCTTCGTCTTTATCATTCTTCATGAAGATCATTCCGCGAATCTTTTAAGTGATTCCAGTATGTACATCAAAATCAAAGCTAATAAACTTTTCCCTCTCCGCTAATTTACATGAAAATAGAAAGGCTCTGTTGTTTTGTGTTAAAAAACTAAAAAGAACTTGAGATTACTCATTGTCCGTAATGGCGGCTCAGTCGCGAGAGAATTTCGCGAGAGCCTCGCGAACACGCCTCTTAGTGACTTCCGGTTATTGAATCAGCCAATCAGATTTCGTCCAAATTCTGGACGAAGCCACAGACTCCCGTGAGACTTTGTATCAGGCCCAATTGTAGCGAGCGCCGACATAAGAGGACATAAGAGCGATGCTTCAATTGGGCCTGATCGCAGGTTAGATACAGTAAGGACTCAAACTCGACATATTAAGCGCCGTTTGTTGGAACATTTACGGGGAATATTGAATTGAATTTTTGTTGTTTATGTCTTAAAGGAGAAGTCATCCAGATTTCTAAGTCAGGCGTGAGAAATATTCCTCAATGCGTGAGATCCACGTCTTTGGTCCGCAGGCGTGAGACTCACGCAAAATTCAGGGACCGTGCAGGGGGAGGGGCCGGGAGAGCCAGCCCCCCACCCCCACTTTTTGTGGAAAAATAATAAATTAAGTAAAGGAGAGCCAAAAAAGGTACTTTCATGGGATAATAGTGCTTGGCTAGAGGTGGCGGACCTCGCGGGAAAACATCCAAATTTATGATTGGTTACTTGCGACCCTGTCTGATGGAATAAATCAGTTTTAAAACCACTATGTTTACAATTCATACACTTAGTTGTAGTCTTCTGTTGGTGATTAAAATGGGGTTGACAGACCAACGCGACTCCTGCTGTGTGCCCATTGTGTAAAACAAGCATATCTTTAAGCGATTTTCCTTTTCTATAAGAAATCAAGGGAGGTTCCTTGAATATCGCTCTGAGTGTTGTATCAGATTCCATTTATCCATTAGTATGTCTTTTTTTTTTCAAACATGGTAACGATGGTTGAAATTGCGTAACGAAGGGTAGAAGCTTCTTGTGCGTTCTCTGTTTCTGTGTTAGGCGTGTTTTTCTGTCCGCCGGCATAGTTAACTTCTGAGAGTATCTGTTCCACCATTTTCTTGGGGTAAACCTCTAGGGATAAGGCGCGTTTTAAAGTTTTCTTTTGTCTGTGAAGTAACTCTTGAAGAGTTAATTCAAGAAAGGCTCAAAGAAAAGACTCAAGAAAGGTTCAGTAATCTTACAGTACTGACCACACACAGACAGAACAGACAAACTTTGCCTTGCTGACGTGGCAAATGAATTTGTTGGTCATAACGACAATTGAAAAAGGAATTGCGATACATTCACAGAATCCGATTTCGCGACAGTACGCGAATAAATGAACCAAATTGAATATGTGAATGATCATCGCAGTTATGAACACTACTTAAGCAGTAGCGAAAAGGCAGCCTGGAAAAAATTCAAGCTTGTACGGAATTCGAACCCACGACCTCTGCGATACCGGTGGAGCGCTCTACCGACTGAGCTAACAACCCATCTGGGAGCTGGTCGTTTTGTTGGTTCAGTACTGTTCATAACTGCGATGATCATTCACATATTCAATCATTAATCCGCAGTTCAAATACATGATTTTCATATATTTATTCTCAAATGAACCAAAGTTATGATTACTGTACCTTCGTTTACAGATTACGTTAAGTGTGATTACAAAGTTTATTTTGTCACTAACCCTTTTCTCTAAATGCTTGAATTAAGTTGAAAAGTGTAGAAAAGGATAAACTGCTGGACAAAGGTTATAAATTTAAATGGAATTTTATGCGTTTTAATTGTGTTTAGAGCTAGTCCCCTCTCCTCACTTGAAAACGCGGGAGCTACCACTCCACTTTAAAAACTGCTCCGCGGGCCCTTATAATGCGTGAGAGTTGGCAGGTATACAAGTGCTGCCAGTGACAAAGCACGGAATTCTAATATATTCTTTACCTTTCAGAAACACGGTTGGCAGAGTTTCTTCGGCAAACCATTGTCATACCTAATTTCTTTTCCAGTTAATCGAAGAGGAAGTTAAGCTCTAAGAGGAAGCCAGCCTCCCTCTCTGGATTAGAAAGCAAGGCTTTCTTAGGACTGGACTGTTAAACGTCATGGACTGTGAAATTTGGATTACAGTTGATGGTGCAATACATGTCACACAGTACCACTTCTCTCCGAGAAAGGCTTATGCAAGAAGTAAATGGCTGGCGGTAGGCGACAAAAAGGTGGGGGCGGAGGGAATAGAGAAAACGGCACAGTTTTAAGCCATTTTAATGAAAAAAAAAAGATCAATTTATGATCAACAAGAAAAATCTTTTAAGATCAGTATAAGAGGACAGACGCATAAAAAACAGACGCCAATTTTTTAATTCGTGCGGAAGCAAGGTAAACCGACTTTTTTCTTCGCTCGCCACTCAATAACAAAGAAGATAGCAACATCATTTGCTTGTAGCAATTTTGCTTCCTTTTAACGCTCATTTAGAAACGAATTGGTTTTACCTTATGTGCGTTCGATGAAGCAGGCGGGAAAATGGCGCCGTAAGCGTTTCAGGAATAACAGATGCGCGCAATGTTAGATAAGGATCTTACACCGCTGTCTTCGAGGACTATTTTACTGACCATCTCGTTCCCAAGGTCTCTCCTTTTTGGGGACAGGAAGAGGAGAGACTCTGGGACTGATTTGTTCAGGTGATACGTTTCCGGATTCCGTTACAAGCGCATTTCAAGAAATCCGGATTTACATGGATCTACAAAAAATCCTTTTCAGACACGAAGTTTTTCAGTCTGAATTTTGAAAACAGAAACAAACTCGTGAAAACTGAAAATGGATAAAATAGTCCGGATTTCGATTTTTCCAAACAAACAAACCTACCCAGGAAAGAAGCCATGACGACGATCTCAGTCTTTATTAGGAGGGGGAGGGAGAGGAGAAGAGGGGTAAAATCTTTAGGTTATGCCCGTATCCGCATATCGCCGCATATGTCTCAACTCCATGTAAATTCGCTTCCTTGTTACTAATCAAGGTCCCACTCAATGTGAAAACTCGCTAACATTTAGAAATGAAACACAAACAGCGGAGATAAACATGGTAAACCAACGCATTTTATATAGACTTGACGTTTTGCATGCTAGGCAACATACATTTTCAATAGTGATCGTTACAATTTTTAAAACTATTTACAGTGTATATACTTTTAATATAGGGGTTTGGAACCGAGATTAAGAATAACTATCTTAACAGTAAATATGTAAAAGGATACACCTTGTTACTAAGCAACAACTTCTCATTACTGATGTTTACATTAAAAAGCATTGTGGCTTAAGTTCTTGGATAAATAAGGTTTCCTTAATTTTGCAATGATAATCGATAAAATGCCAAAATGACCCCACTTGATGTTGTTTCCAGTGGTTTTAACGTGGTCAGCAATGGCTGATGTGTGGTCATTTTTAGCGAGGGCCTTGAAATGTTCAGTTTTCCTGTCATGAAGTCTTCTTTTTGTCTTACCAAAATAAAAATCAGTGCAGTCCCAGCAACCGGCCTTATAAATGACTTTAGACTTCTGAGAGCGGTTTAAGCGGTCCTTCTAAGAAAAGAAAGACTTCATGGTAGAGGAGAAGAACTTAAGCCAGCCTTTAATGTAAACATCAGTAGTGAGAAGTTGTTTCTTTGTTAATAAAGTGTATCCTTTTACATATTTCCTGTTAAGATAGTTTTTCTTAATCTCGGTTCCAGACCCCTATTAAAAGTATATAAATAGCTTTCAAAAATTGTAACGGTCCCTTTTGAAAGTGTATGTTGCCTAGCAAACGAAATGGCAAGTCTATATAAAATACGTTGGTTTACTATGTTTATCTCCGCTGTTTGTGTTTTATTTCTAATCAAGCTAGGATGGCCTAACAACAAGAGTTGATATGATATATAGATTTTCCAAGTAATAAAGGCTCATCAAGAATACTCAAATCAAACACTTTTCTCATCACGGACTTAATTAATATTTTATGATTTCGCAAAACCTTTAGGTCTAAAAGTGTGTTCAATTAAAAGAAAAACTGTTCAAGTTCACGCTCAAAACAATAAATACACCATATCCATGTCCACAACAAGCCAAGGTGGGGGTTTGTCATTTCGTTTACAATATCAAACTCGTTTTCAAGCATTCCCCGTCGTTGCAGAGTTGATGTTTCCATCCATTAATGACTTACACAAGTTGTTTGTTCACTATCTTTCTACTTTTACTCCTGCTAAATTCAAATGAAAAACTGATCGCTGAAAAGTACACGGATTGTAAGTATCTATTTCTGCGTTTATTTAGGTTATTCTCATGCCAACACGGTAGTTATGATAAGACTTGACTAACAGTTAGGCTGTTACTAGATTTCGAAAAATGATTCATCAAAAATCTTGATTCCTGGAATCTGTTTTGGGGTGTAAATGCTGACATTCATTCTCCCAACCTCCATCATAGGTGGCTCGGGTATCAAAAACCTCTAGTAAGGTAGCTCACTTAGTTTGCCAGTTCTAGAGATCGAACGGGTCTTCAATGCACTTCTTTTTGCAGAACGATCTGCCAGTTTTCTTTTACTAAAGCAGTTAGGATCTAGTTTGCCGACAGAATGTGTTTTCTCCTTTTTGTGTTCAGGACTGGGGCTTTGTGGGACCGGAGAGATTTTCACACGCCTTGGGTTTAAAGAAACCGAAGCTTTGATATCCTCGTCTGAACCCGATTCCGTCGAACGCAAAGCTATATCTTTTGATTCTATTAAATACCTTGTTATACTTGATCTCCGTGAACTGCAAGGCGATGAAAATGGAGTTCCTATGCCAACTGGGGACTCCGACGGTAAAATGACTCCCGGAAATCCACCAGCATCATGTGAACGCGCATTGCCTTCGTTGCAACTATTCGGACGCGTTTTTAAACCATTAGTGTTATGTGTTGGTGAAATTTTTGACGGTCGTCTTCTTTTTAGTGGGTCGCACTCCCTGTAGACCGTATGTGGTGTTTTCACATCTCTTTCTTTCTCTTTAGGAACGCATAAAACATAGGGAGAGACACAGATGTCCGGAAAGTTTCGAGTGTTTTCATCAATAACAAATTGTTGCATTTGTGATTTGGTGCAGTCGGCACAGACACCAGGACCTAGGACATCGCAGAATTGTTTAGAAAATTCGTCTTTGTCCGTATGCACTAAACGATTACAATATTGTGGTCTGGGATTAAACCTTATTACACATTCAGAGCCGAGGTTCCTATCACCGTTATGTATCCTTCCGTTCGTCCTCCGTCCTTGTGATAAATCTGGACACAACAATGGACTTTCAGAAGGACTTTCAGTTTCCTTTTCCACCCAGTTCTGTGTCTTCACTTCGCTCATTAAGCGCTCTCTGGTTGATTTTTCTAAGTCAGTTTCTTCCACAAAAACATAAGTGTAATCTAACTTCTCGATATTCTTCTGTGAGAGTCTTATATCCAGTGAGTTTGTGTTTGACGACTTTCTTCTGATCCGCGGTGGTTTTTTAATAGGCGAATGAAGCATAGATCGAGCTGAAACTTCTAGTCTTTCATAATCATCGAAAGGACCTTGTTTAGATTCAGTTATCTTCTTTTGATCCCCACGCCTGCAAAAGGTTTCAAAATTAGATAATCTCTTGTCTTTCTTGAGCATCTTTTCCTTTCTTGTGCTGTTTCAGTTGTTGGTTTGAGTGGATGACCACCATATTCCATGTGGTGCAGAAAACGTTCTTCCTTCACCCACCGCCATATCTTCTTGAGGTTTTTACTGTCTCCTCTTGATCACAGTTCTAAGTGTTAATTGATGATTTTTGATGCACTCTCACCAATTCAAATGTTGATATAAGAACAGGGCTCTGAACTGTACACACGGACTGATCCACGCCGAGTTGGGTAGTCATTGAAATGTAATTAAAGCAATATCTTGTCTACCAGGCGGCAATTCAAGAAAGATGTCGAACACAATGGCTTAAGTCCTTTAATAACTGTTGTGTACAATTAGTTTCAATATATTTGCATTTTGGGAGCAGATTTTTGTAATAGGGACAAAGCTTTTTCGTGTTACTTCAAATCCCTTGAGTAGCATTACAAAATAGACACGTTTATTCGAGCAGTCTCTATGGTAACCTGTCTGAATCACGTTTTCTTTCAGCGCGTATAAGCACATATTTTACCTACCCATTGTTTATTTTTAAACGGAGCGTTAAAATCAAATAACTTGCTTAGACACTTGCGTGTATATTTGTAACCACTGAAAATATAACACTACTAGCGATGCAATGAAGCTGCAAGTCATTAAGAATTTTAATGTTATTAATTTCGACTAGCAATTAGTTGTTGTTATTTAGTAAGACTAAGCCCAGAGGTCCTATGAAGATCAAGTGGGATCTTATTGTAAGCTGTTGATCAACATATTGACATTTGAAGACGTGTCAGGTGAAATGAAGTGTAAAGTCGAGAACGGCGTCTCTTCCTGACAAACCATTTTCGCGCGGGTTGTATCTGTGCGCGAAAAGCACAGCCCTTTTCTGGGGCTATTGGAATCCAAGAACAAATTGGCGTATTTTCAGGGATAATTAAGCAACACCAATGCTAAAAAACACGTAACAACAGAATTGCTTTTTTTCAAGATTGAAGCTTTTAACAAAACGTTCGCCGAATACTGCATAGTCACTACGACTTTACTTTTGTACAGCATTATCCGTCGCTCGGATCTCCTTTTCCGCGTAGTTGTAAACCTCGCAAAAATACCCTGTTTTTTTGTAGGACACATGGTCCGTTCATAACCACAGTTTCTTGGAGCATGTGAAGAACGTAGGCACAACGCGCCGTCCTTAAAAGGGTCCTGTCACGGCAATTCTTGTTGTACGTTTGTTCAAATTGCGAGAAAGTACTTTTTCTTTACATGAATGGCCTATGTAACACGAAATGGCACATTTCAAATTACTTCTTGGACTAAAAAGAAACTAGTATTATTTTATGGTGATGTTTCCTTGACACAATGACGAAACTTGAAAAAGTTAACATAACTTTTTCAAGTTGCTTTCCATTTCCTCCTTGTCATCCGTGGCCATAGACAACCGTGAATAGTTTTAATGCACATAGTAAGTACTCGTAGGAAAACTGCAAAACATTTTAAATGTTCCACCGGTTGCAAACACATGTTTGGGTTCACTGAGCTGCAAATTACATGACAGTGCCCCTTGAATGCTTAATTTACTAGGCCTGGATTTCTAAAGCGCGGCAAGCCGCCTAAAATGAGCTGCGTACAGTTCTCAGAATCCCAACTACATGCGCTATGATGATCAAAATGTTTTAATCTTCTCTTTCCTGAAAATTTCGTACAAAGATTACTTGCTCCCCAGTGCCAGCGGTGGCGAAACGAGTGAGCTAACAAACCAACTGGGAGCTGGTCATTTTGTTGGTTCGTGATATACCCGTGAGCCGAGTGATGAATATGTGAGAATGAATATACGAAAATCATATATTTGAACTATGGATTAAAGAACGAAAATGGCATGAATGGTCATCATAGTTATGAACACTACTTAACCAGCTCCAAGTTGGCTTGTTAGCTCAGTTGGTAGAGCACTGCACCGGTATCGCTGAAGTCATGGGTTCGACTCCCGTACAACCCTACCGCTTAAGTAGTGTTCATAACTGCGATGATCATAATAATATCGTGTTATGCCATCGAGAAATTCGTTAAGACGTTACTGGCTCACTTCTCTTGGCTGAAATTATGTTTGTATAACAGACGAAACTTCTATTCTACATGGGCACAAAGATTAAAAACAGTTCCTCAACAAAACAGTGAAGAACAAAGTTCACTCCTTTGGCCCCTTCTTACGCTAAGCGATAATCACAGCTAAAATTACATGTAATAAGTTACTTTTACTGTAAATTCTTAAAATAGCTTAACTGCGTCAATTCCAAATTTTCAAAACTTCCCTTTTCTATTCAGTTCACAGAACCTAAAAGAGCATCTCCTTAGATATCTTAGAATTTGCCAGAATGGAGGAGAATTGCGAGCTCTACCGCTGCTCTTTCCAGTCACCTCTAGCAACACGTCAACATTTATATTTTCTGTTTTCCGATAAAGAACAGAACGAGGATGAAATTTGCTATATTTGTATCTTCAGAAGTACGTATTTCGACAAATATAGATGCACGAGTTTACTGTAAGAGTTTTCTGCGGTCAAGTGCCCCTCCTACAGGCTGCCTCCCAAATTCCGGTAGAACCTTTATACATCGACGTGTCACGTTTCGGGGGACGGTTTAACCTGTGATCGTTTCAGAGTTCGGCATTCATTTCCTTTATAACTTCAATGGCTGTTTTACAAGTCATGTAATTCAGTCTCGACTCACTTTATCTTCAAATACGTATCTTCCGTACAACTTGAGAGACCCGACCAACCACTTGCACACTCACTTCCTGAGGGTCAAAAGCTTCGCAAAAGCCTTCCTGAAATTCTCAAACCGCCAAGCGTAAACAAAGGGTTCACTCCTGAATTGGCCAAAACCAACACAAAATGAGTATCTCTGGCCCAGTGAACTGAGGTACAACTGCACTCACTGCACAGATTGGTGATGTAAATACAAATACACGAAGGAAGATAACACGCCAGAAACAGAGCCAACACGATAAGAAACGTCGTAGTTACTTTCCGTTCCCACATAATAGCTCGCCTCTTGGCTTCGTTATCCGACGTACTCTGATCCAACATAACCCATATTTTTTTCTGATTTTTAAAACGCGAAATATTTTCACGTAAGTTAAAACTATGACTAGAAACGTAGCGATGATGACAGTAGAGAGTTTTAGACCCGAGTTTACCGCGAACGTCTAACCGCGATTTGCGGTTATCCGTTTGTGGTTCGACGTTCAAACGTAATTCGATTTAGATTGGCGGTGCATCAAAGAAGTGTTCTGAGTAATATAATGCAAAATGGTTCTAGGGTTAGGGTCACGGCAGCCTCTTCCCTTAAGCTCAACAGTATATAAATCCGTAGAAAATGCTTTGCCGAGTCTCTTAGCTATTGCTTCTCACTTATCAGGTTTCTCGGGGTTGTGTTGAGCTACTTCTTGGCAAGAGCCAACTCGTGTCGAGCCTCTGGCCAACGAAATGGAGCCTTTCTGGGTTTATTTTTCTATTTAGAAATAGAAGAAATATCAATCAGTGAAAATAAAAGTAATTTACGGTGAAACTGGGTTATCGAGCAGCGAAGAGCTGTAAATCCTTACATTAGTTCTTCTTACAAATTTAAGACCGCCATTTTGAATCAGCAGCCATGAATGGCACTTGCTTCCAAGATGCGATAGGATTTATTAAATTTAGCATGTCGCCCGAATTTGTGCCTCTGTTAATTGATAAAAACTTGCTCCAGAAGATTTTTGTATCATTACGTGGGATAAAACAAGAATTATACGCTAAAAGCTTTCAGGTAAACGACGTACGTGAACTACGTTGAAAACTCACGTCGATAACTGCGACGTGAAAGGCTAGTCACGTGACCTCTAGCGGTTCGAGTTTCGCGGTAAACTCGGATCTAAAACACTCTAGTATGCGCGAACACGAACGTGTACGTGAGATAGCCAGTCAGCAGATATATCAACGGAAAGGAGAGCGAGAAAGCCCAGATTCCTGCAGCCACAAAACCAGCTCGCTTAGGGTTCAGCTTTATTCTGTACGACAGTGGCGAGGTTATTACCCAAAATCGATCCACCGTCAAAACTGCCAGACTGAGAACTGAAGCTGTGCACGTTGCGAAGTACGGTATGTGGAGGTAAACAAGAGGCGACGGATATTCTTTCGCAACTCCTTCACTGAAATGGTACGCCACTGACATTGGGTCGACTACCAATCCCACGAAGAGATCAGTGATGGCTAAATTGGCCACGAAATAGTTAAACGTTGACTTGAGATCCTTGTTAGGGTCGATGAAGATGGCCAACAGGACAAGAACGTTACCTGTTATGGTAACGAAGGACATTACCACAGAGAGTGAGGCCGAGGTAAACGAGAATGTAACTCGGCGGAATGCCGGTTTGATTGATACAAGGATATTCACCAAACAAAGACATCGTTTGCTGTACAAGATCAGAATACTCTAGTAAACCAACGTGATGTAGAACTAATTGGCCTTAGGCTCTTGATAGCAACTTCCTGTTCGAGTCATAAGTCGTGATATTATCGATGCATTGGAAACTTTCGAAAGCAATTACATTGTGGTCACGCGATCGAACTTGTTTCGAAATAAATGAACGAGAATATGAGAAAATCATATCGTGAACTGCAGTGGAAGCCGGACTGAAGATGTGCGATGCCGTTGCAGTGATCTCAGTACTAACTGAGTTAACAAGCCAACTTGGCAATGACCAGCTCAGCAACTCCCTGTTGGCTTGTTAGCGCAGTTGTAGTGTTCCCACACGAATTGGAACGGTCAAAATCTCAATACCAACAACATCGAGTCGAAGATTCCACTATTTTATTCACTCACACGTGGCGATTACACAATCTCACAAAATGGCTGACTGCGAGTCTAGGTCAAAAAAAAGGGGCGTTCCCGTAAATTGATATCACATGATTATGTCACGAAACTGGTTAAACATTGACAAACGTAACGCCAAAAACCAAATATTCGTTCCAAAACATGTAGAGCACTGCACTTGTATCTCAGCGATCATGGGTTCCACTCCTGTACAATCCTTATTATTTTTTTTTTTTTTCAGTTTTTATTCTCGCTACTGTTAACTGGTAACTAGCGTACATATCTGCGATGACCTTTCACATCTTCTTTGTTTCGAAATGTAGCAGCTCCCAGTTAGCTTGTTAGCGCAGTTGTAGAGCACTGCACTGGTATCTCAGCGATCATGGGTTCGACTCCTGTACAATCCTTGTTATTATTATTATTTTTTTTTTTTCTCGCTACTGTTAACTGGTAACTAGCGTACACATCTGCGATGACCTTTCACATCTTCTTTGTTTCGAAATGTAATTGGATGCCGGGTTACGAGCAACTGTTTATTACATTATTTTGTGCTTGTACATAATTTTCTACAGAAATTATGTTTCTTCATGACTTTCTTTAAACAAAGGTTTTCATTCATTGTAATTTCTTTAAAGAAAAGAACCCGAAGGCGGAAACAACTTGGAATGGGGAAAGGAGGGTTCAGTTTGTAAAGATCTATTTTTATGAGCGTGGATGGTCAGCACAAAAGATCTGTGCTATTTCAGAAAACCCGTGTTTGTAATATTGTGTCATGCCACGTAGAAATTCGTTAACACTTAATTGGCTTATACCCTTCGCTGCAATTGTGCATTTTTTATTTTCGCTACTATTTACCGGTAAGTATCTCCAGAGGGAACATCAGCGGTCGGGCGACTAGATCATCTACCCAGCTTAATAAACCGCTTTTTTAAAACCAAGTCGGGACAGAGATATTTTTATTACAGAACTGCAACTTTGTGGAATGCCCTAAAACCCCACTTTAAATTAAGTGAATCTCTTATCATTTTTAAACGTAAAATGAAAGCCTTCCTTTTAAATCAATTTTTAATGTCCTAAATTTCTATATATGTAAATAGTTCTTAATGATTTGTTTATCGATAATTTTTGTGCATTTTTAGTGTTTTATTATTATTATTATTGGCTCTGAAAAGCCCCCATGGGGAGTTGACAATTGTATTGTATTGTATTGTATTGTATTGTATTGTATTGTATTGTATTTATTGTATTGGATTGGATTGGATTGGATTGGATTGGATTGGATTGGA
This sequence comes from Pachyseris speciosa, assembly GCA_016490735.1. Classification (NCBI taxonomy): domain Eukaryota; kingdom Metazoa; phylum Cnidaria; class Anthozoa; order Scleractinia; family Pachyseridae; genus Pachyseris; species Pachyseris speciosa. Next base: position 3,705,542 of record JAEMWC010000001.1, on the reverse strand, counting down.
TTGTAAGTATAGCCTGGGACCAGGCTCCACAGTGAAAAGTAAAGATCCATTTTGTATAAGCGAATGTGGATACCCAGCACAAAAGATCTGTACTATTTCTGAAAATCCGTGTTTGTAATATCGTGTGATGCCACCTCGAAGTTCGTTAACAATTAATTGACTTATACCCTTCACTGCAATTATGCAGTTTTATAACAAAAGAAACTGCTATTCCACCTAGGAACAAAGATTAACAGTTCCCCAGCAAAAAGGTGAAGGACAAAGTTCATTCCGTTTCTTCTTCTAGCACTAAGCGACCATGCCATCTAAAATTACTTGTAAGAAGTTATTTTTACTACAAATCCCTACAAATAGCTTAATTGCGTCAATTAGAATTTTCACAACTCTCGTGGATATTTTACAGAACCTACAAAAGGATCTCCTTTCCGACATTGTTTTCAGAATTACATGGCCATAATCGCAGCCGGTTTAATACCCTCTGATATTTTTCATCCAAGTTTCTTCCAGTGCCTTGTTTTGCTTGACTGTTACAGGAATTTCATATTCATCCAATAGTTCCGGCATTCAGTAAAGTGCTTTCTTCCATTTTTTTCTTTTCGGGAGTGTCAACTTCAGACTGCTTATCATATGACCGTAGATGAATGTCTGCTTACGACAGGTTTGGTAGGGTGTGTGTCTATGAATTCGCAAGTCTACGTTGCATGAACAAAAAAAACACAGGATATTTTGGATACTGGACCCTGGAAACATTTGAGAAACTCTGCACTGTTGCTAAATAGAGAAACAAATCGACAGAGGTGTGATTTGTGGAGGCTCGATACAATTTGTTTTGGCCTTGGGGTGTACATGTTGAAATCAAAGTTTCTTATAGAGGACAAGATTCGATTTTCTTGACAACACATGATATTTTCGATGTATGATCAAAGCTTATTTTCTCATTGGTTTCCAAGCAACAGCTGTTACCATAGCGACAGTAACTCGTGGTTTGTCATTTTGAAAAAGGTTAATTATCTCGAAGTCTAGTCTGACACTTCATAACGAAACTTCAAGAATGTAAACTACTCAAGTTCCACAACTTGCAGGCCAAATAAGGCCTACGACACACTACGCGATTTTATATGCCGATCGTGGCGATTTTCGCTGGCGATTGAGGGGGCACACTAGGCGATTTCTTGATCAGATTTGTTTCTTTTTCCTCTGTCCGAAACCACGCGTCGTTGTTGTCGGCCATTTTGAAAAGTCATGTCATAAAATCATCCAGTTTCATTGGGTGGGGATTCGCAGCGATGAGCGTATAAATTGCAGGAACGGGAACACTAGGTGAATGCCGGCGAATTTAATCGCCGATATCTCGGCGGCGATCGGCGAAAATCGCAATTGCTGCACCGGGCACGGGTCACCTCGCAGCTCTTACAAGGTCTCACCTGATTGGAGACAACCCTACAGGTGAGACATAACAACAAACAACAGAAACAATGGACCCCAGCCCTAAAACAATAGGTTTGCGACATTATCCCCGCCACTGAAATTTAGAGCTTACAGGAGCTGCGAGGCTACCGCCGGGCACACGGCTAGGCGATTTTCGCCGATCGCTGCGATCGGTGTATAAAATCGCCTAGTGTGTCACCCCATTAAGAAAAAAAATCTGTGACTGGATTTCGAGATAATTGACCTTTTTCAAAATGAGCAGTCGCGTGTCATAAAATAAATACATAAACGCTCTTTATAGGGGTGACACAATTACTGGTAGCCCAGTAGTTTCCGTTGTGGCCCACAAGCAATGACAGAAACAAATAATACAAATTAGTTCAACAGGATAAGAAACCCAACTGGCACACCCCAAGGCCAAAAAAACGGTATCGAGCCTCCTTAAATGGAGTGAAACTGCCGGTTGAGCTCGACTTTGGAGAGGTATATCCGCTTGAGGGATGTTACTTTAGCCCATTGCGCTTCAAAGAAGTGTCACAGGTGCCCGCTTACAGGAGGTTATTAATGTAGAGTTTCAATGGGAAACTCCCCGGAGCGTGTTTAGTTTCTACTTATAGGAGGTGTCCGTAAAGCGGAGGCTCAACTACCATGGCTAAGGCAGCCCTTTAGAGACTATATGGTTCCTTTTTGTTGTTGCGACGTATTCCGCGGTCACCGTACCGTAAAAAAAAATCAGGCTTGTAGAACCGTCCCGAGTTTAAGTGACCGTTCACAAAAAACATGGCAACGCCAACGAAAACTTCCCTTACAAGCCTTTTGGGGGCAGGGTTGGCGCAGTGGTGAGAGCGCTCGCCTTCCACCAATGTGTCCCGGGTTCGATTCCCGGACTCGGCGTCATAAGTGGGCTGAGTTTGTTGGTTCTCTACTCTGCTCCGAGAGGTTTTTCTCCGGGTACTCCGGTTTTCCCCTCTCCCCAAAAACCAACATTTGATTTGATTTGATTTGATTTAATTTGATTTATCAGGGCCACAAGTTTATTAGCCTGTGGCTATTACGTGCTACCCTGGATAAATAAAGTCTTTATTATTATTATTATTATTATTATTATTATTATTATTATTTATTATTATTATTATTATTATTATAAGCCTGAAATTTGTTTTTTTTTTCAGGCTTTATTAATTTTTCACTACTGGTTAGGTAGTGTTCGTAACTGCGATGATCATTCACATATTAAATCATTAATCCGCAGTTCAAATATATGATTTTCATACATTCATTGTCATATATTCACCACTCATGGGTATATTACGAACCAACAAAACGATCACCTCCCAGATGGCTTGTTAGCTCAGTTGGTAGAGCGCTGCACCGGTATCGCAGAGGTCGTGGTTTTTTTTTTTTTTTTTTCAGGCTTTATTAATTTTTCACTACTGGTTAGGTAGTGTTCATAACTGGGATGGTCATTCACATATTAAATCATTAATCCGCAGTTCAAATATATCATTTTCATATTTCAGGCTTTAATAATTTTTCACTACTGGTTAGGTAGTGTTCATAACTGGATGGTCATTCACATATTAAATCATTAATCCGCAGTTCAAATATATCATTTTCATATATTCATTGTCATATCGATGGTTAATTTTTCACTTTTTAGAAACGCGCTGGAATAACCACGATTTAGCTACAATCCCTGTGATAAAGATTTTTAAATGAAGTTTTCGTTGGCATTGCCGTGTTCTTTGTGGACGGTCACTTCAACTCGGGACGGTTCTACCCCTGTAATTTCGCCAGTGACTGTCAGGAACACGTCAACATTTGTCAGGTACATTGTAGTATTTCCTGAGAAAATCACCTCTAGGAAAACGTCTTTGAACGAGTACAGATATACGGGAAAACTGTATATAAAGGGTTCTATCGAAGAAATACACCATCTGTATCAGTTCTCCCTCACTTCCAGTTTCCTTGAGGAAGTTACGCCATGCCATCAGTTTAGTTTCAAGTTGGTGGTTTTACTGATCTTGTAAAACGCTCAATTAAGATTCTTACTTCGCTTTCGAATCTATATGTGGGCGCTTCCAAGTTCCTACTTTCAAACACTCGTTGAACTCTCTGCAGCAACGTTATCAAATTCAAATGTTTGCGATCTCGAGAGCCGATCAAAACACTTCCTGATGGGCAAAAGCTTGACAAAAGCCTTCCTGAAATTCTCAAAACCGCCAAGCGTAAACAAAAGGGTTCACTCCTGAATTGGCCAAAACCAACACAAAATGTGCATCTCTGGCCCAGTGAACTGAGGTACAACTGCACCAACTACACAGATTGGTTATGTAAATACAAATACACGAAGGAAGATAACACGCCAGAAAACAGAGCCAACACGATAAGAAACGTCTTAGTTACTTTCTGTTCCCACATAATAGCTTGCCTCTTGGCTTGGTTATCCGACGAACTCTGATCCAACATGTCCCATTGTTTTACTTGATTCTTAAAAACGCGAAATATTTTCACATAAGTCAAAACCATTACTAGAAACGTAGCGATGATGACAGTATGCGCGAACACGAAAGCGTACGTGAGGTAGCCAGTCAGCAGATATATGAACGGAAAGGAGATCGAGAAAGCCCATATTCCTGCAGCCACAAAACCAGCTCGCTTAGGGTTCAGCTTTATTCTGTACGACAGTGGTGAGGTTATTGCCCAAAATCGATCCACCGTCAAAGCTGCCAGACTGAGAACTGAAGCTGTACACGTTGCGAAGTACGGTATGTGGAGGTAAACAAGAGGCGACGGATATTCTTTCGCAACTCCTTCACTGAAATGGTACGCCACTGACATTGGTCGACTACCAATCCCACGAAGAGATCAGTGATGGCTAAATTGGCCACGAAATAGTTAAACGTTGACTTGAGATCCTTGTTAGGGTCGATGAAGATGGCCAACAGGACAAGAACGTTACCTGTTATGGTAACGAAGGACATTACCACAGAGAGTGAGGCCGAGGTAAACGAGATGTAACTCGGCGGAATGGTTTGATTGATACAAGGATATTCACCAAACAAAGACATCGTTTGCTGTACAAGATCAGAATACTCTAGTAAACCAACGTGATGTAGAACTAATTGGCCTTAGGCTCTTTATAGCAACTTCCTGTTCGAGTCGCAAGTCGTGATATTATCGATGCCTTGGAAACTTTCGAAAGCAATTCATTGTGGTCACGCGATCGAACTTGTTACGAAATAAATGAACGAGAATATGAGAAAATCATATCGTGAACTGCAGTGGAAGCCGGACTGAAGATGTGCGATGACGTTGCAGTGATCTCAGTACTAACTGAGTTAACAAGCCAACTTGGCAATGACCAGCTCAGCAGCTCCCAGTTAGCTTGTTAGCGCAGTTGTAGAGCACTGCACTGGTATCTCAGCGATCATGGGTTCGACTCCTGTACAATCCTTGTTTATTAATTTTTTTTTTTTTCAGTTTTTATTCTCGCTACTGTTAACTGGTAACTAGCGTACACATCTGCGATGACCTTTCACATCTTCTTTGGTTACGAACAACTGTTTATTACATTATTTTGTGCTTGTACATTATTTTCTACAGAAATTATGTTTCTTCATGACTTTCTTTAAATAAAGGTTTTCACTCATTGCAGGCCGAAACAAATTGGAATGGGGGAAGGAGGTTAAGTTTGTAAAGATCTATTTTTATGAGCGTGGGTGCTCAGCACAAAAGATCTGTGCTATTTCAGAAAACCCGTGTTTGTAATATTGTGTCATGCCACGTAGAAATTCGTTGACACTTAATTGGCTTATACCCTTTGCTGCAATTGTGCATTTTTTTATTTTCGCTACTATTAACCGATAAGTATCTCCAGAGGGAACATCAGCGGTCTGGCGACTAGATCATCTACCCAGCTTAATAAACCGCTTTTTTAAAACCAAGTCGGGACAGAGATATTTTTATTACAGAACTGTAACTTTGTGGAATGCCTTAAAACCCCATTTTAAATTAAGTGAATCTCTTATCATTTTTAAACGTAAAATGAAAGCCTTCCTTTAAATCAATTTTTAATGCCATAAATTTCTATATATGTAGATAGTTCTTAATGATTTGTTTATCGACAAGTTTTGTGCATTTTTAGTGTTTTATTATTATTATTTTCTCTGAAAAGCCCCCATGGGGAGTTGACAATAAAATTTGTATTGTATTGTATTGTAAGTATAGCCTGGGACCAGGCTCCACAGTGGGGTACAAAGCGAAAAGAAGGAACGTGGCGCGGTGTTAACCTTCTTTTCGCTCCGTAACCCCACTGTGGAGCCTGGTCCCAGGCTAAGTAGGAAGCGTACATATCTGCGATGACCTTTCACATTTTCATTTGTTTCGAATTGTTATTGGATGTCGGGTTACGAACAACTGTTTATTACATTATTTAGTAAATGTGCATTATGTTCCAAAGAAATTATGCTTCTACGTGAATTCTTAAAATAAAGTTATCCATTCATTGCATTTTCTTTAAATAAAAGAACCCGAAGGCGGATGCAACTTGGTATGGGGATATGGAGTTTTGTTTCTAAAGATCTATTTTGTATAAGCGAATGTGGATACCCAGCACAAAAGAAACTGCTATTCCACCTAGGAACAAAGATTAACAGTTCCCCAGCAAAAAGGTGAAGGACAAAGTTCATTCCGTTTCCTCTTCTAGCACTAAGCGACCATGCCATCTTAACTGATTACTTGTAAGAAGTTATTTTTACTACAAATACCTAAAAATAGCTTAATTGGGTCAATTAGAATTTTCACAACTTCCGTATATATTTTACAGAACCTACTAAACGATCTTCTTACCGATATTGTTTTCAGTGTTAGACGGCCATAATCGCAGCCGGTTTAATACCCTCTGATATTTTTCATCCAAGTTTCTTCCAGTGCCTTGTTTTGCTTGATCATGACTGTTACAGGAATTTCACATTCATCCAATAGTTCCTGGCATTTAGTAAAGTGCTTTTTCCCCTTTTTTTTTTTCCCGGGAGTGTCCACTTCAGACTGCTTATCATATGACAGTAGATGAATGTCTGCTTACGGCAGGTTACCGTTAACGCAGGTTTGTAGGAGGCAGGGTGTGTCAATGAATTCGCAAGTCTACGCTGCATGAACACAAAAAAACACAGGATATTTTGGATACTGGACCCCTGAAACATTTTAGAAACTCGGCGCTGTTGCTTAATGGAGAAACAAATCGACAGAGGTGTGATTTATGGAGGCTCGATACAATTTGTTTTGGCCTTGGGGTGTACATGTTGAAATCAAAGTTTCTTATAGAAGACAAGATTCGATTTTCTTAATAACACATTATATTTTCGATGTATGATCAAAGCTTATTTTCTCATTGATTTCCAAGCAACAGCTGTTACCATACCGACAGTAACACCAGGCGATTTTATACGCCGATCGCGGAGATTTTCGCTGGCGATTGAGGCGGGCACACTAGGCGATTTTTTTTATCATATTTGCTTCTTTTTCCTCTGTCCAAAACCACGCGTCGTTGTTGTCGGCCATTTTTAAAAGTCATTTGATAAAATCATACAGTTTGATTGGGTGGGGATTCGTAGCGATGAGCGTATAAATTGCCGGAACGGGAACACTCGGCGAATTTAAAGTGCCCCACGACCGAGCTTGTAAGGGGCATGGGTATAGTCCTGGTTTTACGTCACAAACTGATTTACATTGCATTAACCCTTTTCGATCCAAGTGGGTGCTATTTATTTCACCAGATTTTGGGCAATAAATGGTCTGGGGCTCTTAACTTCTTCATATATGGAGTTATTATGAAAATATCTGCTGTCTTGAAATACTGGGGACCCAGGCTTTAGAGTCACGTGATGCACCCGAGTGGCTGTTGTTTGTCGAGTCAGTGGAATCGCTTGACTGTGGTGCAATTGTCAGTTTTAGAGTGCTTTTCTGAGCCATTTTCCTCTGCAGAAGCCCCCATGCTGGCATCATTAAGCTAGAATGTGGGTAAAGGCAAGCCTTTGAAAGAAACCAGAGGTGAGAGGCGGTTTTATGTTGATGGAGATGCCAAACACGCTCTGTTGTGATGATGGTGGCTCGATATGGAACCTGTCTCTCTTGTCTTTCTGCAAGTGGATTCGGGGAGCTAACGAGGCAATGTGGGCTAGTTCTGACCGCTAAAAATACTCATCGATGCAACATTTTGCTGGTAGCACCGGGTAGCTCAGCACTTATCGAAAAACTATGTAATGAACTGAAGGAGAGTTCTATGCTCGCGGCGTGGTTACAGTTCCCAGAATTCTTTTCGGCCGTGAACGAGTCCAGTTAAGACACACAAGATTGGATCTCAGAAACGGGCTGAAACGTGGCAGGCACCAAATGTGAGAGAAACGTTTCATAGCTGATAATAAGGAGAGAGCTTGAGGTTTGCTGTAAATGTAGAATCTTGATATTTGGGCAGTTTTTCTTATTAAAAAGTTGGCCACAAAAATGTGTAAATTTTGGTGTTATTCTCTGGCCAAAAAACAAGCATTTTGGGCTTTGCTGTTAAACGATCGGTGATATGCAGCGGAATTCTGGTATTGTAGTCGTTATTTTTAGCTTTAATGATTGCTAAAACACAGTTGGTCCTATTCACACAATTATTATAACGTTCTGACAAACTTTAAACAAGAAATAAACCATAAAAAGGAAGCAGTATTTATCATCACATATGTGTGACGTTGGATGGAAAAGAGTTAAGTCTTTGTAAACATGCATGCAAAGCAGTTTGGGACGTAAAACCAGGACTAGACCCATGTCCCTTACTAGCTCGGTCGTGGGACAGATGATGACCAGATTTCGTAGCTCTTACAGCCTGTAAAAGGTCAAGATTTGGTTCAAAAAAGGCGCAATGCGTTTTGAACAGGTTGAAAGGTTTATTTAAGCGAAAAAATATTTTGGAGTTAGGGGCACTTTAATGTGGCGATCGGCGAAACTCTCAATTGCTGCACCGGGCACGGGTCACCTCGCAGCTCTTACAAGGTCTCACCTGATTGGAGACAACCCTACAGGTGAGACAAAAGAACAAACAACAGAAACAATGGACCCCAGCCCTAAAACAATAGGTTTGCGACACTATCCCCGGCACTGAAATTTAGAGCTTACAGGAGGTGCGAGGCTACCGCCGGGCACACAAGGTCATTTTCGCCGATCGCGGCGAACGGTGTATAAATCCCCAGTGTGTCACCCCCTTAAGAAAAAAATCTGTGACTGGATTTCGAGATACTTGACCTTTTTCAAAATGTAAAAAAATAAACGATCTTTATAGGGGTGACACAATTACTGGTAGCCCAGTAGTTTTCATTGTGGCCCACAAACAATGACAGAAATAAATAATGCAAATTAAGTCAACAGGATAAGAATCCCAACTGGCGGGAGGCAAACCAGTTGGCTATTTACAAGGATGACCGAGGACTTGAACCAGGGACTGCCCAGAACAAGACCAGCTAGCGGCCAGAGTGGGATTCCAACCCCGAGCGACCGCATTGAAATCCATCATCCTAACCGCTCGGCCATCCTGTCCCCCCCCCCCCCCCCCTTACTGTTGCCCTGGTAACAGCTGTTGCCTGAAAAAAATAATGAGAAAACAAACTTTGATCATACGTCGAAAAGATGTTGTTGTGTCAAGGAAATCGATGCTTGTCTTCTATAAGAAATTGTGATTTCAAAAGGTACACCCCCAGGCCAAAAAAAAAAACTGTATCGAGCCTCCTTAAATGGAGTGAAACTGCCGGTTGAGCTCGACTTTCGAGAGGTATGTCCGCTTGAGGGATGTTATTTCAGCCCATTGCGCTTCAAAGTGTCAGAGGTGCCCGCTTACAGGAGGTTATTAATGTAGAGTTTCGATGGGAAACTCGCTGGGACCGTGTTTGGTTTCCACTTATAGGAGGTGTCCGTAAAGCGGAGGCTCGACTACCATGGGTAAGGTAGCCCTTATTCTCATATTAAATCAGTAATCCGCAGTTCAAACATATCATTTTCATATATTCATTGTCATATCGATGGTTAATTTTTCACTTTTTACAAACGCACTGGAATAACCACGATTTAGCTACAATCCCTGTGATAAAGATTTTAAATGAAGCTTTCGTTGGCGTTTCCGTGTTCTTTGTGAACAGTCACTTAAACTCGGGACGGTTCTACCCCTGTAATTTCGCCAGTGACTGTCAGGTACACGTCAACATTTGTCAGGAACATTGTGTTAATATATAGATTTAGCCAAGCCTAATAGCGGAGCTCCACGATTATTATTTTTTTTACTGGTATTGAGCAACACCGCATCGCTTTCCTTGGGCCAATATTTTATGTTTAGAGCAGTCAACAGGACAGGCTGACAGGAATTGATCGCGGTTCAAAACCTCAAAACATTACAAGAAAACAATACAGTCGACGCGTGTGTTTGTTCGAATACAAATTTAGTAATCAAAGAACGATCAAATATTTTCATTCAACATCGTTGGACGAGCACGTTTGACGGTTTAGGCACTGTTTACACGGACGCGGTTTCATTTGTAACCGCATCGGTTTCGATGCGGTTACGCCTTTCGTTTACACGGCGCCGGTCGAGTTCGTTATCAGAACCGGGTCGTTTTGAAAACGCTTTCAAAAGTGGAGCGTTTTCAAAACGATACGGCTTCATTGGTCGTGTAAACGGCGAAACCGTATCGCTTTAAAAACGGTTACTTATTTTGGTGCGAAATTGGCTGGCTCGCGAAGGGTAATTTTGTGAACCTCGCACGGAGTGCAGCGCTTTTTTACACAATCACAATTTAAGTTCGTTTTTTCAGCTTTCATGTTTTACTCTCTATAAATCGAGAGGCATATCGTAATAACAGGCAGACATGTCTTGAAATGTTGACTTTTCCGTCGATACGCTCCAGAGTAACGAAGAGAAAGCAAAACAACGATTCTGGATTCGGCCTGGGAGAACTCGAGTTTGATGGGACAACTTTTTGGACGGTGTTACGCCTCCAGAAGAATGCCTGAGAACAAGATCGCCATGACGTAAACGGTTGGATAGGTTCCGTGTAAACACTTCGAAACCGTGTCGTTTTTGTTGCGGTTTCGAGGTAATGAAACTGTGTCGATTGGAAACCGCGTCGGTGTAAACGATGCCTTAGCCACCTCTCACAATAGTGCATTAAATGGCTTTCCATGTTTGATCTAAACTCAAACATGTCCATCCAAAATTTCCCATTACGAACAAATGTTTGATCGTTTAGCCACTCCAACAAACAAATCGTACACAAACGGTAAAAAGAAACCATATGAGCCACGAAATGACAAAAATTTCAGCAATAATACGCAAAAATCATCTTTTGGACTCACTTGGTCCCGTGTTTGGTCAAACATTGTTTTGCGTTTAGCCACCAAACGTTATGCTTGACAAACACGATAATGGATGAAAATGTTTGATCTTTTAGCCGGGACTTAACAAACATATTTCGTAGTAAGTTAAGCTTAGACATAAGCCTAAATGTCGTAGAAAAGAGAAAAAGGAAAGGAATCCTGATAGTTTGGATAGGTAATCGCATGGGGCCGAGTAAATATCACTTGTGCCAGATTTCAGAAAGTTGCTGAAATTGCCCTCGTCGCACAAAACATAAGTGATATTAATCATTAATTTTGCGAGGACTAATTGCGATTACGTGTTGATAACTAAGGGAAACGTTTCTTTCAGTTCTCAACACTGTAGAAACACAGACATCGAAAAACATGTACAGTCACTCGTTCGCTTGCAAAACAACAAACAAGCAATTCGACTAGCTACTTCTTTGTGTCTAAAACCAGTAGATTGTTATTTATATCCAGTCGAGACAAAAATACAAGTTTCATACCTGAACAAAAGCAACCACGATTAAACCAAATGCTAAGCTTCAATTTATTCAGTGTTTATTTAAGTTACCTGTGTTGTCGAGCTTTCTACGAATTGAAAATACGCATCGATCCACTATAGTAAAAACACGCATCTACAAAAACAGCAAACGGTTTGTCCAAAGAAAGAACTTCTTCCACCAAGTTTGAGCTACTCGTTCCTCCCATTAATGCCGGTGAGTTGTTGAGTGAACTTTCTTGGTGAGCTGCAAGATGCCGTGGTAAAATGAACAAGCCCTTGAAGCGTTAAATCATTTTGTTTTTCAACCACACAATCTGGGCGCCATACAAGTGGATCCAAAATTTAAGAATTTCCTGAGAAAAACCTTTTTCTCTTCCCTTTTATCAGTTGAAAATTCACCTTCCGAAGTACCTTTTAGGCCCAGTTCAAACGTCGAACTTCTCATGTACCGAATCTAATGCAAATGAGAAAAATCTATTGTTTTCGCTCATTTGCATTAGATTCGGCACATGAGAAGTTCGACGTTTGAACCGGGCCTTAAGTAGTTCTTGATTTTTATGCCTTTTACGCGAAAGACAGAAGTTGACCATCGAAAAAGATGAAGTTGTTTAGCTCAAAATAAAGAAACCAACTGAACGTGAAATCTCGAGCCGCAGAAAGCGCGCGAAAAATTAAGCCTCGTTTTGGTTTGAGTATCCCACACCTGGCTTAAGCCTGCGATACAATCGAAAACCAGTACCTGGTCAGCAGTCAACTTCAAAAAAACAGCTGGCCTCGATGAGGTCTTAACTTGAGCCCGCGATATGGTCACATAATACTGGTCAGCGGATACCTTGTTTTGACAGGTGTCAATTGGCCGTAACATGGATGTCCAATACCAAAGATGTGCGCTGTAAACTAGCCTGTCGGTTGGAGTATGGCCGACATTTCAGATCGCATACATGGAAGGGCGGACGTACGGGCGTACGTACGTACGGTGACCAAAACCAAATTTTCTCGAATAGATCGGTTGCCATATTTTCTTACTAATGGTGCTTCGGGCCGCCGGAGCTCCGTTATAACATAGCCATGAAATTCGCTCAATTGAATTCACTAGCGCGAGCGTGCGTATATATAGTAACACACGCACGGCCGTGCGTATATAAAGTGACGTATGCAAATTTCCTTCTCGCCGAGAAATTTGGGTAATTCGGTAAATATTTCACGAAGCTACGGTCAAAACTTGGATAATGGAAGACCAGGGGGAAGATTTTCGAAACTTTTTAGTCGGTTTAGAGTCACTTTTGACACAACAACAAACATTATGTAACAATGAAGCACAGCTGGACCGGGAGCTAGAAGAAATGTGAAATGGCCAATTTGACACTAACCTTCGCAGATTTTGCGCGGAGCCCAGAAATAAATCCGAACATGTATACAGTAAATTAACACTCCTTGGTTTTAAAGATATCTGAATGCACCTCCATTGAACAAAGGTCTGAAGCTCTCTTCCGACCCAAGCCGAAGATTTAAAAGGTCAAACGAAATGCGACAGTTGTTAGCTTCAAGCGTCAGGAAAAAGAAGACGTAAAACAAACCGGCGATTGAAAACGAAGATTTGCTGCTTCTAAAATCCTTGCAGGTTCTGGCCTTAGAAAGGCCATGAGAACAAATTCGCCCCTTGTGAAGATTTTACCAGAAAGGAATATCACCAATTACGCTCTAAGAAAACCAGCCTTTTACCATCCTATAGTGGCAACAGAGCGCTTCAAATCGTCCTATGTGAATAGACTTATTTTTAGATACGATATTGATTCCTTGATGTAAATAGATGTGTAATCGTTCCAGAGCTCTGACTAAACTTTTTCTTATCGGATATTTTTCTTATTTGATTGCTTGTAACTTAAGATATGTATTTTTATCTTTTGAATTTATTAAAGACAAGACATCTATCTTGAGCAGTTCACTTTCTCTTCGTCTCTCGTCTTCTAAGATGTTTACTTGAGTATTTTGACTTTGTTTGTCTAGACATTTCACCGAGCATTTTGACTTTGTTTGCCTACATTTTCACTTAATTCGAAGAAGCGAAGTTTTCTTTTTCAACTGATTGTGGCGTGTTTTTAACCAACCAATAGGATCCTACGTCTACATTGTGAGAACTTTATAGTCAATCCCAAATAAAACATGTTTTAGCGCCCAAGCTGTTGTCGCAATGTTATAAAAGAATTGTTTCATGCTTTTAGCTGTACGTATATCGAGTTATGGATGCACTTGGGAAGTTTTGAGAGCACTCAAGAAGCTAGAATTGCTCTCGGCTGCGCCTCGAGCAACTCTTACGCTTCTCTCGTGCTCTCCAAACTTACCGCGTGCATCCATAACTCGATATACGCTCGCTAAGCATAAAACAATTCTTAAGTATTTCCTGAGAAAATCACCTCTAGGAAAACGTCTTTGAACGAGTACAGATATACGGGAAAACTGTATATAAAGGGTTCTATCGACGAAATACACCATCTGTATCAGTTCCCCCTCACTTTCAGTTTCTTTGAGGAAGTTACGCCATGCCATCGGTTCAGTTCCAAGTTGGTGGTTTTACTGTGAAGATCTTGTAAAACGTTAAGTTAAGATTCATACTTCGCTTTCGAATGTATATGTGGGCGCTTCCAAGTTCCTACTTTCAAATGCTCGTTGAACTCTCTGCAGCAACGCTGTCAAATTCAAATGTTTGCGATCTCGAGAGCCGATCAAAACACTTCCTGATGGGCAAAAGCTTGACAAAAGCCTTCCTGAAATTCTCAAACCGCCAAGCGTAAACAAAAGGGTTCACTCCTGAATTGGCCATTGGTGAACTGAGGTACAACTGCACTCACTGCACAGATTGGTGATGTAAATACAAATACACGAAGGAAGATAACACGCCAGAAACAGAGCCAACAGGATAAGAAACGTCGTAGTTACTTTCTGTTCCCACATAATAGCTTGCCTCTTGGCTTGGTTATCCGACGAATTCTGATCCAACGTGTCTCATTGTTTTACTTGATTCTTAAAAACACGAAATATTTTCACGTAAGTCAAAATCATGACTAGAATCGTAGCGATGATGACAGTATGCGCGAACACGAAAGCGTACGTGAGGTAGCCAGTCAGCAGATATATGAACGGAAAGGAGAGCGAGAAAGCCCAGATTCCTGCAGCCACAAAACCAGCTCGCTTAGGGTTCAGCTTTATTCTGTACGACAGTGTTGAGGTTATTGTTCAAAATCGATCCACCGTCAAAGCTGCCAGACTGAGAACTGAAGCTGTACACGTTGCGAAGTACGGTATGTGGAGGTAAGCAAGAGGCGACGGATATTCTTTCGCAACCCCCCCCCCCCCCCCCCCCACACACTGCCTGGAAAGGTCCGCTCGGTGGCCCACTCACAAATAATTTGACCGGCTTAAAACATGTCTCGCATGTATAAAAAAATTACTGAGACCTTAGTTGTGAAAACGTGGCACTAGTCCTCCAAATGTGACGACTGTGGAAAGGAAAGAATAGACGATAATTTTATAATAAGAAGCCTTTGAATCACGACACGATTGTAGGGCGGAATGGTTTGATTGATACAAGGATATTTACCAAACAAAGACATCGTTTGCTGTACAAGATCAGTGTGCACCAGAAAACCAACTTGACGTAGAACTAATTCGCTTTAGGCTTTTTATCGCAACTTCCTGTTCGAATCAAAAGTCGTGATAGTATCGATGCATTGGAAACTTTCGAAAGCTGTTTTATTGCGGTCAAGCGATCGAACTTGTTTTGAAATAAATGGACGAGAATATGTGAAAATCATATCGTGAACTGCGTGACCTTGTAAATCACATAAAAAAAATGGTCGTGGTACTGACTAGAAGCCGGAAATTGAAAAAGCGAGATGAAATTAGTAAGGCTGCCAATTTTCAAGCCACTGACGTTTTGGTGATATAGTTACACTCTGGTTTTAATGCTTAAAACATTAACTGCAAAACAGGGTGAAAACAACTGCTGGAGGAAAGCCTTGTCATCCAGCATACAATTGTTGTTAAGTTTTCAAACTTTTAAATCGCTCTAAAATCCTCACCTAAACGCCAGTGGCTTCAACATTGACAGTCTTCGTAATATTATCGCGCTCTTTCGATTTCTGCCATCTATTTTGTGAGTATAGGTTTTTGTCGAGGGTCGAGGGTACATTGTCGACTCTGGATATTTCATCCTCGACCCTCGACAATCGGCAAAAGCCTACCCTCCTATTTTGTACTAAGACCATTTTTATGATTGACAAGTTGATGTGACACAGTCATGCGAAGGTCCTACTGAGAGCCAACAAAATGACCAGGGCCCAGTTGTTCAAAGCACGATTAAGGTAATCCCGGGTTAGAGTGAACTTTGAGTCCAGTTTAGGTACCGTTCAATAAAAACATTTCCACAAGATTTTTACCCTTATGTTTTGACTGGAATTTAAGCCGTTACTTTAAGTGTAAAATATGATTTGCAAAACCCTCTGAACGAGCGAGATGAAAACTTGGGTTCACTCTTAATCCTGGGTTAGCTTTAAACGGATTTCAAACAGCTCGACCGAGATCCCGATCGGCTTGTTAGCTAAGCTGGTAGAGCACTGCACCGGTATCGCAGCGATCATGGCTGGGTTCGACTTCACTACAAGCCTTACTTTGTGTTCAGCTTTTACTTTCGCTACTAATTAACTTGAGTAGCGTACAGCTGAGGTGACCTTTTACATCTCCATTTGTTTCGAAATGTTATTGGATAGACCAAGTACAAGTAACAATTATGGTGCAACTATGTTTTCTTTTGTAGCATAAAAAATCTGGAATCTATCCTTTTAGAATTAAAAAAGCTATCTTACAACCATTTTTATAAACAATAAAAACTATATCTTCTAAATACTCAAGCTGTCTCTTAAGTGTAGTCTGCCCATAGCCCGTTAGTTTTTTTATTATTAAGTAATATTAATTAATGTATTTTTTCTATTATGTTATATATCATTTATATAGCCTATTACACTTTACCTTCTTTGTTCTTTAAATGTTTATGTACATGTTCATGCCAATTAATTGTCCGTGGCAGTGACCAACTCGAAAGCTTAAGCTACTTTGGTCACTGCACACATTTGCTTTTCATCACTTGCGTAATTTAGTTTGCTGACTTATCTCTCTACCCATGTATGTACTTTAATGTAGAAATGTTTGTAAATAGTGCAAAAAAGAATAAACTCTAAACTCGGGTTACGGTTACATTATTTTGTTGTTGTACATTATTTTCTACAGTTTCTTCGTGACATTCTTCAGTTAAATAAAGTTATTGGTAGTTATTCATTCACTATAATTTCTTTAAATAAAAGAACCCGAGGGCGGAAACAACTTGGAATGGGATGTGGGATATGTAAAGATCTATTTTATGTAAAAGAGTGTTGATGCCCAGTACATTTCAGAAAACCTGTGTTTGTGATATCGTGTGATGCCAGGCAAGAACTGTATTAAGAATTAATTGCATGACTTATCATACTTCTCACTGTAAATGTGATTTTATGACAAAAGAAACTGGTATTCCACAAGGGAACAAAGACGCTCCAATAACGTAAATTTTGCAGCTATTGTTATAAGCACAGTTGCAGTCCGTGCTGCAAGAATTCGGTAAGGTGCGGAATTAGCGGTTTGATTAGGATTGATAGGTTTGTTGTGGTGAACTCAGATCTTGAAATGGATGCGTGGGGCCTGTCCAACTTCAACCCCAAGTTATAGTTCTAAACTCACGGTACCATGCCTTGAGCATAACTGGGGTTCCCGCTGATGGGGGATAAGCTGAAAGTCACGCTCCTCGGGAATTAGGGATTTTTCTCTCTAAAGCGCGGTTGGGGCCTGGGGCAAGTTGCGCATGCGCAATAACAATTTATAAATTTTACAATGTTCACCTATTCGCACGTCTGATATAGTGGCAAAAACACCGAAAACCGTGTTTTACAAATACAATCCGTAAAAATCCCTTGGCAACAACGCTAAGTCTGTGGTTAAGTTAGTCCCCCCTTAACTCAGTCCATTAAGTTCATGTGAAGTACGGCGTTTGACCCAATGGATGGTTCCACGGTTATTGGCGCCATATTAACTGGGGGGGCAAACGCGACTAAAATTACACTACATGTATGGGGTTTTTGGTCGACTTTGAACCGCTGTAACACCGCAGCGAACATGCCTTTCCAAAGACATTTGTACTGACATTATTTTCATAAAGTATAAAGAACAGATTCAGGCTTCAATGACCGTAAAAGAATTTTTAAGATTTCATACAAACTTCTCTAATCAAAATTATGCAAATTACAGCGAATTTAGAAGCCACATGAGAAGTTGTATAATTCTAATTTACGGACGTCATACCTTCGTTAATGGCCTTATTTTCTGTTGAATCAACGATATCAATAAAACCGTTAAAAGTAGTGGCAAATATTGGAAATCCGCTTCTTTGTAGCGGTGTTACAGCGGTTCAAAGTCGGTCAAAATCCCATATATTTACTGTAATTTTAGCCTTGTTTGCCCCCCAGTTAATATGGCGCCAATAACCGTGGAACCATCAATTATTAAGTTCGACTGATTTTATTTGGATCGGCTGAGGCGTTCATCACGGGAGAGTGTCTAATTTTCGTGGGTCGCGTGTCGCGGGTAAATCGTCGCGGGTCGCGGGTGAGTTGTCGCGGGTCGCGGGTAAATTGTCGCGGGTAGAAGGTTAATTGTTCAGGATCAGTCTTTGACGTCAGTGAATTTGTATAAACAGAAGATTATCAATCGGTGTAAAATAGTTTCGCAGAATACGACAAGCTCATTGAAGGTACAGTTATTGCAAACCTTCAGGGGTGCGTTTCGGAAAATCGCACCTGTGCGCAAGCGTTCAAATTAAAAACTGACAATATTTGCTCAACCGAATTAATAGCTCTTGCGTTACTAGACTTACTACGGACATCCAAACAAACTGACTATATCATTCAGGAGAAAATAGGCTAACAAAGTGTGTAAGGCTTTTACGGTATTCCGATTGGTTCCTGAGAAAATACATCGTAAAGTTGGCCAATAGAATAAAAATAATCGAATTTGTAAAAGCCTCATACAATTTTGGTGCGGTAACGTGTGAGGAACATTTTCGCTAAATTCCGTTAAAATCTGATCACGCAAAAATAAATCCCGACTTTTTGGCCTCCAAAGATTTGCACAGTTTTCACAACTCATTGAAGGTGCATGGTGCCAAAGCGATCACCGCCAACCAATAGAGGACAACTGTGGAACTCTCGGAAGAGGATACGTTACAAACTACCCTCATTCAATCGCGGGAAAGTTACTTCCAGGTTCAACGACAAACTGAGTATTCATCTTTTGGTTAAACAGTCAATTCTCTCTAAGGCGGACACCCTCGGGACCAGCTCCAGGTGTCCGCCTTAGAGAGGTGTCCGCCTTATAGAGAAATAATGTAATTTGAAACTATATAAACCTGTGACGTCAGAACTGAAAAGAGATCTTTATTTTAAAACAAGTCAGCGACCAGATGTTCGGCGGTCTTTGAGTGGCGAATAGGCAAAGCGCTGTAAGTCGTTCCCTTCCGCTCACGATCACAAACATCGATATTTGCCAGATATAACTTTTGATATTACAGGCTTGCTATGGTAGCCCCAGGGTGGGATGGTGGCTCAATTTGAAATGATGTCCAGGCCAAAATCTATTGATTGTATAAAGAATACCATTCTGGTGTCCGCCTTGAGAGGTATTTTTCTACCAGAAATTTGCTAAAAAAAAAAGTGTCCGCTGTCCGCATTAGATAGGTTTCCGCCTTATAGAGGGTTTAGTTGCAGAGAAATATGGGGAATTCGGTCGGGACCAGCAATCACTGTCCACCTTGAAGAGGTGTCCGCTTTACAGCGGTGTTGTACAGAGAGAGTTGACTGTATTGTTATCGGAAGGAATAGGTTTGGTGAAAATAAAACAAAACCTACCTTCTGGAAATCGGTTTGAATGTTGATGCAAAAAAAATATGCAATTCGAAATACCGCAAGCTTCGAGCGAAAAATGTCAGACAACTACTAGACCCTTAACTGGAATGGAGATTTAAAAGTGGGATTTGAAGTTAGAAATTGGTAGACGGTCACCAAACAGTTCCCCAGCAATCTGCAATGCCCTTGTGGGGTGTCAACTGTCTGGTGGTGTTTCAAAACATTTTTACGCCATTTTAATCCCTTCTTCAAACTCCTTCAAATTACACTCAAAGTTCACGTGTACCCCCACCCTAACACATGACCTATTGTTGTAGTGCATGCAAGTCTTTGAAGTTTTACTTGCTCAATTATTTTTAGGTACTTTGTTATACTATAATAATAATAATAATAATAATAATAATAATAATAATAATAATAATAATAAATATTTATATTGCGCAAAATACATGTAATATATGATCAAATGCGCATTACATGAAATTAAATTATCAACATTAATTATCCAGCATAACTAAAAATATTATAAAACACAATGGATCTATAAAAATATAATATATACATAGTATATAAAAAATAATCCTAATAAAAAGCTAATCTAAAAAGATGGGTCTTAAGTAAACCTTTAAACCTATTAAAATCGGGCTCATTTCGTATCTGTGATGGTAACCCATTCCACAGTTTCGGTGCCGCAGCAAAAAAAGCGCGGTCACCCTATCTGACATAGGGATAAGCTGTTTTAAAAATAAAGCTTCTATCCCTGTCACTTCCACATGCCAAGAGCACGTTCAAGAAAGCAAGACATTAGACGAGCACTCTAATTACTAGTTTCTCACCCGCGACAATTTATCCGCGACCCGCGACAAGTCAAACGCGACCCGCGACAATTTACTCGCGACCCACGACAATTCACCCACGACCCGCGACAATTTACCCGCGACACGCGACCCGCGAAAATTAGATTGTCCCTCATCACGGCTGGCCAGTCTGGCCAGGCGTGAAGAACGCCTGAAGATAAACTTTGGGTCAAACGCCGATCTTCACATGAGCCGAACCATAACTAACTATGGCCGAGCCAAACGCATAATCATGTTAATGTATAAATCAGCCTCTATCTGTTTATTTTTGCGATCCAGTTAAAAGTTCGACGTTTGACTCAATAGGCGAACATTTAACCAATTACGGTCGTCAGGCTAAACTGTAATTAACGAAAATTTGGTTTATCAACGGAGTTGATAATGTAAATTGACCACCGTACAGGGATTCGATTAGCTGACGTTTCGAGCGTTAGCCCTTCGTCGTTAGCCCTTCGCTCCGACGAAGGGCTAACGCTCGAAACGTCAGCTAATCGAATCCCTGTACGGTGGTCAATTTACATTATCA
The DNA here is from genome assembly GCA_016490735.1 of Pachyseris speciosa. Lineage (NCBI taxonomy): Eukaryota > Metazoa > Cnidaria > Anthozoa > Scleractinia > Pachyseridae > Pachyseris > Pachyseris speciosa. Next base: position 3,684,854 of record JAEMWC010000001.1, on the reverse strand, counting down.
ACTCTGTTGATAAACCAAATTTTCGTGTTTCACTCCCCCACCGACGCAGCACCACAGTTTCTTTAGAAACTAATCCCCTTTAAACTGTAATTAAGCTCGGCTCATGTGAAGTACGGCGTTTAACCCGGGCATCAGGTACGAGTACATAACATGTGCTTTCGGTCCAAATAAATCCTTTGGGCCGAAGAATGAAATAAATTCGATGTTCAATACTAAATTCAACATTTTCTGTGTAAAATCCGTTGACCTCTTCCGTGAAATTTGGGCATTAGTCATTCTGATAGCCTTTGTGCAGCTGCATGGCTATGCATAGACTATCATTCTAAAAAAAAAATAAAAATAAAACAAAATTCTGTTTGCACAAAGTTACAGTCTGTGATTTAATACCAAAATACAAGTTGATGACACGAAAACTAAGACGTGCTTTATGCATGGAGTCGGAACATTCAAAATCTCACCTTTATCGACCTTTATCATATCGTCACGATTTCGCGACTGACTGCGTAATTTTGAAAGGCAAATTTACAGCGAGAGTCATCTGTACACATCCGATTGTTTTGTAAACAATAGAATCCAATGGATTAACGTCATAGTTTGCACATGCGCTGCGCCGAGCCGTGAAAAAACATGGAGACCCTTGCAAGTCCCTACATTAAATACTTGATGAATTGTCTGCAGCAACGTTGTCAAATTCAAGTGTTCGCGATCTCGAGTGGCCAAAACACTTTCTGAAGGTCAACAGCTTGACAAAAGCCTTCCTGAAATTCTCAAACCGCCAAGCGTAAACAAAAGGGTTCACTCCTGAATTGGCCAAAATCAACAGAAAATGAGCATCTCTGGCCCAGTGAACTGAGGTACAACTGCACTCACTGCACAGATTGGTGATGTAAATACAAATACACGAAGGAAGATAACACGCCAGAAACAGAGCCAACATGATAATAAACGTCTTTGTTACTTTCTGTTCCCATTTTACAGCTTGTCTCTTGGCTTGGTTATCCGACGAACTCTGATCCAACATGTCCCATTGTTTTACTTGATTCTTGAAAACGCGAAATATTTTCACGTAAGTCAAAACCATGACTAGAAACGTAGCGATGATGACAGTATGCGCGAACACGAACGCGTACGTGAGGTAGCCAGTCAGCAGATATATGAACGGAAAGGAGAGCGAGAAAGCCCAGATTCCTGCAGCCACAAAACCAGCTCGCTTAGGGTCCAGCTTTATTCTGTACGACAGTGGTGAGGTTATTGCCCAAAATCGATCCACCGTCAAAGCTGCCAGACTGAGAACTGAAGCTGTGCACGTTACGAAGTACGGTATGTGGAGGTAAACAAGAGGCGACGGATATTCTTTCGCAACTCCTTCGCTGAAATGGTACGCCACTGACATTGGGTCGACTACCAATCCCACGAAGAGATCAGTGATGGCTAAATTGGCCACGAAATAGTTAAACGTTGACTTGAGATCCTTGTTAGGGTCGATAAAGATGGCTAACACGACAAGAACATTCCCTGTTATGGTAACTAAAGACATTACCACAGAGAGAGAGGCAGACGTAAACGAGATGTAACTCGGCGGAATGGTTTGATTGATACAAGGATATTCACCAAACAAAGACATCGTTTGCCGTAGTCGACGATAACGAAAGCACAGCTGTCTGTAAAACTTTTAAATTCGGTTTAATCCCTGTTGGAATCACAAGTCTTGACTGATCTCATTAGTGATCATTAGTGCATTCCATCGGTTAAGCGGGCGTGAAATGTTGTTGCATTTCGGTTACGCAAGAACTTGTAATTATATTCAGTGTATTATTTTGCATCCTTCTTATAAGGACTCTACAGAAATTGACTTTTACATGAATTTTTTTAAATAAAGTTATTCCATTTCATTCATAATAAATTCTTATTTAAATTTATTCATTCATAACTTGAACAGGCAATACGTGAGCGGAAGGGGAGCGGAACACGTGCTCCTTCTTTAGTTTCTAAAGAAACCGTGGTGCTGCGTTGGAACGGAACTGCGTTTTAACTGATCAGTTGTCCTCTCACTCTAATCCATCCTCCTTTGGGCTCGTCACGCTCGTTCACAGGACGCACGTTGAGAGGAAACTGGTACTCAGCTGTGCCCAGTACTTTATCTTTTTTCAACATGGACACTGAATTACAATCAATTACACCCCTGATTCAAAACTTCAGCCGTTTGGCAAGTACGTTCTCGTATTACTACAAGGAGACACCTTTGGGATGCTTTGATAAGCATTGCTAAGCCATCTAACAAACAATCTGAAATATGGAAGGACCTGAACTTAGACAAATACGAGTTATCAGCCAAGGAAACGAAGTCGTCGAGCACAACCAAGCAGAAAATACGGTAAGCATAAGGTGTTTAATAATTTCATGCAGAAGCTTCGGGTACAGCAGCAGCTAGCTACCAGTTGTAATTAACCGCACAGTAAGAAGTTGAGGATTATTTAGCTGCGAAGATATCGATTTCTTAGCCAAGGTTTTATGGCGATGGATCCGGAGGGAGCATCCTTCAAACTAAGCTAATAAAGTGTAAATTTAAGCTTCTAACTCATGCATCAATGACTCCTCACAAGTATCAACTTTTTTGGTCATTTGCTGTTATAAATTTCTCAGAATTGGTATGTGAAATATAAAGTTTAAAGCAAACTTCATGGCAGAGCATTTGGTTTTGTTTGTGCTTTTTTTAAATTAAGCTATATGTGACCTCTCACGCGAAAACGTTAACAAACGAGTTCCCGTTTAGAACGGAATTCCGTTCACCAGTCGTTTCTTACCCGTTCGAACGGCTTGGGTCATCCGTACAAACGACTTGGGTAGCCGTTCAAAAAAAGTTTCCATCCGTTCTCACGGCTTGGGTACCCGTGCAGAAAACATCTGCACTCGTTTGAACGCCTTCGATCAGCCGTTCATAAAAATCCTCCATCAGTTCGAAGTAGAGGACGTCCGTAGAACCTGCGATTTTTGTTTGTCGTGACACCACAAATTCATGCTTGTCGACACTTGCAAAATAAGCTTGTAAAGAAATTACTCATCAATAAACGGCGCATCATAAGCACTTTTGTAACCGAAATTCAGCGTGTAAGGACAGTATTTTGCCGTTTCAGTCCTCTCTGTGCGCCTTGTGGGACCAGAGATATCACTGTAACATAAATAAAACACGCTGGTTAGGATTGAATTCATTGTTTCATTTGTCAGACTTTATGTCACCGGTTGTTTTTGTGCCGCGCAAAAGCCATAGAGAACAAAAACAAAACATTGAGCACTCTTTAGTGTCCTTCAAGTTTTGTTCCTCGGAAACTGTGGAGCGTTGAACTGTGCTGCAACAAGAGTTGAAAATGAAGGGAGCGGGTGAGGTTATTTCATATCTGAAGACGCTGACGTGTGAACTAAATGTGGCGACAAGATTACCAAACCCAGACAGAAACGCGTGACGGACAAGTTTTCTGCTTAAAAAAAAAACGTTGCTTATATTAAAACACTGTTCTGTATTCAATCACACGGGATTATAACAGAGAAAAAAAGAAAAGACTGAATCACTGTAAACTCAATGATGCAGCTAAAAAAACTCACAAGTTGGCGGTTCACGCCACTGATGTGACTGATAAAGTTTCAAAGCCCGTCAGCAACACATGTGACAGCGCATGACGGACAAGTTTTCTGCTTAAAAAAAAACCTTGCTTTTATTCAAAAACCGTTCTATATTTAATCACGCACGATTATAAGGGAGAAAAAAAAGAAAAGACTGAATCATTGTTAAGTCAATGATGCGCTAAAAAAACTCACAAGTTGGCGGTTCTCGCCACTCATGTGCAATTGTTGTTGAATAAAAATTAATTAATATGCATGTTCGTGTATAAACGTTCGCATCGCAGGCAGATCAATGATCATTTTAATGTTATGAATTGTTTTAGGAGCTTTTTTGATTTTTTCTTCCTTTTGATATGAAAGAAAAGTTGTTAAGAGGTGCAGAACCACAAAACTGAATTCTAAACTTTATAAATTACAGACAGTAATTAATTTTATCTCTCTCCAACTACAAAGAGGCGGATCATGTTGTCATTTTCAGTCAACGCAGTCAATTATCGAAATATTTGTGTTCCCGAAAAGAAAAGGTTATAACTTGCGTTCGATTTGTATTCATGCAGTAATTTTGGTCTCTATTCATTCCGCTTTAACGAAAATGTTCACAGGACATGAATTTTTTTTTTCGTGGCTGTTGTTGCATTATCTGTCACATGTTCCGAACTCGTATGCAAATTTTTAGTGAGTGATAAAAAGGTGCCGAATGACCTTTGTGGTTTCGTTTGGATTTGCAAAGTTTAGATCAGTTTAATTAGCTGAATTTGTTTTTAGATCCTAGTTCAGAACGTTTGTTTTGTTTACCGTTTGGCTACTTTCCGTGTGTAATCGTGGGTTACCTATTCGTTTGCTATTAAAACCATTCACACTTATTTTTGGATGTTGTGAGGTGATCAGTTCGCTTGGCGTTTTACATAGCTGTGGTTACGAGTTCACCGACATTCGTTCAAAACAAGTTTTTGTATTTGGGGTGGCGAATGGTTCTTCAACTGAATAAGTGTCTTGCAGAATTTTTGTCAAATTTCACAGGTCTTGGAGTCTCGAATCTTTTCACTTTGTTGTCTTGGAGTGTCGATTTCTTTTGCAAAGCTGGGAAAGTCTCGGGCTCGCAGGAAATATATTAGTCTCAATGTCTCGCAAAGTCTCGGATATAATTATTTTTCATTCGCCTTCCCTTGTATTGGGTCTTCAGTCAGTCACTGGTTCTCGGCTATGCGTTCGAAGTTTTCCGTTCATGGTCATCTAAATTCGCAATGTTTACGTGAGCTGCTTACTCGTTAATGACCTCCCATCAATATATTTTCAACGAACCGTCTGGGTGTTCATAGCTACTCGTTCGAAATTTTCTATGAGCTGTTCAGTCGTTCATGACCATCCGTGCGAAAATTTTAATCAGCCGTTCAGGGTTCATAGCAACTCGTTTGAAATTTTCAATGAGCCGTTCACAGTTCAGTATTGTGCGTTTCAAACGGGTTGATGACTCGTTTCTTACCCGTTCAGTAGACGTGCGTTTCACCCGTGCACAGAACCCGTTTGTTTACGTTTTCGCGTGAGAGGTCACATATGTTTCTTGATATCCTTTATTGTCCTTATGGTACAAATTGATTCTCGTTCTGACTGACATGAGATTTTCTTTTTACTGTTTGCAGTTTCAGGTGCATGACATACACAATGCAAGAGATTTGGCATTCATCCCAGGGCCTTGTCAGCACAACAAGAAGTTTGCCTATGTTTTCGTACCCTGTGCAATTCCCTTGTTTTACATCGGAGGAGAATTGTATGCATTCTTACTTGGGAGTAACTGCAGAATACCCTGCCATTTCAAAGGTGCACCCCTGGAAAGAGCGGATACACGGATACGCGGATACGCAGTGTCGAAGACCACCCCTCCCCAGTAATATTCTAGGTATAGATTGCAGTGGATACGCGGATACGCAGTGTCGAAGACCACCCCTCCCCTAGTGATATTCTTAAAAAGCTAATGCTGATCATGAAATTTTTTCAAATTTCCGTCCTGTTTCAAATCTTCAGTTTTTATCTAAACTGATTGAAAAGGCTGTTGCATATCAGCTTAATTGTTATCTTGCCGAACATGATCTTCATGATTTGTTTCAGTCGGCGTATAAAGCTATGCACAGCACTGAAACAGCTTTGGTACGTATCTATAACGACATCCTTCAATCTGTTGATGCTGGCAACTGTGTCATTCTGATTTTTCTTGATATGTCAGCTGCGTTTGATACAGTTGTTCATGATGTCTTACTTGATAGACTTGCTAATCGTTTTGGTGTTAGGGATGTTGTTCTAAGCTGGTTTAGTTCGTACCTCACGAATAGGAAGCAATTTGTTGGTATCAATGAGTCTTCCTCGTGCCTTGTCAACCTTGATGTCGGAGTGCCACAGGGCTCAGTACTAGGGCCTCTTCTTTACTTGCTCTATACCTCTCCATTAGCTGACGTTGTCAAGCGTCATAATGTCAGTTATCATTTTTACGCTGATGATTCTCAGTTGTATTTGTTGTTTAAGGGTAACCAACAGCTTGTAAAATCAAGACAGTCTTTGGAGCAATGTCTCACTGATATTTCATCGTGGATGCTTGCTAATGGTTTGAAGCTAAATCATGATAAGACAGAGCTGATGTGCATCCACTCTAGATTTCTTAGTCGCCCTCCATTAGATGAGATTGTAGTTTGTGGTGAAACTATTGTCCCTTGTATTTCTGCTGTTAATCTTGGTGTAGTTTTCGATGAATGCATGACTGGGGAACTTCAAGTCAGTAACATTTGCAAGTCGTCTTATTTTCATTTAAGAAATCTGTCTTCTATTAGGAAATATCTTACTACTAATGCGGCTCATACTATTGTTCATGCTTTCATTTCTTCCAGACTTGATTACTGTAATGCTCTTCTTTATGGGCTCCCTAAATATCTTGTTGACAGGCTACAGCACGTTCAAAATTCTGCTGCTCGTGTTGTCACTTTTACAAGGAAGGTTGATCACATCACCCCTGTGTTGATTGATCTTCATTGGCTTCCTGTATACTATAGGGTTATCTTCAAGTTGCTTTTGCTCACTTATAAGGCCTTAAATGGTCTGGCTCCTTGCTATCTGTCTGATCTCCTTTCCTATCGTTCCTCTTGCTACTCTCTTCGCTCTGTTTCAAATAATCTTCTTGTTGAACCTAGAGCTAAGCTTACCACTTATGGTTTTCGGTCCTTTTCATTCGCTGCTCCTAGACTTTGGAATAGGTTACTTACAGATATTCGTTCTTGCTCCTCAGTTGCTAGTTTTAAAAGTAGACTCAAAACGTTCCTCTTTACATTATTTCTTGATAATAGGAAATTTAATTAGTTATTTCATTTTTTTAATCATATTTTTTTATCGAATGATTTGATATTTCTTTCATCATTTGATTCTATCATTTTCATTTTAATAATTGTTGTTTGAAATAATAATAACATTTTATAGATCGCTTACAAAATTAATAATATTTATTGTATAATAACTTTCCATAGAATTTAATGTTTTTTTAGATCGTTTTATTGTAAATTACTGTAAATTGTAAACTGTAAAGCGCCATGAACAGTGATATATGGATATGAGCGCTATGTAAATAAATAAAGTTAAGTTAAGTATAGATTGCAGTGGATACGCGGATACACGGATACGCAGTGTCGAAGACCACCCCTCCCCCAAAATGTATATTTGAGTCCTGGTGTTTTTAGAAAAGCCATCCTCTGGAAGTCGATGTGCACTTTACTAGGTAAAAACTCACGTAATCTTGATATGAAATACTATCGAAGCAGCGAAGGGTAAATTAAGTCTCGAATATCAAATTATTTGCAACCTTAAATCAACTGACAACTCTACGAGACAATAAATATATAAGGAACGTTTTAATTAGAAAGGATAGCAATGAGACATGGGCAAAGTTGTAAAAAGTTTGGAACTAATTTGTCAGATGATTTAGGAACTGAAACATCAATTGGAAATAGTAATTGAATGATGCGTACGCCAATATTAATAAAAGAACTGGAACAGGCTTAAGAAATATTTACATTTGTAATTTTTGTTTAGATTTCCTCTCTTCTATTGGAAGACATAACATTCTCAAAGTCAAAGGGAAAAGGCTATACCAGTCCTATTTACAGTCAAGCAGAAAAAATTATTGTATCCACAAACCATGTGTAACATAATTGTGCTTGATTAAACATTGCTTTAGTAAGTACGGTACATTGCGTAACGAGTGATTTAATATTTCGCTTCAAGAAGAATGTATAATTAGAGTTGATATCTGGAGATTAGTTGTATTAAAAAGGACAATGACAAAAGAACGAGGAGTAGATAGGTAGATTTTCTTTCATGCAGCGCTCTTGTTTCGACTCATGGATTAAAGAACGAGCCATATTACGTATGTATAATGCTTGTTTCGACGCAAGGCTGAAAGAACGAGGTATATTACTTGTTTTGCGCTCTTGTTTCGACTCATTGCTTGTAGCGCACACTTGTGTCAGGAATGCATAATTAATTCATATTGACTGCGTATCCACGTATCCGCGTATCCACTCTGAAGATAGGCTTTCTCTTAAACCGCCACAGCGTTTGTATCCGCGTATCCAGCCTGTTTTGGGGTATAGCTTCGAAGTGGCAGGGTATTCTGCAGTTAAGCCCTTACTTGCATCTTTGCACTGGAAAAGATTCCCCTTCTAAAGTTGTGTTAGTGTGGGAGTCTGCATTTGTGAGAATGCAACACTTGCCATTCAACATTGCCTACACCTATAACTGCTGCATGGTTTTAAAAGATGATTCAAAAGCCTACAACAAATTTTAGGTCAGGTGTTAAATCTGCTGGTGAGAAGTTGTACATGTAGGAGCAGTGACTTAAATGTGCTACCTTGTCTCATACGTCAAGACGTATGGCAATTATACCATGTCAATCGGCCTCAGAGTGCCATACGTCTCACCTCCAGGCTGGGTTGGAATAAATTTAGAATCCCCATCCCTGTTGAATAGTATTTTCAAAAAGTCTACTCTCCAATATGGTTCAGCTAGAGCATAATTTTATTGTTTCAGGTTATTTGGAACAGCAGTTTTCTGTCTTGTGATAGTGTACCTTGTAGACCATACTTCCAAAAATAAACAAAGGTAAGATTTTACACCATTGAAATCCAAAAAAAGTATATTGGTTGAAATGTAAGTATAATTACTCTGATGTAAGCCATTTTGCTTCCTCTGAGGAGATGCAAGGATGGTCGGTCAGCCATCTTTACCAGCAGAATGACATGCTTTGTTCTTCACTAGAGTGTTAAAGGAGCTCCATCATGATATTTTGGGTCATTATTAGAGACATAAAAAAGTGCATTTAAATAATGGGAAACAGTGAAATAACAATCTGTCAGGGAATATACGCACCAAAGAGATTAGAATAAATGCAAATATGGCAAGGATGGTGGAGGATGGAGAAGATTGAAATGGATTACAGTATTATTTGTTTACTGTGCTTTTCTTCAAAGAATAGAAATGTCAAGAAATGATGCAACAGATACAGCTTTTTTTAATAATTTCAAAATCATGAAGGTTGAAACTCTCCACCCTGCAGAAGTAACACTTGCTGTTAATGCAGCTATAAAATGTACTGGCAATGTGTTTGAAGTGATTAGACCACATATGAATTTGTAATTAAACAATTTTAGCTTTTTCTCCTTGGTACTATAGCAAGAAAAATTAACATATTGTAAAACAAACTGGTTTCCAAAATTGTTGAATGAAAACCAATCATTTCAAACAACTCACTCAAAAAACAACCTCAGTTGAACATACACCTGTAAATTGCACTCCAGTGGTTTTTCTGACATATGCACAATACAATTAACATGATGTACATGTATTAGTTATGTCTTCATTCTGTGATGAAATAAAGATGTACTGTAGGAAACTCAAGCCACCTTTTCTATAAGAAATTCATTTACTTGCAGGAATCTCAGGTATTTTGAAAAACACAGTACTGACAGTGTTAACGTAATTCGATCTTATCACTGTTTTTCAGTTCCCTTGTTGCGTATGTCCTTTCAGTACTTACATTCCAGTTAACAACCATCTATTGCCTTGTTCCCTTTCTATGGTAAGTCAAGTAAACACAGTCAGTATTATCATACCTGCATGTCTGCATTGTGGCGGTGTAGTGTCGTAGTGGATGGTAGGCTGAAGTTTAATTCCAAGTTTCATTGCCGATGATGTTTCACCAGAAGCCAGGTGTTTTAAAACTGCAAACTGACTAACATATATGTTGCAGGTAAAAATTAAATTCAGGTAGAAAATTTTTAATCTAGGTTGAATAGCAATTCCCTTTGTCTCATAGCCCTAATTATTCATAATTAGGGCTAGGAGACAAAGAGAATTGAGATTCAACTTAGATTAAAATTTTTACCTGTACCTACCAAAGCAGTAACTTTGGTATACTTTGACACAAAGTCTCCATTCAATTCAAGTTGAATATCTGTTACAGGTTAAATTTGATCTCGGGTTATTTTGCATTTAACCTAGGTCAAAATGGAATTCCTTTGTCTCCTAACCCTAATTATTCATGAGAAGACAAAGGTATTTCATTTTGACGTAGGTTAAATAAAAAACAATCTGAGATCAAATTTAACCTGCAACATATCCATGGATTTTAATCAAAGAAAATCTGTTAAATTAAAGTGTGACTAGTCCTACATGTAACACTTACAGCCTGTATGTGTGGATCACATTTACTGTATAATTGACAAACGGTTTCCTCCTTTAAACAGAAAAGCATTAGTGTCTGTTTTCCCTTTCTTGGTCACACATATGTTTTGGAACCATGTAGCTTGTCGCTTCTACACTTTGGAGGGCCTCTTTCAAAACTAAAACTGTCTTAGTATTTACATGTCATATAATTCAATTAACTTATTTATTGTGTTAGACGTGCATTTTAACAATGATTTTTGCTTTTTTCAACTTTAGGAAATCATTATTTAATGTGGGACTTATATTTATTTATAATGTATTTATAGTACTATCAGGTAAGTTAGGCCCTCCTGCAAACTAAAACATGTTTTTGAAAATTATTTTCAGTTTTAGTCATAGTAAAAACACAAGTTAATGAATATTTTTTTTTTCTTAATCCCCTTGAAGGTGGAGTTGGACTTCTTCAGTTTAAACAATTAAAGCATGAAGAGCTTGAATTTGTTATGGTATGTTTTGCTTGTTACCTGCAACAGTTTATGGATAATTTTTTTTTACTATAACAGGAATTTTCTTTTCCTGTTACATCAACATCAACAGACTGAAAAGTCAATTAAGGACTCTGGTACAGTACTGGAAGGAAGTACAAGATAATTAGAGATAGAGGACATTCTGTCAAAATATATACTTGTGTAAATACATGTACAGAGCCTGTATATTGCAATTTTTATGGTGTCAACCTCAACAAAGAACTAAATAAAGTGAAGCAAATGCAAAATGATTTCTTAACTTATTTCTTTCCATCCCCTTGGAAGAAAACAAACAAGATCATAGAATCTCCCCCTCCCCTATGTACGTCACTCAGCATTGCAGCATAGCATCAGGCTTTTATATTTTGGAGGCTAAAACAGCAGTGACAAGGTGTAGTGGGCACATGGCCAGATTTGGAATTCTATTTCAACTGGTGCAGTGGTCTTTTAAGTTCCGTACAAATATGGCACAGCACCTGTTGGGCTTAGTGCTGTCTCCTAACATGGGATCAACTGTCATGGTCACTTTAAATTTTTAAACTCTCTTGCAACAACAACAACAACAACATGCTTTATTTCCCCCATTTGCAGAATATGGAATATGTTTTATATGTAAGCTATCCAATTGTTGGTGAGTTGACACTAACTGCTGTATCAGGAAATGTGTTTAGCTGGCATGTAGCACCTTTCTTCTGTATTATATTTGGGTAAGTATAGTGTAGATGTGTTGTTTGCAACTGCTTGTCTTTGTACTGTGTAGTAAGAATGTTTGACTTTTTTCTTTGCCAGTGTCATCTGCTGATAAATTACAGTGAGAGGCAATTACACTGTAACACAATAAACCTATGACTTTAAATCTGTAATTGATTCCAAAATTTCAAGTATGGTAGAGTAACCCATACATTTTACGTCATGCACTGTTTACCACATTAGAGACCTAAAGATACACTGATTCCTGAGGACGGCGGGGTATGGGTAAATTACTGGTAGCCATGCATGTGAAAAGTTACCCGGACTAAACATAGAAGGACTGGAACCAACTTCTTCCCCTTTAGTAAACATGGCCTTTAATTGCAACGTTTTCTTCTCTTTGGCTTCAGAATTTTATTCGGTCAAAATTAGTAAGATTTGAATAGAACCGGCTGTGGTGGAGTATTTACAGTAAGCTTACATTAAAACTGTTTCCTTGGTTTCTCCACACATGTCCAATATACACAAACTGAGTTGGGTTGTCAATAATTATTGCTGTTGACAACCTGACTCACCGGATGTTGAGTCATGAAGTTTAAAAAGGAAGTAAGCTTTACTGCCAGAAGTCAAACGACCAGGGGCACTGGATGTCGGGTCGTAAGCTTTACTACCAGAAGTCAAACGGCCTGCGACAGCTTCAAATATCTTGACGGATCGTGACGATCTGATCAGGTCGTGATGACCCGTCATTTGAAAAGTTGATCCAACTATTGGAAATGTCAGGTGGTGAGAGACAGGACTTGTGTTTTAAAAACACAAGCCCAAACAAGCGCGCGTTACACATGTATACCTAAACCACAAGCAGAAAGGCCCAACCAACAGAAACAAGTGCACTACACATGTGTATCCCTCGCACATTACTCGTTTACACCTCGTTCTTTAAACCAAACTGGAAAAATGCATCTAATTAGCAGAAATAATAACATGGGGGAAGATTGAAACAAGCGCGCTACACGTGTGTATGCCTCTGTCTCTAAACCATGAGCAGAAAGAAGTGCGCGTTACTGTTGTATATAGTTCATTCTTTTTAAAAGCCACGTGTCCAAACAAGCATGCATTACTCGTGTGTACCTCGTCATTTAAACCACAAGAAGAAAGGCGCAATCGGCAGAAACAAGTGTGTGCCTCATTCGAACGACTCAAACAACTTGACAATAATATTGCAGTATCCTGCACTTACACTAACACGCTGGAAATTTCTAAGTCCCTTTAATGAGTCTGTCCACTCAACAACCGCTTCCTCCATTCGAACGACTCGACAACGCTATCGCATTGACCCTTGCCATATCTAACTCGCTCCAAAATTTGAAGTCCCCCTAATGAGATGTAGTTCTCCACTCAACAATTTGTCTGTCGACTCGACAATCGTTCTTTAGCGAAATTAATACCCTGACAGCATAAAAAAGGGATATGTGAAGTTTCAAGTTCAAGTTTCAAGTTTATTTAATTTATTTATGAAATAATATTACAGAAATATGCACTGCCCGCAGTTAGCAAGGGCTAGTCGGGGTGAGCAGTGTTAAATATGTATATTAAAAGATTTACAGAGCAAGAGATTCAAAATTTTAGACAAATTACAAATACATTAATACATTTAAGATATGGCAAGAGAACAGAACAAGCTGAGGTCTTATAGTTTTGCTAATAAATTACACAAATCAATATAATCATCGTATTTTGTTAGTCTCTGGAGGAGGAGATCATGAATTTTACTTTTAAAATTGTGTTTTGATAGCCGGCGCACTTCACAAGACAAGCTATTCCAGATTCTAACACCATTTCTTGAAAAAGCCTTTTTTTGTATATCTAATCTTGAACTTTCGACAAAATAGTCGCCTCTTAAAGATGATCTTGTCTCATAGGACTGAATATTAGCTTGGTAAGTAAATAAGTTAGACAATTGTAAACACCGAATGTTGAATGCGATACACAAGCATGCCTTCTAGAAAAGGAGAGCATACCTATAATGTGTGGATGGATAACTCCTTACACGGTTTAAAATATTGTTAAGAAATGAGTATGGGTTTTCTTGAAGTGTTACTATTGAAGCACTGCTCCAAAAATGCTTCCAAAAGATCAGTTCACGTTCATTGTTGGTTCAATTTAACTGCTTCGCATCAAACCACTCACGCTCCGCTTTATAAAAATCAGCGCCAATCATACTCATGGCTACAAATCATATGGTCATCGTAGCAATGCAAAAGGTCCGGTGTAGTCTGTTAGATTAATGGGTGATCGATTCATCATGACATTTGTATGTGTGGTGGCTCTTAAAGGAGCCTTTTTTGGGTTTGTGGGGCAGTGTCTTCCCTGACAAGTAACATGCATGTGTAGCGCTCTTGTTTCAATTCAGAATGAAGCATACATAATTAAAGTGCGCTTGTTTCGACTCATGGCTTAACGCGACAATCCGAGTCAGATCAACTCCATCTGACAACATTTCTGACCCTCTCTATAGCGTTATGCTGGAATTTTTTTAAGTCTCTTTCCAAATGACTTCCAGTGAGTCGGGTCGTCTTTTCATATGATTGGTTGTGACGATCCGAGTTGGTTCGACTCCATCCGACAATATTTCTGACCCCCTTCTATAGCATTACGCTAGAATTTTTCTAAGTCTCTCTCCAAATGACTTCCAGTGAGTCGGGTCGTCTTTTCATATGATCGGTTGTGACGATCTGAGTCAGATCGACTCCATCCGACAATATTTCTGACCCCCTTCTATAGCTCTATGCTGGACTATTTCTAAGTCTCTCACCAAATGACTTCCGGTGAGCCAGGTCGTCTTTTCATATGACGGGTTGCGATGATCTGAGTTGGTTCGACTCCATCCGACAACATTTCTGACCCCCTCTATAGCGTTATGCTAGAATTTTTCTAAGTCTCTCGCCAAATGACTTCCGGTGAGTCTGGTCGTCTTTTCATATGAGGGGTTGTGACGATCCGAGTCGGTTCAACTCCATCCGACAACATTTCTGACCCCCTCTATTGTGTTATGCTAGAATTTTTCTAAGTCTCTTTCTAGATGACTTCCAGAGAGTCGGGTCGTCTTTTCATATGATTGGTTGTGACGATCCGAGTTGGTTCAACTCCATCCCACAATATTTCTGACCCCCTTCTATAGCGTTATGTTAGAATTTTTCTAAGTCTCTTGCCAAATGACTTCCGGCGAGTCTGGTCGTCTTTTCATATGAAGGGTCGCGATGATCCGAGTTGGTTCGACTCCATCTGACAACATTTCTGACCCCCTCTATAGCGTTATGCTAGAATTTTTCTAAGTCTCTTTCCAAATGACTTCCAGTGAGTCGGGTCATCTTTTCATATGATGGGTGGCGATGATCTGAGTTGGTTCGACTCCATCCGACAACATTTCTGACCCCCTCTATAGCGTTATGCTAGAATTTTTTTAAGTCTCTTTCCAAATGACTTCCAGTGAGTCGGGTCGTCTTTTCATATGATTGGTTGTGACGATCCGAGTTGGTTCGACTCCATCCGACAATATTTCTGACCCCCTTCTATAGCGTTATGCTCTCGCCAAATGACTTCCGGTGAGTCTGGTCGTCTTTTCATATGAAGGGTCGTGATGATCCAAGTTGGTTCGACTCCATCCGACAACATTTCTGACCCCCTCTATAGCGTTATGCTAGAATTTTTCTAAGTCTCTTTCCAAATGACTTCCGGTGAGTCGGGTCATCTTTTCATATGATGGGTGGCAATGATCCGAGTTGGTTCGACCCCATCCAACAACATTTCTGACCCCCTCTATAGCATTATGCTAGAATTTTTCTAAGTCTCTCGCCAAATGACTTCCGGTGAGTCTGGTCGTCTTTTCATATGAAGGGTTGTGATGATCCGAGTCGGTTTGATGGGTGGCGATGATCTGAGTTGGATGGACTCCATCTGACACATTTCTGAGAAGCAGTAAAGCGTTATGCTGAAAATTTTCTAAGTATCTAGCGAAATGAATTCTGGTGAGTCCAGTTGTCTTTTCATAAGACGGGTCGTGACGATCCGTGCCAGATGGAAATTTACAACTTCCGGTTTTACCTCTATCGCATTATGAAGTCTTTCACGAAATGACTTCCATTGAGCCTTTAAAACGTTCTTTAAAAAGGTTGTTCCAGTATACCAGAATCTGGTATGCCCACTGATTGGTCAATTTTGACAGTTGCTGTCAACACAAAGGTCAATAAGAAACGCGATCAGAGGAAACATTGTGGATCAGGTCAAACGTGTCACGCAAAGTTCCAAATGGTTGTAAACAACATACTGGAGGACTTTCTGAACATTGTTTTGCTACGCGAAGGGCAGGTGGAGTCAGATTGCCTGGAGAATCTTGTCACTGTGAGAGATGTTTTTGCGATCCTCCCAATGCCAGGGTTTCGGAAAGAGTTTGATTTTTCAGGTCTTTCTATGCATGCATATCCAGGAACTGTTTCAACGATTATTGCGGTTACTCCTCTCATAGTGATCATAAAAGATCAAGTGCAGCAGATAAATGCACTTGGAGTAGCCGCGATGGCCATCGGACTAGATGAAGGTTTTGACAAGACTGCGGCGAGGAGTGGAAGGTGTGAAATTGTGTTTGGAAGACCTGATAGCTGTTTGTCAAAATAATATTATTGAGAAAAGATCTCTGGTGCGTAACTTTGTTCTCCGGCACTTTATGGCAAAAAAACTCAGCTCGTGCCGCCTGTTAATTGCAAACGGACTGCATTATTCATTTCTAACTTTCAAATTTATGGTATTGTAATCATTCAACCATAGCTTGAATGCGACCTCATTTGAAATATCGATTGTTTATTGGTGTATTTCTCACGTTGCTTGAATGCTTCGTGCGGTCTGTGGTGCAGTGTTCACGTTCAAGATCGGCCTTGGAGTAACCTGTGACAGGAAAAGCTACCATGCTCCTCCGAAAAAAGGCCTCTCTGCAGCTATTTGCAGCTTGCCAGATCTGAATATCTCTTTCTTGGGAGCGGGTATGTTAGTCTATAGACATTTGATCTTTCATGCTGAGGTGGTTTGTGGTTTTGGGTTGTCAATCAAGTGGCCAAGTGGGTGGAAATGTAAAGCTTGTGGGATGTGGCTGGAGTGACAAGGATACTTCACAAATTAATGTGATCAAGTAAGCTGAAGCCACTCAAAAGGCACTAAGGCCACATGGTAGCGGGCATTACCCCTTAAATCTACCAAAGCAAAGATTGAGCCCAAGCATTAGCAGCCATGGACAGCTGTTTCGGCCTTGTTAGGCCTCATCAGCATGACATAGCTAATGCTCAGGCTCAAGTACCCACATATCAATAAAACAAGCAATGAAAACGTAAAGCTTGTGGGATGTGGCTGGAGTGACAAGGATACTTCACAAATTAATGTGATCAAGTAAGCTGAAGCCACTCAAAAGGCACTAAGGCCACATGGTAGCGGGCATTACCCCTTAAATCTACCAAAGCAAAGATTGAGCCCAAGCATTAGCAGCCATGGACAGCTGTTTCGGCCTTGTTAGGCCTCATCAGCATGACATAGCTAATGCTCAGGCTCAAGTACCCACATATCAATAAAACAAGCAATGAAAACGTAAAGCTTGTGGGATGTGGCTGGAGTGACAAGGATACTTCACAAATTAATGTGATCAAGTAAGCTGAAGCCACTCAAAAGGCACTAAGGCCACATGGTAGCGGGCATTACCCCTTAAATCTACCAAAGCAAAGATTGAGCCCAAGCATTAGCAGCCATGGACAGCTGTTTCAGCCTTGTTAGGCCTCATCAGCATGACATAGCTAATGCTCAGGCTCAAGTACCCACATATCAATAAAACAAGCAATGAAAATGTAAAGCTTGTGGGATGTGGCTGGAGTGACAAGGATACTTCACAAATTAATGTGATCAGGTAAGCTGAAGCCACTCAAAAGGCACTAAGGCCACATGGTAGCGGGCATTACCTAACAAGGCCGAAACAGCTGTCCATGGCTGCTAATGCTTGGGCTCAATCTTTGCTTTGGTAGATTTAAGGGGTAATGCCCGCTACCATGTGGCCTTAGTGCCTTTTGAGTGGCTTCAGCTTACTTGATCACATTAATTTGTGAAGTATCCTTGTCACTCCAGCCACATCCCACAAGCTTTACGTTTTCATTGCTTGTTTTATTGATATGTGGGTACTTGAGCCTGAGCATTAGCTATGTCATGCTGATGAGGCCTAACAAGGCCGAAACAGCTGTCCATGGCTGCTAATGCTTGGGCTCAATCTTTGCTTTGGTAGATTTAAGGGGTAATGCCCGCTACCATGTGGCCTTAGTGCCTTTTGAGTGGCTTCAGCTTACTTGATCACATTAATTTGTGAAGTATCCTTGTCACTCCAGCCACATCCCACAAGCTTTACGTTTTCATTGCTTGTTTTATTGATATGTGGGTACTTGAGCCTGAGCATTAGCTATGTCATGCTGATGAGGCCTAACAAGGCCGAAACAGCTGTCCATGGCTGCTAATGCTTGGGCTCAATCTTTGCTTTGGTAGATTTAAGGGGTAATGCCCGCTACCATGTGGCCTTAGTGCCTTTTGAGTGGCTTCAGGTTACTTGATCACATTAATTTGTGAAGTATCCAAGTGGGTGGAAAGACCTTTTTAAAGAAAGGTTTTTTCTTTTTAAAGAAAGTTTTTTATCGTTCCTTCCTGCCGCCCATCTCAAGCCCCCCTCCATTTTTCACCCCTTTATTTTCGCCTCGTTCTGCTAGTACTAATGCACCCCGTTTACCATCTGAACACCTGGAACAGGCTAGTGCACAAAAGGTGCTGGTACAATTTTGTCTTTTAAAAGATTTTCAATCTGCCATTCATTGCTTCCAACACTTAATCAGCTGGTTTTCAGTCAAATGTTTCTTGTTAATTAAACTTTACTTTGTACAAACACAAATTACACAGCACAAAATGAGTTACCTTTTTGTTCATTTTGCTTAAAATGTCGTTCACTTGTCCTTTGTAACTTGATCACATCATTTCGGCTTCCCCGTAAGTAAACACAAGTAGAATGCCACTTACCCTGGCTAGGTTACCTGGTAGTGAGATGATGCCATTGCCAAATAATGGTCAAACATTGCACCCTGCCCATACCCATACACTGGAACCGGGGTATCTTAAGGTCTCTATTATATATTTTTTTTATCTTTCAGATTTCTTATTCTTCAAATTTTTTACCCTCCAAGTAGATCTTCTTTTTCCTATCAGAGTGTAGTCCACCAAGCGGGAGAGGAAAGGCCTCCTGATCGTAAGTAAACCATACCAAATTATTGCTAATAATAATAATAATAATAATAATAATAATAATAATAATTAAATAATAATAATAATAATAATAATAACTGTTTATTAATCACCATTGCAGTTAAAAACTGAATTAAGGGGTAAAATACAAACTTCCAAACTTAATGCTATTATAATAATACTGTAATTTATACACAAGTGCCTTGATGAAGGTAATACAGGGGAGCAGGGGAGCAAGGTTGGCGCAGTGGTGAGAGCACTCGCCTTCCATCAATGTGTCCTGGGTTCGATTCCTGGACTTGGCGTCATAAGTGGACTGAGTTTGTTGGTTTTCTACTCTGCTCCGAGAGGTTTTTCTCCGGGTACTCCGGTTTTCCCCTCTTGCCAAAAAGCAACATTTGATTTGATTTGATTTAGTGTTGATTTGATTTAGTCTCCCCAATTAGTAGAGCATCTGTGCTCCGCTAGAAAGATTTGAGACTTTAATAAAGTTGTTATTATTATTATTAGAATAGAATAGAATAGTTCTTTATTTAAACACGGTAAAATCCATCAGGAGTATAAAAATTAGAAATAACCTAACTATCCTAAACAAAATGCAAAAACTAACTACATCTAATCTATCTAAAACCTGTTTTTCATGAAGCTGTGTATACTCTAAGATTAAAAATGAAGATTAATTAATTGTTTAAATTGACTTAGAGATTTAGCTTCTCTCACATCACAGGGTAGGCTGTTCCAGAGAACTGCTCCGCTATAACTAAAGCTGTTTTTCATGAAATTAGTACGCGGAAACGGGACAGATAGTTTGTTAACAGAGTCCCTCAGGGAGTAACGCGTTTCATTTCGTTTAACAAATTTAGAGTATAAATATTCAGGAACAAGACCATTTAAACACTTGTATACCATTAAGGATTTCTGTATTTGAAATTGAGAGCTCAAGTCTTTCCAATCGAGTTGTCTAATTAAGCGGTTAGCGTCAGCATCATAGCTAGAAAAGGTTAAAATG
>JAEMWC010000001.1:3630000-3655000 GCA_016490735.1 Pachyseris speciosa | reverse complement strand
GATGATGAGCTCCAGCACCAACAAATGACACAAAACACAGTTATGTAGGGCAATTTTGACACAATGGGATACATCTCAGGCAAATGACCTAAAATGATTTATTTTCTTATTTATTTTTCACAGGGTTTGTTCTGTGTGAACATGTTCTAACAGCAGAAAAGGTTTATCCAGTTTATTTTCTTGTGGGAACTATGATTTTTGCTGGCTACATTTCTGAAAGGTACTGTACAGGTACACAATAGCTAAGTACATGCAATAAGTCTGTTGTAACATTGATTGGCAGGGCTTTTAAACATTTTTGACATATCATGACTTTGAACTGCTGGTCAAAGATATAAAAACATGGAAGAACATCACAGTTATGTATGTAACTTGATTGGTTGCGTACATGTGTTTCATCACTTTCAATAAAACGTGCTTTTGGACACCATTGTTCCTACAGCTGTATATAGTTGAAAGTAAGACCAGAGAACTAAAGTTGAATGTGCTAGTTAATTTCTTGAAGTAACTGGCTGATAATAGTTTCACAATTATGTCTTTAGATAAATTCATCATTCATTTTCAGGTTGAACAATACAGGCAAGCTTCAGTCACAGTCCATGCTACTATGCATTGCCATACATGGTTCCAAGATCCCTCTGTGTTTATCCATGGTCCTTCCCTATAAACCAACAATCCCTGTGTTGCTTCCCAGTCTGTTACTCATGTCACCTGCAGTCCTGACGTGCCTGTTTACATTTGTGGTGTGCAAGGTCATTGGCGCACCCAGGGACCTCACAGTAAACGAGGTCAGTTTCCAATATTGCATTAGACAGAGTCATGAGAAGCCCCACGTTCAGTCCACAATGTTGGTTCTAACAAATTTGAAGTATCACAAAATAGCAAAGAGTATTAACAGAAAAGACGATCAGACGTATGAATACATATAGTTAAAATCAGGGGAGGTTCTAGATGAAGATGATTGTAAATTAATACTCATTCCCAAGCTTGGTTCTGCTTCTGTTTATAATCAGACTATATTCTAATCTTCTCTGAGTGAAATTGTTAGTTTTCATGGAGGGTTTAGTTTGTATTTCATACTGGCCACGTTTTAAACCAAAAAAAGGAATTTGGTAATGCTCCATTTTTGCTAGGACTCATTTGCTTGAAGAGCTCTTGCATAGGGAAGAATGTACAACTCATATGGAGCTATTATTAACTTTTTTATTACCTTTTATATTATTAACAAACCTAACTTTACTTTAGGCATTCAAGCTTTGTGCAGCATCAGGAATAACAACAGTTGCTGCATACGATGTCCTCATTCTTCCACTGTGGTTTCTGATGACGCACAGAATCCCTTCATCTGCTGATGTTGTTGGTGAGTCTGTGGTATGGCAGACAGGTGTAATGGATAGGTTGTTCATCAGGAGTTATCTTGTTATGTTTGTGGTGTAGAATAAACGCACTTTTACATTATCTTGATCACAATCTCTAAAATCTTCTCTTGTCTTATTTTTAGCTGCCATAGTGTTCATCTGGGGAGCTCTATGCCTTAAACTCTCCTACGTGCACCTGTCACACAACCTGTTTCTGAAGCGACTTAATGTTCTTGTTCTGTGTGCTAGCGTTCTACTGGAAATCCTTCAACCAGACTTTAACATGTACAGGGTACGTAGTGACAGTGTTTTTTACAGCGTAGTGTTTAAATGGGATTTCTGTTTCTCCAGTCTCTAGCTTGTTGCAAAGATTTTTTTTTTGGGGGGGGGGGGAGTCAGGGGGTCGGGGGGAGGCTTATTAGCAAATTGTCGTGTGACGGATACCAGTAAGTTGATTAAACCAAACTCAAAGCGGTAACAGTCAGTTTTCGTTTCCGATCACAGCATTGAATAAAATAAGAAAACGAAAAGTGATAATATCAGGGTATACATAGTCATGGCGGCTGTTTCAACTTGTGCAGTAAGGAAGTCGCCTAAAAATCACCTAAGAATAACCCTCACAAGTACTTGTAGTGTCAGCTGACTTTGGGAAAAAAATTGTGTAACGCCTAGACCCAGCTAAATGCGTAATTTCTTCGCTAACTCGTTCTGTCAGAATGTGTATAATGAATTCAGTAGTGACTGTGTTCAGGGGTAGGTTTTTGTCAGTGACCTTTGTATTCAGAGTACCTAGAATCTGGAAAACCCCTGAAACAAGGGAACGTCAACAACAGCAACTGAAATGCACCACATACGAACCGTAAATAAAACCGTAAACACATTCACCAACAGTGTGGACGCTAAGCCAAATGCCCCAACCTTTCAAATCGTGCATGTAATATTACAGTAGTCTCAGGTATCTCTTTGTTTTGGTTGGAAAGTCTTAATTTCCATGTATATTTTGTTCGTAGGTGCTGCAAGCATTGGCTGTGTATCTGTTGTCTTTGCTCTACACATCGTTTCCCTCTGAAAGCGTTTTGTTAGCAGAGTAAGTTGACCAGTTCTTGGTTGTTTAGAGCAAGAGGTTCCTAATAAAAGGAAACACGTTTTTTTTCCCGATGTTAACTTAGATGGCCGCATTAATGACACGTTTGTTTATTCTGTATTATTTTCAGGTCTATTGTCCTTTCTTGGCTCATTCTTATTGCTATGTCGGCGTTAATAGCAGTGCTAACAAAGGTCATAAACCTGGAACAGTTGTCATGGACAAAAAGATTCGTTATCGCTGTTTTGATTGGGTTAGCGCCTGGGTTAAAAGCGTCAGTTATGGTGAGTAGAGAGAGGTAAAACACTGGAGAGCTTGAATAGTTTAATTGTCCTTTTTTATTTGTGGTATAAAAAATACGAATTAATGAAGAAGTTAAAGTTATGATATCGTGGCATTATTAATATTATTTTTTTATCTCTTGCCAACTGTTAACTGTGGTGGAAAGAAGAAGTGTGCCATCCCTGATAGATGGGACGGGAGGGATGGGGGTTTGTTTGATACTTATAGGAGTAGTTGCATTAATTAATTGGTGCCCATGTATTCCAGCCGTTTTTCATTGCCAGCTTGGTCAAATGTAGCCTGTTCCAGGTTCTCAGATAGCGGAGACGAGGGAACGAGATGGAGCGAAGAAAATCGGGGACGCGACGAGCTTGCAAAGAAAATCGATTTTGTTTGCTCGTTCTCGTTCCTTCGCCTCCGTTTTCAGAGAGCCTGGAACAGGCTATGTCACATGACGAGGCGTAAATGCTATCCTGAGACCAAGACCAAGGCTTTTTCATATGAATCTGTGTTGGCGCTTGTGTCCTAGTAGAATTGCAAATATTCTTATTTAAGTGGCCCAGCTCAACCATAGTTCTACATTCCCTGTGTCCAGCTTCTCTCGAACATTTGTTGCTAAATTATCTAAATAGGCCATTTCGGAATTACCTTAGGCCTCTTTTTCACAGCGAGTCCTGGTGCTCATCTTTTCATATGAAAATAAGTTTTCATTCACATGCAAATTAAACTCATTTCCATACGAATGGTTGTGCACCAGACCTCGCTTTGAAAAAGAGGCCAAAGTTAATTCGGAAATGGCCTATTTGATTATTGTTAATAATTTATTTCGTTGTCGTGACAGATGGTTCCTGCTTATCGTCCACCCCTTCTCTGCTTACTGTTTGGAATCTCGTCTGCAGTTACTTTATATTTGTTGATGACATCGTGGAAACCAATCTCTCGTGCGACAACTGTAAATTTGAGGTATCTGATGTGTGGCCATTGTCTTCCTCCTTTGTTCATTCATATATTACAACAGAAAGTCTTGTTGTCTTCAGTATTCATTGTGCAACTGATTAACCAACCACCTCAAATCCAGACAATCGAAACGCAAAAACGTTTTAGCATTCTATATGTAGTTCAATAAACATGTAAGAGTGGAAGGGTCAGTTTAATATCAGTTCATAAAAGTAACACTTCACACTCATGTTGTTTCAATTCCCTGATAGGAACTGATGACACCCTTTAACCGTCCACAATTTAAAAAAAAAGACACTTGTGTTATCTTGTTATGTTGTTCTTTGAGGTTTGTTTCAGTTGGGTTAGTTTCTCCTTTTCTAGCTGGCCCTATATACTCCTTGGAAGCTGTTTGATGGCTTGTCTTTTGTCCGAGTCACTTACTTCCATCCGTCCCAATTCCGACAAAGGTATGCTAGGTGAGGTACAAAGAACATTTTCAGTCGAGAGTCGATTGTAGCTGTGATTTTGTAGAGTAATCATTAGGCAGCACATTTTGTGCTTGATTGTTCATGGGATTTGTCAAAGCGATAAGGGGATACTCAATACCGACAGTTTTTTCACAAACTGTCGAGTCTGTAGATGATTTTCCACGCTTTATGGAGAACATTTCCATGTTTTTGTAGACGCTGGAAATTAGTTTACGGTAATTTTTAAAGAAATTTTCGGCGCGAACTAAACAGGACAGTTGATAATATCTGTAAATTCACCATTGTTTAGCTTGTTAACTTTGATTGCTATTCATTGACTCTAACTTCGCTTGATTTTAATTTAAAATTTTGATGTCGTAAAACCAAGCTGCCTTCAATTTATGTTACTTTACCCACTGTCTCGTTCGATAATTTTTTCGAAATGAAAAAAAAAGCAACCAAAAAAAAAAAAACAAAAAAAAAAAAACCCCAAAACAAACACTCCTTACTATCTCAGTGCTCGTTCTCGTTTTCTGTAAACCTAAAGCCCTGGCTGAACGACCAAACATTTTCATCCAACATCGTGTTTGTCAAACATAACGTTGGGTGGCTAAACGGACAAACAATGTTTGACAAAACACAAGACAAAGCGAGTCCACAGAACAACTTTTGCTTATTATCGTTGAAATTTCGACGTTGTGTGGTTCATTTGATTACTTTTTACCGGTTATACACGCTTTGTTGGTTGGGTTGGCTAAACTGACGATGAAACATTTGTTCGTAACGCGAAATGTTGGATAAAAATGTTTGATGTAGATCAAACAAGGAAAACCATATAAAAGCAATGTTAAGAGAGGCGGCTAAATGGTCAAACATGCTCGTCCAACACGATGTTGGATGAAAATGTTTGATCGTTTAGCCGGGGCTTAACAGACGCCTTTCCTTTCTGCAGGATTAAACAAGCCGTCACCAGTCTCTCCCAGTTTGTTGTATCACTTGTGTCTTCAGCTTGTCCTGGGAATTGGATTGAAAAGAGATTCTGTGGCACAAGAGGAGAGCCTGGTAACCAGTGCTTATGGGTAGAATTTGAATTATTTTGATCTGACTTTTTCTATTTTATGAAAAAGAACAAGGATTATCATCAAATGTCCGAAAGAAGAAGGAACTGTACTAACAACTTCATAAATCACACACTTTCAGCAAAGCTTTTACTTCAGCCAGTCACAACAGACCGAAACAGTGCAAAGAACCCATCAGAATTCGAAGCAGTTACACATAACCGGCACAAAGCGCGGCGAAATGGTTTTGGTTTTTCTTCCCATTGGTTCAGAAAGTGGCGCGAGCTTTGCTGGCCAATCACAGAGCTAGACAATGCAAAACCAAATCAAACGCAGTTTACTTTCGATGTTCAATTGGAAACCGTTGTATTTGAACAGTGTCGTTTCTAAGGGATAGTATGCTAGCTTTAGAGACTTCGAAAGGGCGGAAAGCATGTCCTGAGACGGATGTGTTTCGCCGTATGTCTTCATCATTATTGAAGGAGACGTGTTATTTTCAGACACTGTTAGACTCCTCCTCTAGAAGATCGCTATCCCATCGCTCAGTGATCAGTATCATTCAGTCATGGGTCGAATTGGTGAACGTAATTATTAATGTCTGCCTGATTACCTTTTCTTTGATTTTTAATCTTTTTTTCTTGTCTGTACAGGAAGAGAAGAAGGGCAAGCTGCGTTCTGGTCTTGTTCTTCAGAGCTGCTCGTTTTTCGCCAATATTTCATTGTTCATTTCCTTTCTGTTGGCTCTTCTGGGTTCTCCATCTGACTACTGGGAGCTGTGGGTACGTGATTTGCTGCTTGTGAAGCCAATAAATTTAGTGTTTTAAATTTAACCTTTGTATCCTTTGTATACCATCATTTAGATACTGAAATCAGAAAGTGAAGAGGTTAATTTGAGTGTTTTATTTCAGAGACTCAAAAGGTTACAGAGTTAATGCCAAAGAAAACGACGAATGTCTTGTTAACCTCAATCCGAGAAATCTCTCGGAATGGACGTTCCCTAATCGACTGTAATCGAAACTAGGGTTTGTGATGTAGACCTTGTGGATATCTTAGAAATGAGGCGTTAAAACAGATTTACCAGCAAAACAAGTCCTTTGAAAAGAGTGGACGATAATCACCTAATCAGTTACAATATGTTCCCTTTCGGGAACAAATCCATTTATGTCCGTGTCCCTTTCTTTCTTTCTTTCTTTCGCTAGATGAGTTGTGCCATTCTTTTGTTGCTGTTTCTGAGACCAGAAGGAACTCCTTACATTCGAGGCATTAGGGTCCAGTTCACTCCGTCCTTACCGGTGGCAGTAGCTTTGGTGCTGTGTATGTACCCCAGGACTGTAGCTGAAGCCTTACCAACACAGATGACATGGCTGTCCTCCTTTGGTAAGATTAAAATGAATGTTGCTGGGCAATGTTAATGCTTGTCTTGCACCTTTTGAAAACACGAAAACAATACAGATATGCAGCCGCATTTCCAGGGCTGAATGTGAACGTAATATATCGTTACTGCAAAAACAGCGAAATACGGGGTAAACAACCGAAAGCATGTAGGTTTTTTGTTTTGTTGTTGTTGTTGTTATTTTTCAAAAGAGTGATCTTGAGCTGATCTTTGACGAAATTAGCCTGAAATCGAGAGGCATGATTCGCTTCTATTGTGGTCGTCCCTGTACATCGCTACTGATTGTCTCATCACAGCTTTATCACCCCTCTCTTCCCCCTTTGAGAAAACGTTTAGTCGAAATCACTGTCCACGTACTTTGAGTACTCGAATAATCCTTTCGCGGGGATTATCGTCTTATCCTTTACGCTGTCCGTAAGATGTCCAATGGGCTTCTTTAATTTTACAGGTTATGTTCTGGAGATGACAGTCCTTCTTTGTTCGTTGCCCACGTATGCAATCTTGTTGCGAGCGCTGTGGCATTTCGGCGAGATTTCATTGGTTGAACAGCAGTTGGTGATGTTTACTGCACCTAGCAATGTAGTTCTACTGATCTACTGCAGCACTCTGTCAGCACGAATCTTAGGTTTTGTTGGAATTGCCGCAGTTTGCTGGTTATTTTATGATGTAAAAATTACTGAAAGTAAATAGATGTAAATTTAGATGGACCTTTTGACTTTTGTTTCGTTGACATTTAACAATTAGATTATAAGCTCGAGATTTCTATCACGTGATAGCTGATGAGGGTGCAGCCCGAATCAGCCATCACGCATAGAAATCGAGGGCGAATAATCTAATTGTTTTAGTATAAATCTACTAGTCGTTCAAAACTAAACAAGTAAATTGTCTAAATCCTCCTCCAGACACTTCGAAAACGCGAAGAAGAGGCCGCCATTTTGTTGACAATCGCTACTCACTATCTATCACGGAATAGATAGCGAGTAGCGTAGCCAATCAGAGAACAGCATTCGTGATAGAACGCTAGTAGATTTATACTAACACAGATTATATAATAAGGTAAATAGTTCGCGCGTTGTGATTGGTTCTTAGCTATAAAAAGACCTGAAATCTGACATGATTTATAAGGGCCTGTTCACATGGCGGTGGGGAACCCAGGGTAGGTGAGGTACCCCACCTAGCCGTGGTCAAAAAAAGCTGGCTTTCACATGCAGCCCCGGGGCGCTGGGTGTGGTTTAAAATGCTATCGCGTGGTCGCTAAGTACGTATATTAACAAAGAATTCACAGACAATTGCCCGGATGAACATCACCCCACCCCACCTCCAGCATTCACACGCAGAAAACTCACCCCAGCTAAGCGGGTTACCCGCCCTGGCTGACCGGGCAACCCGCCTCGGTGAGGTACCCCACCTCACATGTGAACGCGATCGAGAAATAAAGAGATTGTATGGAGAGATTGGTAACCCCACTGCGGTGGGGGACCTCACCTTCCTAGGGTCCCCCACCTCCATGTGAACAGGCCCTAACTCGGTATACTTACAGTATCCCGAGTTATTAGCTGACGATGTACGGACAAGCCAAACTCTAGTACCGTCATCGCTCTCGGAATGGCGTTGGCTTTATTGCGCGCGCTCTCTGCATAATGTCTCGGGCATGCGTTTCAACTCTGACTAGCGGATTCTATAGTCTTTACGGAATCTGTACCCTCAATTCCTTGTGAGCATCAGTGAATGCGGGTCATTATTACCTAACATTAAAACCACGCGTTCGTAACAACGGATTTATTCACCATAATTACCTTACATTATACCGAGCGCGCGCATGGACAGTTAGGGATTTTTGTTTGCAACAACTGTAATCCGCCTTTTACTTGTCATTTTTAATTATGTCTCTTGTTTAGAGACCTGAAAGCCAGAACCATACGCGGATCTTAAGAGCCATGGTGATAATTAGCATTGGCAAGTCCATTACCGGTCTTTTGTGATTAAGTTGTTCTGAAATAAATGACGCAACATTAAAATTTTCCAATTAAACTAATTACCGTGACGTAAGAATCACTTACTGGGTTTCATTTCGCAGCGTAAGGAGGAAACTGTTTTCCAATTAAACTAATTACCGTGAAGTAAGAATCACTTACTGGGTTTCATTTCGCAGCGTAAGGAGGAAACTGTTTTGCGGAGATAAAATTCATATAAGAGATAAGCTTTTTTGCGAAAACCATGAAATTTTGGGTCGGCATTATTTTCCTCGTTGTGTCCGCACAACTGGGAATAAATGCCCGGCCCATTCCAGGGGAAATGTATGAAGGTACGTTCATCAGACTTTAGATCCTCTGAAAGGATAAGCAATCAAGTGAAACCAGTTCTTCTGAATTTATATTTTGAATTATTAACAGTTCTGGATGAGAATCGAGATATCGCAGGGTCTGACAGCCATACCAGTGTTTCGGCACAAGAAATGGGTGATATCGATCCCGAGACTTCGACAGCTGACGACCAAGACAAGTATAACACCAGAAAAGAGTTTTGGTCGGAACTTTTTAAGAACTTCAAAAAACTCATGATGAGTGGAATCAGAGGTGGCGAGGGAAATAAGAAGAATGGAGATACGGAAGACAAAGGGTTTAACAAGGAAACTGCGGTGGACAAAGGAACGGACGCAGAGGAGGATGACGAAGAACGTACGGTGGACAAAGGAACGGATGAAGAGGAGGATGACGAAGAACGTACGGTGGATGAAGGAACGGACGAAGAGGAGGATAACGAAGAACGTACGGTGGACGAAGGAACGGATGAAGAGGAGGATGACGAAGAACGTACGGTGGACGAAGGAACGGACGAAGAGGAGGATGACGAAGAACGTACGGTGGACGAAGGAACGGATGAAGAGGAG
This sequence comes from Pachyseris speciosa, assembly GCA_016490735.1. Classification (NCBI taxonomy): domain Eukaryota; kingdom Metazoa; phylum Cnidaria; class Anthozoa; order Scleractinia; family Pachyseridae; genus Pachyseris; species Pachyseris speciosa. The sequence goes on along the minus strand of JAEMWC010000001.1, from coordinate 3,645,529 downwards.
GATGACGAAGAACGTACGGTGGACGAAGGAACGGATGAAGAGGAGGGTGACGAAGAACGTACGGTGGACGAAGGAACGGACGAAGAGGAGGATGACGAAGAACGTACGGTGGACGAAGGAACGGATGAAGAGGATGATGACGAAGAACGTACGGAGGACGAAGGAACGGATGAAGAGGAGGATGACGAAGAACGTACGGAGGACGAAGGAACGGACGAAGATGAGGATGGAGAAGAACGTACGGTGGACGAAGGAACTGATGAAGGTGGGGATGACGAAGAAAGTATGGTGGACGAAGGAACGGATGAAGATGAGGATGACGAAGGAACGGATGAGGAGGAGGATGACGTAGAACGTACGGTGTATAAAGGAACAAATGAAGAGGAGGATGGCGAAGAACGCACTGTGGACGAAGGAACGGACGAAGAGGAGGATGACGAAGGAAGTACGATGGACGAAGGATCAGACGAGGACGAGTTTAAAGAAGAAAAAATGGTTCACGAATATGAAGATAAGGTTAACGACGTAGATGCGAAAGACAGAGGAAGGAATGAGGACGAGGTTAATGAAGAAAATTTGGTGGAAAGCGAAAAGGATGAGGAGAAGGGTAACGAAGAGAATACGATGGACGGACTAGCAGGTGAGGAAGAGTTTAACGGGGAAACTGCGGTGGAGGGAAGAACGGATGAGGATGACATCAATGAAGAAAATATGGTGAACGGAGGAATATTAGGGAATAATTTGGGCAAGGAAAACACAGTGGATGGAGGATCGGAAGAGAACGAGTTTGATGGGGAAACTAAAGAGTACAGAGGGACAAATGAGGTTAATGGAGAAGCGGCTATGGAGGGAATGGATGAAATTGTAAATCACATTCACCCCCAAATAGATGAAGAAGAGGAAGAAGCCGGTAAAGGCCCAAAGGGACTCAAGAAAGAAGATGAGAAGGACTCCTATGGAGTTAAAGTAGCAAGGAATATTGTTGAGAGAGGCGTGGAATATTTGCCTTACGTAGATCCATATTACTTTCCATCTACTTACCTTGATAGCGATTTAACGAGTGATGGGATACCTGCGCGGTACATGATCAGATCTGAAGGGTACAATGGAGCGGATGGTGAACGAACGGACAGCGACGAAAGCCATCGAGAAGGACATGAAGAAGAGAGGGTGGAGTCCGGTGATTACTATGGTACCGAACAAGATGCTGATAGGTTTGGGTCGGAAACGAATGCCGATGGTCTCGGAAATTTATGATGACATGATTCACCATCTCTCTTAAAGAGAGTGAAGGGAACTTCATTAACGTGAGCGCAAGTGCTTTCCCCTGAATTCTCTTGGATGACGTAACCAAGAGAAAGTTTTACTGTATTTTAACACCGTTTCTAGACTTTCATTTGTATTCTAAATTATGAGCCATGGTTGAATATGTAATAAGTTGTGGGAGGATGAAGTCTGGAGTTGTGTCAAGACAACTACTTATCTTTGACTCAGTCGATCATTTTCTTGTTGTGTAACCGCCTAACTTGCTTCAGTCAATTACAAATAACATTGAAATAAAAATTAAAACACGAAGATTATATGAATTCGCTTTCTGGCATTCTTCAGTTTTTCCTTACTACATGAACCTGGGTTGGATACCAGTCCGTTACAGGTTTAGCACTGGTGTTATCTTTAGTTTTTCTTAGTTTACTGGAAAAAACATATTTCCTTGGGTGGATTATGGTGATGTACAGCGGCCAAACAGTTTTGAAATTTACCAAACCATCCGTTTTAATGGTTAGACATACTTTATGTTGACGGACGTACCTTATTATGATGTTATGACGAGGTCTTTGATCTCAGACGTGGTCGTGATTTTTTCGTGTATTCATACTTACCATTTATTTACCATTTATTCCCGAGTGCCAGTTATTTAGTATTGCCAGAGTTTTGTAGTGAGAGCCATAGCTCTCAAAACAAATGGAGGCTAAAACCAATTCACGAAAAGGAGTTCGAATGTTAAGTGAAATGAATTGAAGGTCAGCGTTCAGCTTATAAGTTTGCTTACTTGTCAGTTGGCAGCACCTTCGTTAAATCATTTTCGACCACTTTGTATGGTGGCTCACAAACAGGCAAACAAATGATACTGAATCTTCAATGTGGGTCATAAGACCTTGGGAGACTTGTCAAACTCGTACGGAAAATAGTAGTGCCTGTCACGCAGGCTAGTAGATTCACGATTAGTTCAGAAATCGGACACAATCGAACTTGTCGAAATGAGTATGAATAGCTTTTGGCAAATTTGCAACCAGTAAACCAAAAAAGTTTTACTCCAAGTTCTACATGTAAAGTGCGAGTCGCAAGCGAGCGACATTCGTTGTTCCGACCCTCCACCCCTGTGTGGCTACTCGTCTCGTAGCAAATGTAACTCTTACCCTACCTCTAAGGAAATTTTGTCATTACTTTGGTTTTCGCCGAAGATGTAAATTTACTGCTGGTGGAGCAATTGGGAATTTTAAATCTCCCGCGGGCATTTAACATACTATTGTTTTCCCGCTGATGGGATTATTTCAAAATGACCTTTTATGGTCTTTTTGGCACTTGTTAACAATGCGAATTTTCCCCGCTTTTCTTGATACGAATTAGACATTGCATACTTCTACAGTCCTTATAAGCGTACCGGGCGTTCTCCATTTACTGCTCTTTGAGTGAAAGCGGGAACTGTCCCAAGATTTATGAACCGCTATGTTGGTAAAGAACACGTTTGCTGTCTTCCTAGTGATTCTTGAGTGTTAGCTTTTAGCGCTTTTCGAAGCTGCAACGTTTTTACATATAATCTGTAGAGCAACATTTTGTTTCAAAAAGCGCTTGCCACCTGCAAACAGACATCGCGGCGAAAGGATAAATAGGAAAGTCTTCCGCAAATTTTATTTGTACAATAACAAGCCACATTTAAGGAATGGTACTTGGCAGGTTTTTGGCTCCGATTCGCATGCAGTGCCTTCTAACTTGATTAGCATCGGCTCTAACAGGAACAAGTCGTTTCACATCAGACCATCTTTCCAGTTACTAGTGTTTCATTGAACTTACAAATGTGAAACAGAAAGCAACAAGCTTTCTAAAAACGCCTTTGGTCATCCTAGGTTCGTAATTTTTTTGAACAGTGAATAAGGAGGAAACGTAGTCACGTAACTGAGCCGAGTTGGCAAAATATTGTTTGAAACCCATCGGTAGAAACGTTCGAACTGGCCCTAAGGCGCGGCACTTGATAGGAAAAGGAGGGATTTCGTGTTTGTTGCCGCCGCCATTTCCAGCCTTCGTTTCCACGACTACATGTAATCCATGTACAAGTATCAGTTCCATATCCTGAAGGTGAAAAGGAAAAACGTTCAGAACATCTTTGGCTGCTGCATTCAACGTGGGAGTCCTTAAGTTGCCGGCTCTATGGGTTGACTGGCCCGGCCAGCAATACATGTATAGACGGTAAAATTCAATTCTAAAAAAGAAGCTAGAAGCCGGCGATGGTAAGGCGTCACTTTGTCACCACATTATTAAAGTTAGCGGATTCAGGCCTCTCTCCGCCAAACCCCTAGGCTACTAGGGCGCAGGTGACGGATAACAGAAAGTCGGGTAAAAAGATTGAAGGACAATCTTTTGAAGGACAATCTTTTGATGGTATTCTGAGTAGTATTGATTGCGTGCGTTTGTAATTACTTATCTTGATCCATTAACGTGTGGTTCAAGTTGCTTTATAGAAAGACGTCGTGCTTCGTAGGAAGCAGCAAATGCGCGTGGTGTCCTTAGTTTCCCAATTTTCCATGTATGACGCGAGCTATGAACACAACGAATGTTAAATATATCTGTTCAGACTTTGTTCTTAATTTATTCTATGCACCCAAAAATGAGGTTGCGGCTTATGTAGTCAGATAAAGCCCACCAAGTCAGGCAGAAAAAGGCTTCAATCTATGCATACTGTTATTCTTGATTCGTTCGTGAGGGTTCGTACTGCAATTTACAACGAAATTCTTAAAAGAAACGTTTGAAAAAATGTGTAATTCAGCTACCAAAAAACCAGTTTACAACGCAAAAGCATGGGAACAACGAAGTGATATAAATACGTGTCGGTTGCCAACGTCTTTGTTTTTGACTGTACAACAAAATTACTCTGGATCTAATGTGCAGGTTCTACTGGATCGTACAATGAATTTATGACAAAACGTTTCAAAGAGAAAAACAGCATTTACAAAATCAACTGGTAATGATATGGAAATGAAGTGACACTATGAAGTCTGTATCAGACCATTAGCCAAATTGCGCCCGCAGTGATTTTTAAGGTGTGCTATAGTACTTCATACTCCTGTTTTCTTACACATGTATAGTTCTTGTGTGTAGCTTTGCATTTAAATCAATTGTACAATAAATCTGACATAAGAAAGTTAATATTCAAAACGAGCTAGAAAAAATGCAAATGAATTGATAAAATTTTTGCCGCAGAAAAAAACGGATTAAACGCGCCACATATAATCGGTTTCGCATATCCTTTCCGTTAAGTGTATCGTCGAGTAATAGACGAGGAGGAGGACGTTTTATATTCGTGAGTGGCTTAGTGAGAAAGAGGCATTAGGCGGTTTCTTTACATGACGTTTTTCTCACTGTAATAGGGGTGTAGGGTTGGCGTAGTGGTGAGAGCGCTCGCCTTCCACCAAGGGCTGAGTTACTTGGTTCTCTACTCTGCTCCGAGAGGTTTTTCTCCGGGTACTCCGGTTTTCCCCTCTCCCCAAAAACCAACATTTGATTTGATTTAAAAATTGTAAAGCGCCATTGATCTGAATTTGTAAATGGCGCTATATAAGTAATAAAAATTAATAATAATAATAATAATAATAATAATAATAATAATAATAATCTTTATTTGCTTTTTGTGCTAACGTACCTACATTAACTTTACAATTAACTTTTCAATGACCAGGAGGTCACTGAAAAGCAATAAGTTGTTCGGCAGATTATGCACTTTTCACAACGTATTACATCCACAGACATGAATTAAAGAGATATACAGAAATGAATTAAAGAACAAAGCCTGAGGGTTACCGGTTATAAAAATAATTTGCTTACAGGAAGAAACATTAACACGAATTTTCTGTACAGCAGTCTACGGAGCCTAAGGAAACTTGATAATTTGAGTGCCATTAACTGACAAAGGTGAGCCGAATGCCATGCGTAATGGAAAGGTTATATGTGCAGAGGAAAACACTCCTCGCTGCCATGCACGGCAAGCCGTTGTGCCACGCGGTTGTAGAGATATTTGATTTCAAACGCCACGCTACTCCCTACTCAATACAGGTGCCTGTGCCGAACTCGTCAATTCGTAAATGAAAAATATACACCAGGAAACGATTATCAAGCGCTTGGTCTGAAACAGCTATTAAATTCCACGTCTGACTGAAACTCGAGTTCGTGCTGAGGTCGAGACAGCTTTTCACGGCACTAGCCGGCGAGAGTTCAAATGTTTACATGATTACGTCACATCAGTGTGGCGCTCATCCCTTCAGTTGTTACTTGGAAACGACATCTCTCCAGTTGGGAGCAAAGCAGACAACAATAGGAGATCAGAATTTGCCTGCGCATAAATGGAAAGTTTGAGCTCACTTAAATAAGATTAGAGTTTCAATTCACTGAAATAACTATTGAAAAATATTTCAAGCGGGTCACGTTTCAGGAATTTTTGGCCTTTGTGGTTTTGCGGATAAGCCATATAATAAGCTTCCGGGCGGGCGCGATCATCGATATTCCACGGGCTGCACCCTTTCTACGTTTACATAATAAGTGAGGCAGGTATCGTAAACAATGCTTGTCCACGTTGAGGAAGAGTGTGATTTCAATAGACCGCTCGGTTTGGATTTGGTGTGTATAGTTGACGAGCTCAATCGAGGCTGGCTTCAATTGGCCGACAAAATTATATAATTTGAATTTTTGGAAGCTCATGAATAAGAAATTTTCAACACGCAGTAATACTCGTCAAATGAATTAGTTGACTCCATCTGCCTACTTGACTCTTAAAACAGCAGCTACAATGAACGATTCAAAGAACGCCACATCAGCGAACTCCACTGATCGGCCTGTATCTGCTATTGAGAGCCTGGCTATTGTTCAAGTAACTTTCTACACTGCCATAACAATTATTGGAACAATTGCGAATTTAGCCTTGTGTGGCGCGTTGTTGAGGACCAAACATCCACGCAGAGCAAGCGAATATTTTATCCTCAATCTGGCTTTTACCGATTTAATGACCTGCGCGGTGGGAATCCCTCTGGATGTTGCTGTGATTTTGATCCGGTACTGGCCATTTGGCACTTTTATGTGCAAAGTCGTATGGCCATTTCAGACTATACTTATTGCAGTGTCCGTGGGTACGTTAACTTGCATGGCCATTGAGCGATACAGAGCTATCATAACTCCGTTCAAACCGATGTTCACGGCACGAGTTGCTAAGATTGTGATATGTGCGGTTTGGGGTTTGTCCACTGTTTTAGTATCACCTTATATTATAGTGCTTGAACACAAAGATCGTAGCTGCTACGAATCGTGGCAGGGAGATAAACATCCAAAGATTTTTACTATTTGCGTGTTTTTGCTTTTCTACGCTATACCTCTAAGCGTGATAGCTCCTGCTTACGCACGCATTGGATTCAGGTTACAATCAGACGACAGAACGATGAGAAAGTTCAGCCAGCGACAGGGACCTGGTAATCGACAGTTTCAGTCTCTTGTGAAGAGGCGATCAAAAAGTAACATTGTGATCGTGAAAACGTTTTTATTTGGTGCTGTTGCTTTTGCTGTCTGTTTGCTCCCTTACCATGTCATGTGGCTGTGGCACGATTTTGGACAAGGAAACCAATGGCCGCATTTTAGCGATACGCTAGTGTTTGCAAACGCATTGGTGTACTTCAACAGTCTTGTTGATCCGTTTATTTTTGGAGGGACTGTGGCCCTCAGTTGGCGAAGGAACTGCTCTACGATTCTAGCTAAATGCTTCAACCTACTGAACTGGAAGGGTCCCGAGCAAAGGAGTACGACGATACGAACAGAAAAACTCAACGATCGCGTCACTTCGCTGCATCAACTGTCTGCGGCACACTCACAGAGATGTGTTCAGTTCGCTTCATCCGTATGAGAAGAGATTATGCCGTGATTATATTGTCAACGAGATTAAAGTGTCGCATTTTTCTTAATAACCCACCCATCGCCGCATGGAGGTTCCGCTCAATAAGGTGTTTCATATGAACAATCACACGTTAGATAGAACATGTTCATGTTATTCGTGGTCACTCAAGTTTTTTCCATATAGTTCGAAAAAGGGTAAAACTGAAATAACTTGGTTTTGAAATACGGTCGCTGTTAGTTATATAAGTAGTTATTTATATGCGAAAACAAAATGGATACGATTTAAATGTTTCATTTTGGTTATTACGCTATCTGCATAAACACGAGACGGTCAACAGTGTTGGGATTTGTCATGTAAATTTGTCCGGTCAAGCAAAAAGACATTTATAAGTTATATCTGTGATATAAATGTTCGTATGTATTTGTTGTATAGTAATACTGGTGTTCTGAAGTGTTCACCGAATTTAAATAAAAGGAACGAAAACTTAAAACAAATTAAAAACGAAAAACAGTGAAAAGACTGAAAAGGGGCCACCGAAAACAAAGTAAGGTAATGCTTGATTACAGAATCCATCCTAGCAGAAAAGTTACAGCCAACTTAAACAGTATAATAAACAGTAACACCGGAAGGCAATTGCTGAAAAGTTTCATTTGTATGGTCAAGCGTAAGTATTTAATCCACAGACTCAAATGTTGGAGCCACCTTGTGTAGCAGGGAAGTGCTACACAATAGCTTTCATTTGAATGATCGGATTTAGCTATTATCAGATTTATTACATGATCCAATCTGTGCGCGCAATGGATAACTCAGCAGAAAGAAAACCGTTCGGCTGCTAATATTGATAAAGCTGCAATGAATTTTTTCAGCGATCGATGCCGATTAAGCGAAGTTGTTTTCCGGCTATCATATCTCTGAAGTTGTTGGTGCTTATACGCTAATAGAAGGTTAAAGAGTTTATCAGCTAACTTCGAGTGAAATGTAAATACGGTATTATGTATTTTAGTATTTTATATATGCTGGCAAAGTCAATCACTTCGTACCGATTTTCCGACAATTTCTCCAGATTGTTTTTGTAACTCAGTATGTTTTCAAACCGCTACAAGATTTATGGAAAAACGAAACGATTTTTAAGAATGGAAAACCGTTTCCGACATGAGATTATATTTAGTCTTTCCATTGTTATCTGACTGAAGTTACATTCCAAAACGTGTCGAAAGTCATTGGAAACATTACTGGAATTTCATGGTCAATGCTAAATTACAAAAGGCAAGTGACAGTAAATCAACCCGGCCTCTCTTCAAACTGAGAGCCTCATACATGACCTAAAACAAACCCTACATGGGCATCTACGTCTTTTGTGCGTGCATTGCGCTAAGCAAGTTAAGTCTTGTTATAATCTTGTTGAAAGATTGCTGTTTTAGTGCACCAATATTTTCTAGCTGCTATATGTGCATTAACCCGGAACCGAGCACTTGATTAACCTTGACATTTCAAAGTGCTGCCTCTTAGGGACTATTTGTTCAACTCACGACTAACCCACTAAACTCATGTCCCTGTAAAGGACTATTGAGTGCCCAGTATTGAGTCCGTAGCATCATGGAAAATACCATGTACTTCAGAGGTAATTAAACATGCAGTAGTGCACGAATCGTACAGAAGCACAGAATGAAAGGCTAACGTCAAACGATCAGTCCTGATCTGATCACCATTTCAGTAAGTCTTAAAGATTCTATATCAACATACACATTTCCCTTCCTGTTCTCTGTATATTTCTTATTTTGCTAGTTAGGAGGTTTTATCAAAACAACTTTGGGACCTCAGTGTATTTTTACTATTTCAAGATGGATCCCTGCCATTCTGGGCCAGCACACCATCTTAGCTTTGAAGAGCTGTTTTGTTACCCTAAGATCAGCTGTCAACAAGTGACGACGCGACGATAAATGTAAAAGTTCCCTTTGTTTTGTTTTGTATTCATTTCACTTCCTTTCCAATTTTGACAGAACTCAGTGGGTATAGAACGAACCGAGCACCCATATGTAGTGTATAGTGACACTGAATGTGCTCTTGATTACTACGAATACAGTACACACGGTGTAACAGGTCCCTCTATTCGCACAGTCGTTATGGTAACCACAGTGGCGTCATAATATTAGTTTTAATATGTATATTCAGGTAAGATATTTAGTACTAATTAATTTCTGCAACATTCTAATTACTCTGTCATAACAAAATTATAATTGTAACTTAGTTATTGCCTAGCTCAACCTCCGAACAGAGAAAAAATATTACTTTGGTGAGAGCCCCTCAGTAAAATCACTGTTTTAAAGTGAGGGTGACAATTTTTTTCGCCAAAACTTGACGAATAGGAATCACAATAGATTCCACACTACGTGAACAACTTATTTTTTGAATTGGCAATTGTAAATTCGTCATTCATTCATTTATTCATTCATTCCTTCATTTGTTGCCAAGAATTTAAAACATCTTCATGTTGCACAGTGGTACAAATGGCTGGTTCCAACATGTTTGTTATTAATTTGCAGTTCTATTGTGGCTGAATTCGCTGAGCGTTTTGTCAAGTAAATTTCATTTTCATTTATGCATAATATATACGGTTTTGAAAAAAATCTACCTTCATTTATCATCATGCTGATTGTTTCCGCTTTTGATGTGGACGACCGATACCAGATCTCTAATTAACGGCGCGACGACTTTTCAATTACCAACCTGTATTCCGATGCCTTTTGAAATGGTGCAAAGCTGTTTGAAAAGACTTTCCCGGGAAACCTTTTCGAGTTACTTGATGAGTCGTACATAAAAAAGTGAGAAAATACAAAGCAGTTTTAACTTTTAACACGTTTTCATGTTGGTGCGCGTATCACTGAGAAAAAAATAAAAATTTTTTTTTCTCAGTGATACGCGCACCCACCTAAGGCAAGTATTTATTGTAGCGACTGCGTGGCAAAGCGCAATAATCAGTAGCCACAGTAATTGCATCTCGGCAAATCTTAGTATCCTACTTCCGTTTCCATTCTCAGGGTATGGTATCGGCCGAACCTTGTAAAGTCAACTCCTGGTTAACCTTTTTCCAAAGTCACCAAACTTAAGCATCGCAATAAACACTGGCCCTAAGGTAAAATGTTTAAGTCAGAGGTCCTGAGGGTAGTGTATAGTTTTCCTTTTTCAAAATCATAACGTCTTCTCTAAGCTTCGACTCAAAGGAATCGAGATTGGTTTGAGGAGTACTGTATAGCACATGGAAATACGTGAGAATAAAGGGAATTCAAAAGTTATGAGTTACGATTCACAAGTAGGGAAGTGAGAATTTTCTTGTTCACTGTTGCTGGTACATTGATCATTCAATGTAGAAGTCTTCTACAGGGGCTTGATAGTCGAGGAAATCAGCATAAAACTTCTTGAAGGCTCGCCTATTACAAGAGAGACGGAGACGTTAATTCGGTGAATCTATCATAGGCATACCAACAAAAGTATCTTTTATTTGCATTATGCAATGTTTAATAAATGAGCAGGAGTGTTTTGCGAATTTATTGAACGGCTTAAAACGCTTTACTGTACATCTATCCATTCTTACACTAAAATTTAGATTTTGGGTTGTTTTGGCCAAGAAAATCGGATGTAAAATTTAGCCGTGTCTTTATCAGATATAAAGACACTCATTAAAAATTAATTTCTTTTGTATATCCTTCATGAATCATTAATGAGTTTTTTAATATCAAAGAGTCAGGGCGAAACGATCTGTAGAAATGATTTATCGCATAGCTTTATCAAATCACATTTCCCCTTTTATATCTTGCCTTTTGTTCTTGTTTTGTCGAAGAATCGAGAACCTTTTTATCTAACCCGAAACCGGCCTAACTGTTAGGAACTCAAAGCCACTAAGGCTACCCTGGCTCACAGAGGCCCGTTGCGCGTAATTTCCCTCCTTCAAAGGAAAATATAACCTCTGGCATCCAGAATAGATTATTTACAAACGAAACATTGTCTTACCCAACAGCATTTGCTACTGGCTCGGTGGAGAACTCCGACATGAAAACATGACAAGCAAATCTGTGATCCTCGGGATGTTTCGTGATAAAAGCGAAGAACCTGAAAACAGTATCACACACAAAACAAAGAAAACAACGAGAACTTATTGACTAAAGCTGTACCTCCGGTCGAAGAGAACTGTTTAAGAGTTACCAAGCGCAAAACACTGATCACGGACATTTTGTAAAGCCAGGAGAAAGAAAGAGTAACGCTTTAGTTTGTTAACATGCTATCGGCGACTCTCGCAATAAAGGAAGTTTTTGAATTTGCTTAGATCTCAGTTTAGTTCAGTACAGTTAACTGGGAGTTCAAACTCGCGCTGTTGTTTGTGCTCTCTCATTTCCGTTCATAGGGAGCGTGAATTCTCGTCAACTTTCGTTATAGTTTGTCTTCTTCGCTGGAAAGGGGTACATTTAATGGCTGCAATAACCTTCCGATGGTCTTTGCAAAGAGCTGCCAAAGTTTCAATTTTCAATACCCTTCGCTCTGAGAGAACATTAACAAGTGTCGACGATGTAAAACGACGATGTTGTGACATCTGACCTCAATCCCTGAGGTAATGAAAACAAATATACGGGATTTCGCGGGATATTCCATATTCGATTCATGTGCGTGGAAGTCAGATTAAAGATTTGGTCGGATTACAGTGTAAGGGAGTGGATGTTCACGACACCAAAGCCGGCGACCACAATTTGTGTAGAGGTATTTTAGAACTAGAGTGACATCCGCTCTACAACGACTCGGTTAATAAAGCCACTTTAGTTTTGGATTGAATACAGATCTTTCAGGTTCGTCAACAAAGTTGGGGCCTGAGGTCGCAGTAGATCTACTTTTGAGAAGTTTACCGGAGAGTTAATGTTTATGAAAGGGGGCCGAGATATTTTGAGCTTCTCCTGCACAGCTTTAGATTAATAGTCAAGTAACTCCAAAAGTAGACTAATTCTGTTACAAAACTGTTTTGCAGTAAAGCAGCTACAGAATGCTTAGCAGATCCTCTTGTTTCAAACGAAATAATGGAATGACAGACTCGCCTACTCGCAAACTAAATAATGTGCGCTACGTTTACTTCCAAATACTATACGCGTATGAATTGTGAGAATTCCACACTTTAAGGTAAATCCTCTCTTTAAATCGACCAACACGTATTTGGGGCCTGTTGGTAGTTTACCTGAAACGGAGATCCGTTGCATTCAACTGAATGGTATTATTTTATTAACGAGAAACTGATCGGTTTATAAGCAGTAGACAAAGGCAAGGTCAATTTATTTTAAGCAGTAGCGGGCTAAACCCTGTCCCATCTTCTCGTGTTTAAGTACATGTTTCTTAACCTTTTTTTGGAAACAGTTCAGTTGCGAGTTCATGGCTGATGTTCGGCGATATGCCACTGATATGCATGCCTAAAGAAATCAACTATGCACTTTTGCCTACAGAACTATATTCGCGTATCAGTTTACAACCGTTTTGAGGCAAATCGTTATTCACAGTGCATTCCGCAATCTTATACGCTTTTTACTGCCTCGAAAATCATCAGCGAAGACTGGAAGACAAATTTCAAGCATGCTTAAAAGCGTATCAATAGTGCTCGATCATAATCCGCTTTGTTGTGGTCTGGTGCAAACCACTCAGGGAGAAATGAGTGTAATCAATACACTTACAACGTGCCGTGGACGCGGTTAATAAGAGACCATATAAAACGTGGTCCCATTAACTGGGTGGAGTTTTAAGACGGGAAAATGACTGAGAGCTTTTATGTGTGCCAAAAATGAAGAGGCTGGATTGCCGGGGAAGGGCAAAGGCACAGTGCCAATATGCTGAAATAAGCTGAAATGATGACAATCGATAATATGTATACTGACCATGGATATTGTAAAGTAAAACAAAGAACATTACCAACCTCGCATTATGTGGATGACAACCACAAAACGTTACATTCTTCAGCGCAAAGTAGTGAGATTTTGGCATTTCCTACAATGAAAAATACACAACTACAATTGCGAAAGAATCGTGGATTTGCCTGTGTTCAGGGTATAGTATATAGGTGTTCATTTTAAGTAAACGAAAAGTGCCATATTTTTATACTAATGTTTCCAAACGTTTCGCTTAAAGCCCGGAGCGGATTTTTTTTTTGCTTGCCTAGTTAGGGAAGAGCTAGACCGTCGAGAAGTTCAAATCTTAAGTAATCCCCGGGAAGTAATCGAATCGTCGGGAGATGCGCCAAAAGTTGGATATATGAGGGGTTGAATCTCTTTTAAATAATTGAGCAGGCAGGGAGATATACTTTAGGTTTAGTTAAGGTAAAGTTTCGATAGCCTGCTTGGAGTTCTTAATAATAATAATAATAATAATAATAATAATAATAATAATAATAATAATAATAATAATATTTTTTTTATAATAATAATTTTATTTAACAATTCATCCAATATATTACAAAATAACAAATAATTGCAAAATTATTATGCTACAAACTATGGGGAAAACTGCATTAATCGATTTTTATTTTAAAAAAAGCTTCAAAAAATTTGTCAAAAAACTAGGCTAAAAAAACTTCCTTTATAAAAAGTCTAAAACATCGTATTTGGTATATATGTGTAGAATGTTCGATTGAGGCCTAAAACTGCTGTTTAAAAGTAAAAACTAAAATCCAAGCTTTCGCCGATCAAGTTTTCCGCCAATGTTCCAGACTCAACATCTTCCCAACGACAATCGCAAATCTCAAACTACCATATGATTATGGGATCATATCCATCACTGAGAAATCTAAACTGAGAACCAAACGCTTCGTTCTGAACGAAAACAAGAAAGCACTTCGGAAAGTTATCGCTATCAAACAACACGAACAACAACAACTCAACGAAAGGATAACATCGCAGTTCTCACCTGAAGCAGCATCCCAGATCCGCTCCCAGAGATATCTGGCATACAACACCGCCAGCAACCTACACAGCAAAAAGTTCCTAAAACTACTGGATAACCTCAACAATAGTACCAGTTACTACACCTCAGATGATCATTCACCCAACCCAATAAATACAGCTTCCAACCGCGACGACAACGGTGACACAAGCAACACCCAGTCCCCAAAGACATCAAATGAAGCCAGCTCTATATCAGCTTCCAACCGCGACAACAACGGTGAGACAAGCAACACCCAGTCCCCAAATGAAGTGGAACTAGTCACTGACCTCACACATAAACCTTAACACCCAAGAAATCAACCTCCTATCCAAAGGCCCCAAGTTCAGCCTCTCCCATGGAGTAAATGAACACACAATCACGAGCATCAATATTGCGTTCTACCGACTAGCAAACCAAATACGATGGAAACATTATCGCGAGTCAAACCCTCAAAAGTCAGATTTTCTCACCTATCCACAGACCCGGCACATCTACAGACCCCAGTCTGAAGACGAACTGGAAAACAAGCTGCAGAGGATTCACCATAAACTCCAAGTCGTTCTCAATGCGCTACAACCCCAACCGAAGTGGTCGAATATTGACGAAACAGACAAGAAAACTATAAAAGAACTCAAAGAGAAGAACTAAGTATGTCTCCCCAGTGATAAAGGCACCGAATTCTGCGTGATACAACAAGACACATACACACGGGTCGCCCTTGATCACCTTAGTGACGCCAACACCTACCAAAAAGTGCCCTGCATGACAGCCAAGACAGTTGAAAATAAAGTTAACGCAGCCTGGAAGAAGATCTGCCTACAAAATGAATTCCCTCCCTTTGTCCAAAGGAGCTTCCTCGCGTCAAACACGGATCTGCCCAGATTTTACCATCTCATCAAGACACATAAAGCAAGCCCTGACATCAAAATACGACCCATCGTATCCAATATCAATGGACCCACCCAACGCATCTCATGGCTCCTCGCCAACGCCCTTAAACCGATGCTAAAAAATGTCCCAGCCCACTTAGAAAACAGTCTCGAACTCATTAGATGTATTCAGGCTGGCGATCTCATAACAAACAAAGCGTTACCTTATCCATGCAGCCTCGATGTTGTATCCTTATACACCACAATTCCTATACAAGAAGCCATCACTAATGCCACGGATAGAATCCTAAACCCAGTACTCCACCTCTCCAGACAAGACGTCTCGGACCTCCTCCAAGTCACGCTTAACAACATGTATTTTTCCTTCAGAGATCAAGTTTTTCGCCAAGAGAGGGCCTACCCATGGGTTCCAGCATTTCAGGTATACTGGCCATCCTATTTATGGACAAACTCGAAACCATCGCCCTCTCCTCGCACCTAATGATAAGCCCTTATAAGAGATATGTTGACGATATCTATCTCCAAACAACTAATGAAGAAATAGCTG
>JAEMWC010000001.1:3607500-3625000 GCA_016490735.1 Pachyseris speciosa | reverse complement strand
CACAGACACTCAAAGACGAGCCGATAATGAAAGAATCTCTAATGAAAACCCTGCTCACCACCAGTTGCTAGAACCGGAAAAACCACACTGCAGGGAAACATGTGAAATGAAAACCCAGATACTGCAGAAATGGGAAGTTATAAAAGAATCTCCTGTTAACGAGAGGCTGCCACTACCAAAGATCAAGATTGATCACCGAGCCACAACCCTACTCAAGCATGCAAATGAGGCCATAGCTGAGATTAAACAAGAGATCGCCACTCCTCTCAATCTGGATCAAATTAACCAACTTATATACGCAACTGCGACAACCATCACAGAAAAACTAGGAAAAAGACCGCTTAAACACCGGGAAAGAAAGAAACAACCATATTGGAAGGACAAAATACGAAAGGAAATCAACGAACTAAGAAAAGACCTTTCCATCCTTAGTGAAGTTGAGAAAGGTGCGCAGATCAAACATTGGAAAAAGGAAAAACTAGACCGAAAGCTAAAGATCAAGGACAAAGAAGATATACAGATCGCTAAAGAAATACTCAAACAGAAGATCCAGGCTAAGGCACAAAGGCTCAGCGATTTGAAAAAAGAAGTGCCTTCTTCAGACAGAATAAAATCTTCGTGAGCTAGGGAAGAAAACAATTGAGGTGAATGAGCCCCCACCTATTGAGGAGGTTGAGGAATTCTGGAAAAACATCTGGGAGAAAGACAAAGCTCACAATGAGAATGCAACCTGGATCCAGAAACAGGCAGATGCTTTTAAGGACCTGGAAGGCCAAAATTGGGAAGATATCACCCTTGACGAAACTACTGCGGCCATCAAGAAACCAAGCAACTGGAAATCCCCTGGAATAGATGGAATTACCAACTTCTGGATAAAAAGTCTACATGCTCTCCATGACGATCTTGGTAAGGGATACAACGAAGCCGTAAAAAATCCATGCAATTACCTACATGGCTAACTGAGGGAATTACCTACCTACTGCCCAAGTCGGAAGACACTAAGAACCCCCAAAACTACCTGCCCATCACCTGCTTACTAACAATGTTTAAGATCTTGACATCCATCTTGGTAGAAAGAACATATACTTTCCTTGAACACAACCACTTATTACCAGATTAACAGAAAGGCTGTAGACGTGGAAGCTATGGTTGTAAAGACCAACTACTTATTAATAGAATGGTGCTTGAAGACGCCAAATCTAAAAAGAACAACCTCTCAACAGCATGGATCGATTACAAAAAAGCATTTGATAGCGTCCCTCACTCATGGATTGTGAAGACACTAGAAATGTACAAAGTGTGCCCAACTACCATATGGTTCATCTCTGAAAGTATGAAAACGTGGAAAACAACCTTGCACCTAAACCATTCCAGCGGATCCATGACATCCAGGCCAATCCAAAACAAGAGCGGCATCTTCCAGGGAGATTCCCTATCACCCCTATTATTTTGCATTGAACTTGCTCCTCTCAGCACAATGCTAAACTAGAGTACGTATGGTTATGAAATCCTGGATAACAAAGTAAACCATCTGTTTTATATGGACGACTTGAAAACCTTTGCCAAAAACGACGACCAAGAAACAGGTCTCTTTACCAGCTGTAAGAACCTTCAGTGATGACATCGGAATGGAGATGGGCCTAGAGAAATGTGCAAAAGCAACCTTTAAAAGAGGTCGGCTTGAAAACACCAGAAACCTAGATCTAGACACTTCCACAACCATAAAAGAGCTAGAGCAAGAAGGAACATCCAAGTACCTTGGAGTAAATGAGGGAGATGGCATTCAGCACGTAGCCATGAAAGAGAAGATCCGGAAAGAATATTATAGAAGAACCAGATTGGTATTAAAAAGTGAACTTAACGCTTCCAACCGGATTGAAGCTATAAACACCTTAGCTGTACCAGTAATTACATAAAGCTTTAATGTAATTAACTGGAAATTATCTGAGATCAAGAAATTAGACACTAAAACTAGAAAGCTACTCACGACGGCAAAAATGCAAAAGCTGATATTGATCGATTATATCTCCCAAGAGCAGACGGCGGACGAGGCCTTGTCCAATTAGAACTGACCTATAAGACTACCACTATTGGCCTAGATGCCTACTTGACATCAAGCAATGATCGACTCCTACACTTGGTCCAGCAACATGAAGAAAAGAAAAAGCTGTATTCTATCACAAGAGAAGCTGAAAAGTACAAACATGAATTAGACCTCCAAGAGACGATGAAACTGCAATTCTACATGCAAAGAAAATCAAGGCAAAAGCAAAACACCAAGGCCAGAAACAACTACAGAAAAGATGGGAAGAAAAACCAATGCATGGTAGATACCCCTCACGGATATGAGAAGCGGACGTTGACATAAAGTTGACAAACCAGTGGCTCAAGTCGAGTGGGCTTAAATCGGAAACAGAGGGACTAATTATAGCGGCGCAGGACCAAGCTCTCCTCACCAGAGCGTACCAGCACCACATTATAAAAGATGGTACTGACCCTCATTGCCGCCTTTGTAATAAATCCCAAGAAACCATAGATCACATTATATCAGGCTGCCCAGAACTGGAAAAGACAGAATATATCCACCGGCACAATAAGGTCGCAACTCACCTACACTGGAACATCTGCAGGGAATACAATGTGGACACTGTAGACAAATGGTATGAACACGAACCAAAAACAGTGGTAGAAAGAGATAATATCACTATCCTGTATGACATGCCCATCCACACAGATAGAGCAATAACAGCAAATCACCCAGACATTGTGATCAAGAATAAGCAGGAAAACAAGTGCACCTTAATTGACGTGGCCATACCATCGGACAAAAACACTTCCATTAAAGTATCAGAGAAACTGTCTAAATACAAAGATCTGGAGATAGAAATAACCTATATGTGGCAGATGAGAACAGTGATAATCCCTGTTGTCGTAGGTGCCCTTGGAGTTATTAGGAAAGGCACTGAAAAACAGTTGTGCGAAATCCCAGGCAACAATAACCCACATGAAATCCAGAAAACAGCACTTCTGGGAACAGCACACATTCTTAGAAAGGTCCTCTCAATCAAGTAAATTGAACAAACACTCCTCTAGTGCCTTAGAACCATGGTTTGGTTCTGGCCCTAGAAGGTAAATGTGGACAAGTAATAAAGTGAAGTAAAATAATAATAATAATAATTGGCTCTGCGCTTAACCCCCCCCCCCCCCACCTTGACCCCCACCTTGAAGCCAGGGTACTGTTTAGTGTGGGCCTTCTCCAGTAGACCATTCCAGCAGGTTGAACCTACCAGGAGCATAAGCTCCAGCTGACATAGCTCTAGGTGTCGTAAGGGCACACAAGCCTCCCTGATGCATTAAGGCACAGGAGCTCCAAGAGAACATTGTCCGTCAGACAATGTTACTTAAATACTTAAAAAAATATTTGGGGGTATCATAACAAATTAGTCACTGATCAATGCCACCGTGAGTGTCGAAGTAGTTTATCAATTAAAAATAAATGCTAAAAATACACAGGGAAAAAATACCTAGTATGCCATTTATTACAACACCGGAAATCTGCTTTAATGTACATACATGTACTTTTACAAACCTTTGAATCTTTCTCAAAAATTTTTCCTAATTTTCGTTTGCTTGATTTTTTGCTTGCTGCAGAGCTCTGATAAAATGAATAAAATGTAGAGCATGATTGTAAAGAATAAGCAATCATACCACTGATGCAAATAAAAGTTCCTTACAAGTATAAAGGTTAGGGAAATGTTTACGTTCATCAGTAAGAGAACTAGTGCTTTGAATGTTGTTAACAATATTCTAATCATACTTGTATTTTTCATCTTAGAATACCAAAACGTTCTAATGTTTGATACCTTGTTTAGCCAGTGACAACTATCTCTTCCTTTTATGTCACTGATGCAGCAGCATGATGGTATCACCCTATCACCGCTGCTACTACTGTTATTATCATCCTCACCAGGATTACCAACCACCGTCACAATCGTAATTATCATCTCCATTTCAGGTATTATTTGCAGTGCTCAGTGGACTGCAACTTCCCCCTCCTCCCCCCCAACCCCAACTTGGAGAAGCAGTTCATGACACATCAGTAGTAACTTGATGTACATGTACCTCTTACACAGCATTTTAATAACTTGTTTGAAAAGTAATACACCCCTTGCAATGGACTACCCTTACCTTGGACTTGGGTTTCTCGGGTTTCTGTCAACACTGAGTACAAAAACTCGACTTGTTCATTATATAAGTGATTCATTACCTTTCCCCCTGAAAGTGGATGTTCAGTGATTTTTATTCCTCTTTCAGTGACATCTAGTATGCAGGCTGGAGGTTTGGCTGTTGACGTCAGTTGATGCTGTTTTACAATCTACAATAATCAACATCATAAATGTCACATATGTATAGTCAATCATTGGTATAAACTTTTATGGGCCTTATAGTTGGTATAATAGGTTCAACAGGCATATTAGCAAGCACATGAGGGGGCTATAGTGGGTGCTAAGTCTATTGAAGTCTATTGAAGGTGATGGTGATGGTCAGATCCTGAATTTCAAAAGTGTCCAGAGGATGAAAGAAAACAAAGAGGAAGGAAGGGGGAATAAAATGTACACTGCAAGGAAGTTGAGGTCCTCTGACTGCTGCCCACTTAGCTCAGTTGGTAGAGCACCAGACTGCTGAGCGGGAGGTTGTGAGTTCAAACCCCAGACCAGACCACAAACCAGGGTCTTAAAACAACTGGTAAGATCATGCTTCCTGTGTGCTCAACATCGGCTTCAGTTCAGATGATCGTGTCATTGGACAGTGACGTTATTATGGTTGGTTGATGTGCCACATATTAGGAACATTAGTATTCTTGACAATATGCAAGGTCAGAAATGAAGCTGGGGAAAAACAATGCAGGCAAAACAGTGCATGCTAATCTTTCTGTTATCATAGACACACAACTAAAGGGAGCTCTTTTCCAAATGTAAGACCTATGGATCCCTAGATGTAGTGTACATGGAGATTAGCAGTGTAACTATAAGCTCAGGCATTAGGGAGCCAGGGTGATTATGGAAAAAGGAATGTTTGTTAGAGTTGGGTTTTCATTTCTTTTTTGTTAATTAAATGCCAGAGTGTTGATACATCCTATGAACTATAACAGAAACTTGAAGACTAGCAACTGTAATAACAGGCATGTTTCTGTTATCAGAATTGCATTCAAATAGTTTTCTAAGTCACCATCTTCAGTAAAACTTTCGGGTGAAGTGAACTTTGGGTTGACATGGTGAATGGTAAATCCAATAGTTTGCAAGACAGCAAGACTAATATATTTTCTGTGAGCCTGAGACTTTTTTAGCCTACGACCGGACTACGACTGGTTGTGAAAAGAAAAAAAAAACACGACGGTGAGATTTGTGAAATTTGTCAAGAACCATTTGCCACCCCTTGAATTTGATAAAGGAAGTGAAATTACAGTCTGTGGCTCATTTTGTTAGGGCCACCATGAAAAACTGGAATAGGGGCTGGGTACTTATAGGGTCTCAAATGCAAATTGAAATGTTCATTGTAATGAGGCACTTATTGACAACAGGACATTACAGGGGTGCACTTGGAAAAAGGGTGCCAAATTGAATCATTCCAGTAAACTAAGGCTGTCATTGAGGACAGGGGGTAAGGGATATATTGCCTGGCAATTTGGAGTTACATTGCAAACTGCTTTGTTAGAATAATTCTAACGAAGTAGCCACAATAGCTGGATCCATTACAAAAGATAGTGTCCGTCCCTGCAGTATTAGGGGTTTGAGCATGGGCTGCCTTGTCCACTCAAAACCAAAATCTCAAGGAGTACCATCTTTGAATTCCCCAACCATAGTACCAGATGAGGAGGAAAGTAATTACAGGTACTGTAATGAAGCTCAGCGGTATCAATCAATTGGAAAACAATAATCAACTAAATCAGCAATAATCAATAAAAAATCAAAACCGTAAAGTTGAGTGAGAATCGATTATTATTGATTATTATTGATTTTCATTGGATACTTACAGATATATTGTATATCTCAGTTTGCACTTTCAATAAAATGAATCGCACAAATTGACAAATGGTTTAATGGAATTTATTTGTTGTGTCTGAGACACAAGATGATGTACAAAAAAAATGAAAGTAATATTTTTCATGAACATGCAGTTTAGATTAATATGAAAATACCAGATTTTGCAGTACATTAATTACATGTTACAGGCAATCAGAAGTAAGTCTGGGTAGAGGTGATTTGTATGAATCCATCTTGTGGGTGTGAAAATGGATTACTACGGAGTAGTTTTTTTGGGTGATGTGCTACCAAGGTTATAATACATGTTCAAGTCACAAAACATGGTAAAGCTCATGCTGTTAAATATCCATTGTATTATCAGTTATTGATTATAATCAAATAGTAATTAAGACATATGGTGAGTGAGTGTCAATTTTTATTGATTGGTGGAAGCAATCAATATCAACCAATGAATTAATATTGATTGTATTGACTGGCAATCAATCATTGATTTCCATTGATCGATCCTGCTAGGAATTAAGACAGTTGCACAGCATACCTCTTTCATAGCATCACATATTATCTCATTTCCCTTAAAGCCATTCACCTCCACTGAACCCAGAAACCTGCACAGAGAAGGAAAATGCAACAAGAATTTATTAAATAGGAGAACTCAAAGGCAAACATTATGTATACCATACTGAAAGTGTTGCCATGGGTACTTCTCAGACTACCAAGGTTTCCTGATAAATGACTGTAGATGAGACAGCAAACAACCATATCCATCCCCATACTGGGGGTTACTTGGACTGGATTGTTCCTCTCCTATGGAAATTCCAGTGAAACTTCATTGCAGCCTCTGAGAACCCCTTCCTTTAGAATCTCTAATGCCCCTCTCCAAATTTAACTGCCTAACAGTTTCCCCCCATTCAAAGGTTACCCACTCAACATTTTACTTAGTCTACTAAATTAAACTACCGGTAATTCCGTAAACAATGCACATGATTTTATATTATAGCTTCTGTTACCTGAGACTAAACTGGTTTACTTGTACCCCATTAGAATTATCTGAAACAGTATAAAAGAGAAGTACAATAGCTGAGATGAAGACAATACAGTGTGTATATAGTTAATTACATGTAGTTGGTAGTTCTTTTTTGAGGATTTTCAC
This sequence comes from Pachyseris speciosa, assembly GCA_016490735.1. Lineage (NCBI taxonomy): Eukaryota > Metazoa > Cnidaria > Anthozoa > Scleractinia > Pachyseridae > Pachyseris > Pachyseris speciosa. The sequence continues at coordinate 3,617,806 of JAEMWC010000001.1, read as the reverse complement.
AGTGGAACCACCCTCACCCCACAACAGTCAAGAGAACAGGGCACCCCTGGGGTACTCTCACATATGGGCTATATAGGTATGGGCCGTGGTATATAGGGTATGGTTTTTGAGGTTCTCGATCCTTAAATAGGGTATCATTGTTGCCCATGTTGGCATAGTGTTCTCGGTGTGATCCTTAGATAAGGTGCCTAAATTGTATCAGCTAAAATAGCAGTTTGGAAATTAATACAAGTAATTTTGCGGTTAGTCATCGTTTGGATCGTCTCCCATTAGCCTGCAAACACTGACAGTTTTCCGGCTTTTGGTTCTGCCAGTTCTTTCCGTTTGTTTTTTTCAGATGTGGGCCTTAAATAGGGTCTAAATTTTCGTTTGCCTCATCCTTAAATAGGGTCAAGGTTTAAGACACTTCGCAGCACACACCCATCTGAAATTCATGAGAGTACCCCCCTAGGAGGGCACCCTAGCTTGTTGCTGTAGGGTCTGATGAGGAGCCCATTACCTGAATATGCAACTGCCACAAATCCTGTCATGGCAATTTACATGTACACTGGCCAATTATTTTTTTGTTAATTTTCATCTGAATTTGGACTCTTTCAGGGGTCCCACAAATTAATCGACATGAAAGGAGTAGGGTATTAATTGGAGAAAGATGTTAGCCAACTTGTTTATCTTTAACTTTCTAAATATTTTCAAGTGTTTCTTTTGTCTTTTCTAGTGCAGACTTGTAAGCTGAATGGAATTTACATATTTGCAGGAAAAAGTAATCCAAAAGATGTGTAAAAATAAACTGGTCTATGAGAACAAAGCGGATTAGTTTCTAAAGAAACTGTGGTGCTGCGTCGGTGGGGGAGTGAAACACGAAAATTTGGTTTATCAACGGAGTGCCAATTTGAAAGATCAGATCTTTCAAATTGGCACTCTAAATCCCCACGGTATCAACGAGCGCTTTTGGGCGCTTTTGTGTCGGTGGGGGAGTGAAACACGAAAATTTGGTTTATCAACGGAGTTGATAATGTAAATTTACCACCGTACAGGGATTCGATTAGTTGACGTTTCGAGCGTTAGCCCTTCGTCAGAGCGAATCGAGGAATTGTGGGTTGTGTATGGTTTATTTACAGAAAATGGAGCTACGCTATTGGTGGTAACATGGTAACGTGAAAAACAGGAATAAATTAATTGTTATGAATGAAAAGCGCTCGTTGATACCGTCGGGATTTAGAGTGCCAATTTGAAAGATCTGATCTTTCAAATTGGCACTCTAAATCCCCACGGTATCAACGAGCGCTTTTCATTCAATTAATTTATTCCTGTTTTTCACGTTATCATGTTACCACCAATAGCGTAGCTCCATTTGATCTCCTTGAATCAGTGAAAAAGTTACGTTCAGTTAGATTTACATTATCAACTCTGTTGATAAACCAAATTTTTGTGGTCTATGAGAAGACTGGTATTAGGCTTAGTATGGAAGCAACACACTTTGGGCATGTAATGGGCTCTTGGTATGGTATGGTATGGTATGGTACAGTATGTTGCCCAATATCCGACCGGTACCAGTATCCGACCAGTTAGAAAAATTAATTTCAATTTTTGCTATGCGCTTATTCATTTCCCGCAAATGAAGTATTCCAAAAGGAAGCTGAACATTTCAGCTTTGAAAAGCAAGGTTTAGTGGGCATAAAGCTTGAGAAACGCTTGCAGAAGGCACCGTTCTGTTGGGGTGTATGAAATTTTGATAGCTAATATTTACCCTTTTCACTGCACAGTGAAGCTATCACTGTTCAACTAAGGGTCTGTAAAATGTGATATTTTCAAAGGAAGTGTTGGATCTTTTAAACTGACGATACTCAAAGAAATCAAGAGGTCATAACATCAAGTAATTCTTCTTAAAATTTAAGTTTTCTGGAATAACGGAGGCCAGAAACATTCACTATATAATTAAAGTTTTGATTTAGTATGCCCAGTATCCGACCAGTTTTTCTTATCTGTCCAAAATCGTTGTATAAGCTGCATAAAAAGTTGAAACAAGATTAATTTCATACCTTTAACTATAATTATGTACTAGTACATGCATATAATCCATGTAAAATATTACTGTAATGCTACACAACTCTTTGTAGAAACCTTCTTCATTTATTTGTTGAAGTGAACTATTGTCCGTGTGTTTGCTTTGCATGACTGAAGCGGAAGTTAAAACGGGGAATTCTCATATAAACCTTTCTGTTGACCCTAGGATGGCCTCTTGAAGCGACACGCGATGACAGATATTAGTGCCGGCAAACTAAGTACCAGAAATGAGCAGCCCAAAATTAGGGAATAAAGAGAACGACGAATTAATATGTGAATGATCACTGCAGTTATGAACACTACGTAAGCAGTTGTGAAATTAAAGCCTGAAAAAGTCTAGGCTGAATTTTTTATTTTTCACCCTTTAATTTCACTACTGCCTATTTTAATGTTCATAACTTAACTGCGATGATCATTCACATATTCATTCCTCAGTCTGCAGTTCAAATGTATGTGATTTTCATATATTCATTCTCACAAAGAGAACAGCGTTGGTAGACAGACTGGGTGGGAGGGTGAACTTAATGACTGCCGGAAAAGCCCTCCTTCGGTTTTAACGAAAAATGAAGAAAACCAGTCAGCACATTGGCTGATTGAGCTGGCAAACCGTGACTTTGGATTGCCCAAGGATGATCTCCTTGAATCAGTGATAAAGTTACGTTTTAATTACGTTGTTAATGTTGTGGTTGGATACTGGGCTCGCTGGTCGGATACTGGGCAACAAACGAGCTCTGCAGAAATGCAAATTTCACGATGGATACAAAAGTAAAACCGGAAACCTTTTCTTCATAATATTACAGACTAAGTGGATTGTCTCAAGGCCCAATTTCAGAAATGATGTGACTGAGGAAGAAAAGTTATAGCAGTTCTAAACTGAAGTGGTCGGATACTGGGCAACATTAACTGTATGGTATGGGTTTTTCCCTTTATACTTCAATTTATTTTCAAAAATATGGGAAACAAGTAAGTATTGAGTTGAGCAGTGTAAAGGATCTCTTGATTTATAGTTCTCTGTAAGTAACCTGAAGCAGATATGCTAGGATCCCACTGGAGCTTGAATAACAAAATGATTTTGTTTGGGGGGATGTGAGGACATTAACACAAGGTACATGGTACATGTAGATTCCAGTTGTTGAAAACTTACCCTACCCTCCCATAGAAACAAGAGCTCTGTGACAAGTACTGTAACACGATATGTATCATTATTGTCATTATTATGATTAATTTCAAATGAATGGTTGAACAAGAAAGTTGCATGCTCACCTTGAACTGAAGATTCTTGTAGAATATCAGATACATAGCGTGATGGGAATATACCGGATTTGCCGGAGCGGAGGTTGATGCCTTCATACCACAAATCTTCACACTTCTTGTCCACGTGAAGCGCATCCCCCGTGTCCAAGCTAATTTCATCGTCATGTCTCGCTACAAACTTGTACAAGGCAATATGAGTTTGCTTAGGTTTTGTCTTTAAAAACTGGTCTTCGGGTTCCTCAGTTTCAGACGACAAAGACGTGTTACTACTGGCGCTGCTAACTGACGAAGAAGTACTTAAGCGCTTCGAATTTGGGTCCACACTTAACCTCTTTGGCTGACTTGACGTGCCAGATTGACTTGGATTTGAATACAGTGATTTTGGAGTCATCGGAAGAACCCTCTTGCTTCGCTCTGTTCCAGGATTCGAAAGCTTCCGTTCTGTGAGATTTCCTTCGAGGTCAGAAACACGCACTTCTTCTTTGGTCCTAGCCTGACTGGTCATGTTACCGGTAGTTCTTTCGTTACCCGGTGAATCATCCTTGTTTATATAAACATTCAATGACTGGAGTTGTTCTTTGAGGCTTTCAGTCTTTCCTTCCATGTTGCCGTACTCAGACGCTAACCCTTGGCCAAGTAGTTCTCTCTTAGCTGCCCCATCTGGTTCAGTATTCACCAGAGCCGAAGCTGCTGTATTCAACATCGCACGAGATTATCTTTCAATTGAACAATCAAATATTGACAAAATCAATATTGCGCCTTCTCTCACGCGAACAAAACATCACACCTCAACTTTCACATGTGGCTCAGGCCGGAACAGGCAGTTTCGATTGACTTTTTCTCGCTTCAACCGCCCATTCGAAGAATAGAATAAAATTTGCCAGTGTTACGCTCAATCATGTCACAATGAACTTGGTTCATCATCAAAGAAAATATATTAATTTCAGTAAATAGAGAAAGTTTTGAAACCATCCATGTATTAAATTTGCCGCATTCCACTAGGTAACCGCGCTTGCAAATTGACTCTAGCAACCAACAGCGCATCACATAAGCAGGGAAACAAGTAATGCGAATATAATCGCCTTTCATTATCGACTTCATGGCCCGGCAAAATGCAAGCTCTTCCTTATTTACAGCTCCGAGACTCAGAGAGCCCTACATCCTCAGAAAAGAAGAGCTATAGATTGAGCCTGCATGAAACTTCGATCAAGACAACACAGCATGGCGATGGGCAAACAAGAAGTGGCCAAAATGTCAACAGATCGGTGAGTAAATGAAGTGTTTGGCAAACAGTCCTGTAGCAAATAAAATTAATTAGCAGCAATTTAGGTTATCTGCCGATAATGATATAGTATTCTCCATTATATTGAAATCCTTTTTAAGTGAGTCTAACTATCATTGAAAATATTTAGGCTTAGACAATTTAAAGCAAAGTACATTTGTCAAGAGCAAACAGAATGTGCTTGTTTCCCACGCGCACGTCCAAAAGGTTAAAGCGGCATACTAAAAGTTCAGTATGAAGTTATAAGCTTACGGAAGGTTATACTTTAGTATCGATGTGGTACAGTTTTTGTATGAGACTAAGTATGTGTGAAACAAAATTTACATGAAGTTTCATGGAAGCTTAACTTTAAAGATCAGTAATAATGTTGAGACACAAAGAGGTCGGAAATTTTCTTTCTTTTTGTTTCTTTAATACTAAGCTGCAAATCTGTGATTGAATTATCCGTTTCTTGAATAAATGATCATACACAGCAATTAGCACTGCCAGCATATCTAAGCTACAGACTTTTACCAATAACAAAAGCAAGGAAGACGTCCTTATCACCGTTTTGGAAGCCATCTTGGCGGGTAGGCAAACATAACAGAAATTACAGTGAAGCGCTTGTTTCTCAGCAAAAAGTTATATTGCTAATTAATGGTACTAGGCAAAGGGTTCCACTGACAAAATTTGAGGGAATTAGCTCTGCCAGAAAACGTTCTCTGGCTTTTTGAATTTTTCCATACATTTGTCTGTAATTCTTTGTCACAGGCTGAAAAATTCCAGGGAAATATAGGCTTTTTGCTGAGAAACAAGCACTTCACACATTTTTTTGACAACAGATTTGCATATGAACACTGTAATTTCTGTTATGTTTGCCTACCCGCCAAGATGGCAACGAAAAAACCGTGATAAGGTCTTAATAACTAAATACCTTAACTGTCTATCATGAGAGCAAATTTAAATTACGTCTCTATGGACAAAACTATAAACCACCACATGATATTGATGTATTTATTTTCCAGTTATTAGAGATTTGCTTTTAAAAGTAATTTGCACCTGAGATCAAAACACTAAATTTTAGTTTTGGAATAACCGAGAAAGAAAGACAACAAAGTTGATGCTGTGATCAGACACTCATATAATTAAGTTTCATTTGAATGGTCATAGTTCGGGATTTCATTTGTGGACTCAATTGTTAGAATGTTTAAAATAAATGAAAATTTGAGGATGATGTAGATATATTGTTAGTTCTTACTTTTACTGTAGACCGATTATGGGAAAAAGTATGGAGCAATTTTCAAGGAAATTTTTGTTTACATATTTTGAGACAAGTTTTAAATTAGGCATTCCAGTAGCTATTTTTAATCATTGTTAACATGACAACTTCAAAATATTGGGATCAGCAGGTTATTTTTTCCCTTTCGTCCTAACATATTTAAAATTTTTCATAAGAAAGAAATTTATGCATTTAACCACAACATCGCAGCATTAACTACAGTGTATTACGTCAAGAGGAGATTACCTAGAAAATTTGTTATTTGATTGACAATGGTTGCTTTTGTCAAATTACATATCTGTATAAGAGATGAAGGCTCTGCTGTGTTATTAGTTCAGTCCCCATGACTGCACCAAATAGAAATACATATAGTTTCTTTAATTTTTTGTTGGCATTGACAGTTCAACTTGTATATCCAACAGGAGTAACTTAGATTTTTGAGTTGTGGTGTGACTGGCCCACGCCTATAATACCACAGCAAATATATTTTTCATGCAGTAATTTTAATCTTTGCAGGCCTGGAGAATAACAAAAAATCTTTCATCTGTTTTGGATATATCAATATTTTAGAAAAGTCCAAAATTATCCATTAGAATTTGCATCCTTTTCAAACCAAAAATACAGTTTGTAATTTGCATAATATGCATCTTTCAGAGCAGTTTTCAGTGGAGTGTAATTACTCTGACCATGCAATCACAAAAGGCGTAGGCCATGCAGTGACCCGAATAAAACTTTAAGCATACAGATACATGGAAATGGCAGCAAGTGTGGGAAAATTTTTGCTAGAAAGTCTTGATTGTTTTTCCTTTTGCTTCTCACTGGTAAGAAAATCGGTGCTAACTAATAACAGAGCATACAGGAGTAGAAAACCAAAGCAGATGCAAATTGGGTGAGTCCAGAAAATATCTGTGCCCTACCACAGGCGGTATCAACATTTTAACCCCCTCCCCCCTCCCCCCCCCCCTTGCCTTCAGAAATTCTAAAATGCTCAACCCCCCCGCATACCATGTGGAATTTTGAGAAAGATAATCTCAACCCTCCCTGTATGGAATTTCCTATTTTTGTTACATCCCCTTCAGAATCCTAATTTGCTCAAACAAAGTACTTTCTTTTGGTCCTTATCTAAAGTGCCTGAGGATACATGTAGGAAATTTCTTATTTCCTTGCTTATGGTCACAGGAAATTTTATTTGCAAAAACTCAGTGGTGATGCCTTTTGTTATAATATAAATGAACTTCAACCATGCCCCAGGCATGCATATACCTTGGTTTGATTATTAAGGCATTTCATTCCTCGTCATTCTTTCATCGGGTGACAAGAAAAATCCTTGATTGTTCTAAATGATAATAAAGAACGGTCATCACCAATATTTCAATTGAAGGGCTGGGGGCATAAACTGCCTATGTAGAGTTTAAGGTGTTTTTTTTTTTGCCTACGTTATTTCTCGAAAACGAAAAAGAAATTGGTGAAGAAAGATACAGGACAGTGTTTTTGAATCAAAATGCAGTTCACATGCAAAAATTTGGACAAAATCTTTGCGCGCTGACTAGAGGTTAACCAAGGCTACTGTGTGCTGTTTTTTTAAAGTCAACCACGAATAATGTGCACTGTTTTCATTCCAAGCGAGCTTGTCGAGTGTTATGATTAAGCAAAAACGACACATTGCACATTACGTCTAACTGAACAGAAACGTTCTGTGTTCTCTTAAATCGGTTACGAGCATTTGTCGCTTAGTCTTTCACTCAAAGAATACCCTTGGGCATTGTTTTCATGAATGTTAATTAGCATACTCCACCGTATGAAGGGCTGGGGGCATAAGCTGCCTATGTAGAGTTTAAGGTGTTTTTTTTTGCATACGTTATTTCTCGAAAATGAAAAAGAAATCGGTGAAAAAAAATACGGGACAATGTTTTTGAATCAAAATGCAGTTCACATGCAAAAATTTGGACAAATCCAAGCAAAATAAAAAATGGCCGAAAATTCCACATAGGCAGTTTATGCCCCCAGCCCTTCAATTCATTGTCGCTTTTAAGATTTCAACGTACAATTTTTGTTGCTCTGAAGGTTTCATGTTACATTCTCCCTGCCTTATGTGCTTAATCGTATAAGCTTTCTACTTTCCAACTCCACAAATGTATATTTTGTTTTAGGATTGAATTTACACCATTCATATTCACCTAAAACTTGCAAACTTTGAGCCAAGAGGAAGTCTCTGGGGACAAATCATTTAATCCAAAAAATGTGTAATCAAAATTATTCAATCCAAATCTGTCAGGTGTTCCATTTGGAAATGAGAGAGGGTGAATTTTTCCATGCAACGAGATCGTCCAACATGGGATCGTCAGTCAAAAATTCTAAATTGAAAGAAATGTGGAGTATATATCTTATGAACCTAAGTTAACTAAGACCTCTTCCATCTGGAGCTCACGGCATAATCCACTTTTGATCTACTTTCATCTACAGGAACATTGCCTAATCAGTCTTTATCCTACGTCTGCGGTTGTCGGAAATTTTCTTTTTTTTTTTTGTTTCTTTAATACTAAGCTGCACATCTGTAATTGAATTATCCATTTCTTGAATAAATGATTATACACAGCAATTAGCACTGCCAGCATATCTACAGACTTTTACCAATAACAAAAGCATTTTGGAAGCCATCTTGGCGGGTAGGCAAACATAACAGAAATTACAGTGTGAAGCGCTTGTTTCTCAGCAAAAAGTTATATTGCTAATTAATGGTACTAGGCAAAGGGTTCCATTGACAAAATTTGAGGGAATTAGCTCTGCCAGAAAACGTTCTCTTGCTTTTTGAATTTTTCCATACATTTGTCTGTAATTCTTTGTGATGGGCTGAAAAATTCCAGGGAAATATATATTTTTTGCTGAGAAACAAGCACTTCACACATTTTTTTGACAACAGATGAACATATGAACACTGTAATTTCTGTAATGTTTGCCTACCCGCGAAGATGGCAATGAAAAAACCGTGATAAGGTCTGTAACTAAATACCTTAACTGCCTATCAAGTCATGAGAGCAAATTTAAATTACGTCTCTATGGACAAAACTATAAACCACCACATGATATTGATGTATTTATTTTCCAGTTATTAGAGATTTGCTTTTAAAAGTAAGTTGCACCTGAGATCAAAACACTAAATTTTAGTTTTGGAATAATCAACCCACGTTACCAAGACGACACGAGAGTTTGGGCAAAATAAGTTTATTGAACCAAGTTGGACTGCTGGCCGATGGCTTGACAATAAACCGAGACTAAACTGAATAAAACTATAGGTAAAACTACAAAATGATGATAAGCTTTACAAAAATCTTGAGATTAAAGGGAGGGAGAGGTGGGTAAGAGCTTACGCGTCGTCTCCGGATCTTACACAAAAGATGACGCTTTAGCGTGTACAATCGATTTTTAAAGACATTCGATACCCCTTAGCTCTGTAACTAGTCAATTAACTATCATTAATAAATGATTACTCAATCAACCCACGTTACCAAGACGACACGAGAGTTTGGGCAAAATAAGTTTATTGAACCAAGTTGGACTGCTGACCGATGGCTTGACAATAAACCGAGACGCCAAAGTGCCCAAACTGGAGGGAGGAACTTGGTAGTGGGTTGAAAGAGAAGGAAAGAAAGAAAGAAAAGAAAAAAAATATATATATATAGATATATATAGCTGTATACTAAAGATGATGCGACTTATGCAGAAAACATTGACTGAAGCTTATGTGCCATGGCATGAACCGCTCGTTGTTTTTGTGGCTGAGATAATTCTAAATAAACTAGATAAGCGTCGCTTTGACAGTCTCCCTGCAGTTTGATTATTTCCGAAGGAATATGACAATCAAAGGCGAACGTCGCCCCACCCCTTCGAAAACTATGAGGAGAATAAAGCGACGGGTCTAAACGAAGCTTAGACACGACCCGCGAAAGAAAGACTCGAAATTGCTTATAAGTGATGGGTACTAGGCCCGACCCAGAAAAAACTGAAAAAAGGGGAGCAGACACGGGACCTGGATGGAGAGCTAAATGACGTCGCAGAGCTGAGATCGGACAAAGGCGAGACCCAGGGATCACGGGAATTGGCAGAAGAAGAGATCGCTGCTGACACTGGATAGTCTTCGTGGCTGAAACATGGACATTAGCACCCGAAGACGTAAAAACCAAATTGGCCCGGGTAATTACCTTAGGGAAAATTTGCCTCGGATTGTTGAGAACGAGATTGGACTTACGTAAAAAAGTGAAAAATGCGACTAAAAATAAAGCCCACATAGCCGCGTGTAACGGGATAGAAAAATTAAATAGCTCGAATGCGGCATGTAAAATTGAAGGTGTCATGGCGGATTTGCGAGAGACAGCCTGACCTAGAAAACGCTTAACGCCCCGCAACAATAGGTGAAAGTGATAATCAGAACTCCAGGTCAGGTCATACCC
>JAEMWC010000001.1:3530000-3597500 GCA_016490735.1 Pachyseris speciosa | reverse complement strand
AAATCAACCACAACATTATCGTGATAATCGGAAAGCAATGTTCTCCAGTTCGAGAGTAAAAGCGACGAGGGAACTAGGACCTTAGCGCCAAAGGCATTTGGTTGAGTATGACGCGAGGCAAGTAAATATCGCACCACTGCTACGATATTGAAAGAATCATGTCCTTGCCCGTTCCGAGTCGAAGAGGAGAATGTATTGGATTCTAGTGGAGCTGATAGTCACTGTGCCGGAATTGGAGTGCGGCGTTTCGGGCAATGTAACATAGGATGGTCCGCCTTGCAAACACGGCAACGGTGATGTTCGCTATAGGCCGCGCTGTCCTGTTTGTCGCAATCACAGGCACCTGTGTAGTTCCACGTCTTGCATGCCTTGGGACCTGTACTGGGCTTAAACGCCGGCTGAGTTGGAGATGTAGTACTGCTAGAAGACCGGAAATTAGTGTGCGAAGCTTGAAGCGGGACCTCGGTATGCAAAGTAGAGCGAAGATCCGAATGGCGAAAAAAGGTGGCTACCTGATTGTTAATCGCTTTAGAATCTTGCCATTCCAAACGTCGCTGCTCTACTTGTTTCGCTACGAACTTGTGAAAGGCCTGCACACTGGACCAGGAGTAACTGATGGCTTTCATCATTAAGAGTTCGAGGTGAAGAACGCCTCTTTCAACTGCGCGTCGTATGTTTTGATCATAACTAAAAAACCTGCGACAAACTCAGAAAGATTTAATTTGTCATACTTGCCTTGAACACTTGGTACGAAGTCGTGAGGCCAGTCGATTGATCTTAGTGATCGTAGATCGTAGTGGATTCAGTAACTGGAACATCTTCAGCGAAACCTTCGCACATGTTTTCTTGGGGGCGTTCCCGGCAGCTTAAAGTAATGACTTGTAATTCCAATTGTAGCTTTTCTTTTTGGAGCTGAACGAGTTGAATTTGTTGATCGTACGTGAGCTTGGCTCCTGAATCCTCTGAAGAGATTGGCGGCGGCGAGGAGACAGGAACCGTGGTAGATTTTGATTTGGAGTGCTTAGGCTGCTTTGGCTGCTTGGTTGTAACATGGCGAATGTGGTTGATTGTATGATCTTGACCGGGGTCCTCCTGTTAAGATCAGACCAGAAGTTTGGATAGAAGAATGGATTTATTCTATCGTGTCTAAACCTTTAAGTACAAAACTGTAACCTGATATAACGGTGTGATTGATTGGTTAATTAAGTAAACTACCTTTGACAACTACATAATTACATAACAATCATGACATCCCCCTTTTCCTATAACAGTTGAATACATGTTGTATATATATGGTATACGACTATGAGGTTTATAATATTGCATAACCATGTGTTCATACAAAGTCCTTAAATTGGATCGGTCTGATCACTTGTCGACCGGATCGTGTGTATATTGGAGCGGGTGTTGGCTATGACTCCTCACCGTAGGTGGAGTGCGGGTCAGTGGAGTGTTGATGTTGTTCTACGGATGTGCTTGTTGAAGGCTGAGCAATGCCGATGTCTGGAGATGGAGTAAACTCCTCTTTGGTGCGTAGTAGGTCACGCCTGTTCCTGCGAAAGTCTGTGTCCGCTTTCAGTTTCGACGGTGTAGGACCGAGGTGGATATTCAAGTGGTTCAATGACTTTGCCTTTGGTAGCCCATGAGGTTCCATTCTGGATTCTGACAGTATCGTGTGCGCTTAGGCTTGGTAGGAACTTTGCACTTTGATTGTAGTATGCTGATGAATAGTTAGGGGCTTTGACGCAGTATGGCTTTGCAGATGGTAGTAAGGTTCTTGGGTTCCGTTGCATGAGCTTGAAAGCTGGTGAAGGACCACCATCCACTGTAGGAGATGTGCGAAAATTGAGGAGCGCCAAATATGGGTCTTCACCATCTTGTATTGTTTTTCTGATGAGATTTTTGACTGTCTGCACAGTTCGTTCAGCCATCCCATTGCTTTGTGGATATGTGGGACTTGACGTGACATGTTTGAAGTCCCACTGCTTTGCAAACGTGGCGAAGCCATAGGAGGAAAATTGTGGACCATTGTCAGAAACTACAATCTTTGGTATTCCTTGACGTGCAAAAATTGATTTCATGTGAGTTACAATAGTTGAACTTAAGGTGTCTGCTAACAAGCAAACCTCAAAAAACTTGGAGTGGTAGTCTACTACTAGTAGATAATTCTTATTCTTTAAGTTAAACAGGTCAACACCAATTCTTATCCAGGGTTGATTGGGAATTTCGTGAGGAATTAAATGCTCTTTTTGTTGCTTGTTTCTATATTTTAAACAGATGCTACAATTTCCTATCATATCTGTTATTTCAGTTGACATGCCTGGCCAAAAGAGAACTTCTCTCGCTCGCGCTTTAGATTTTTCAATACCCAGGTGGCCTGCGTGTATTTTTGTACGCATTTCTTGGCGCATTGTAGTAGGAATGATGATGCGCTCGTTTCGCAGAAGCAGACCATTTGCAGCAGTGATTTCATCGCGATATTTGTGGTATGGATGTACAAGAGAATGAACATCTTTCTTCTCCTGGGGCCATCCGTTTTTTGTATACTCCCGGAGTTTCTCTAAAGCAGGATCGCGTGAGGTTTCGCGTTGAAACTCGAGAAGCTTGTCATCACTAATCAGAAGATTCGATATTACGAAATGAACATAGCGTGTCATGTCAGAGGTATCAATTTCAGGTGTTGATGTGTTATTGAGATATGCATGACTTAGCGTGTCTGTGACCACCATGTCCTTTCCGGGAGTGTAGTTCATTGTGAACTGGTACTTCTGTAAGCGAAGTAGGAATCGTTGAATTCGAGGAGGAGATTTGAGCACTGGTTTTTGAAAGATGTCTTTCAAAGGCTTGTGGTCGTTTTCGACTAAGAAACGCTGACCGCAGAGAAAATCATTGAAACGCTCGCAGGCAAAAACTATACTGAGAATCTCCTTTTTCAATTTGGGCATAGTTGGTTTCCAACTGTTATATGAAAAGGGGGATGAGTTTAGTGTATTCCTTTTTTGGAAGAATATTAACTTGACTGCCTGTGTCGAGTTTGTAGTTGATGTTGGTTCCATTTGATTCCAAAATGACAGACCATTCCAGCGCCTCATCTTCTGCATTGTTTGAGTGTAAAGTCGTTTCGTTGACATCTTTCTCTTCCCCTAGGCTTTCCACAATTATCGCACCTACAAAATTCTCCCATTCATCCTCTCTGAGGTCGGGGTGGCGAGTGATTTCACGAATCGGCCTGTTGCGTGCTTGTGGAGGGTTGGATCTGCGTTGTGTTTTAGGGCAGCATTGTGCGAAGTGATTTGGAGCACCACAATCGTTGCATAGCTTTCCATATTCTGGGCAATTTCCACGATTATGTCCACGACCGCAAAATTTGCAGTTAGGAAAGTACTCTGGTGTCGCGCCTTTGTTTGTCTTGGGTATTGCCCCTTGGCCAACCATATCAACTGGAGTAGGTTTCGAGGCGTGTTTGAGTTCTTCAGCATGTTTTCTCGATTCCTCAGCAGCGCGACCAAGTAAAATGGCCTTCTCCAACTTGAGATCTGTTTCTCGTAGGTAATGCTCACGAAGTTTGTTGTCAGTCGTTCCGCACACAATCCTATCAGTGATCAGGGAGTCTTTCAGGCTGGCAAAAGCGCATTCCTCAGCACGTTTCTTCAGTTCAGTAACAAAATCATCAAAAGGCTGTCCATCTTGTTGGTTGTAGGAGAAGAACTGATAACGTAGAAAGGTTGTGTTCTTTCGAGGATTGCAGTACGCTGTGAATTTACTTAAGATCGGGCTGACTTTCATCTTGTCTTCCTCGGTCAGGAAGGTGAAGGTGTTGTAAATTTCACGAGCCCTTTTTCCAATACAAGTGAGTAGGATAGATGATTTAACTTTTTCGGATTTTCCATCACTCTCAGTGGCTGCTAGGTATAACTCAAACTCTTGTTTCCATCTTCTCCAGTTTTCTCGTACGTTTCATTCAAAAGAGAGTGGCTCTGGAGGGTCTAATTTATCCATTTTAGAGAGATCCCACTTCTGACACCATGTTAAGATCAGACCAGAAGTTTGGATAGAAGAATGGATTTATTCTATCGTGTCTAAACCTTTAAGTACAAAACTGTAACCTGATATAAATGGTGTGATTGATTGGTTAATTAAGTAAACTACCTTTGACAACTACATAATTACATAACAATCATGACACTCCTCCTCTAGGTTCAAATTCTCAGGAAGCAATAAATGTGAAGGTAGGTCGTAAAGATAATCAGGGTCAGATACTTTTTTAGAAAGCCGTTTCGGGCGTGCACCTGCTGAAAGTGACATTGTACTAAAAGAGCTTGGAGAACAAATGACAAACGTGAATTCAGTAAGAGCTTACGTGTCGTCTCCGGATCTTACACAAAAGATGACGCTGTAGCGTGTACAATCGATTTTAAAAGACATTCGATACCCCTTAGCTCTGTAACTAGTCAATTAACTATCATTAATAAATGATTACTCAACCGAGAAAGAAAGACAACAAAGTTGATGTTATGATCAGACACTACGCATAATTAAGTTTCATTTGAATGGTCATAGTTCGGGATTTCATTTGTGTACTCAATTGTTAGAATGTTTAAAATAAATGAAAATTTGAGGGTGACGTAGATATAGTGTTAGTTCTTACTTTTACTGTAGACCAATTATGGGAAAAAGTATGGAGCAATTTTCAAGGAAATTTTTGTTTACATATTTTGAGACGAGTTTTATTAAATTAGGCATTCCAGTAGCTATTTTTAATCATTGTTAACATGACAACTTCAAAATATTGGGATCAGCAGGTTATCTTTTCCCTTTTGTTCTAACATATTTAAAATTTTTTATAAGAAAGAAATTTGTGCATATAACCACAACATTGCAGCATTAACTACAGTGTATTACGTCAAGAGGAGATTACCTAGAAAATTTGTTATTTGATTGACAATGGTTGCTTTTGTCAAATTACATATCTGTATAAGAGATGAAGGCTCTGCTGTGTTATTAGTTCAGTCCCCATGACTGAACCAAATAGAAACACATATAGTAAACGTCTTTAATTTTTTGTTGGCATTGACAGTTCAACTTGTATATCCAACAGGAGTAACTTAGATTTTGAGTTGTGGTGTGACTGGCCCATGCCTATAATACCACAGCAAATATATTTTTCATGCAGTAATTTTAATCTTTACAGGCCTGGAAAATAACAAAGATCTTTCATCTGTTTTGGATATATCAATATTTTAGAAAAGTCCAAAATTATCCATTAAAATTTGCATCCTTTTCAAACCAAAAATACAGTTTGTAATTTGCATAATATGCATCTTTCAGAGCAGTTTTCAGAGTGTAATTACTCTGACCATGCAATCACAAAAGATGTAGGCCATGCAGTGACCCAAATAAAACTTTAAGCATACAGATACATGGAAATGGCAGCAAGTGTGGGAAAATTTCTGCTAGAAAGTCTTGATTGTTTTTCCTTTTGCTTCTCACTGGTAAGAAAATCGGTGCTAACTAATAACAGAGCATACAGGAGTAGAAAACCAAAGCAGGTGCAAATTGGGTGAGTCTACCCTACCACAGGTGGTATCAACATTTTAACCCCCCCCCCCCCCCCCCCCTTGCCTTCAGAAATTCTAAAATGCTCAACCCCCCGCATACCATGTGGAATTTTGAGAAAGATAATCCCAACCCTCCCTGTATGGAATTTCCTATTTTTGTTACATCCCCTTCAGAATCCTAATTTGCTCAAACAAAGTACTTTCTTTTGGTCCTTATCTAAAGTGCCTGAGGATACATGTAGGAAATTTCTTATTTCCTTTTTTTGCAAAAACTCAGTGGTCATGCCTTTTGTTATAATATAAATGAACTTCCACCATGCCCCAGGCATGTATATACCTTGGTTTGATTATTATTAAAGGCATTTCATTCCTCCCTCATTCTTTCATCAGGTGACAAGAAAAATCCTTGATTGTTCTAAAGAACGGTCATCGCCAATATTTCAATTCATCGTCGCTTTTAAGATTTTGACGTACAATTTTCGTTGCTCTGAAGATTTCATGTTACATTCTACCTGCCTTATGTGCTTAATCATATAAGCTTTCTACTTTCCAACTCCACAAACGTATATTTTGTTTTAGGATTCAATGAAAAACCATCCATGTTACAATCTGCATATGCTCCAATTGACACCATTCATATTCACCTCACGACAAACAGGTAAACTGAGGCAAGCAAGAATCCACACCTTTCTACTTCCCCCTAAAACTTGCAAAATTTGAGCCAAGAGGAAGTCTCTGGGGACAAATCATTTAATCCAAAAACATGTAATCAAAATTATTCAATCCAAATCTGTCAGGCGTTCCATTTGGAAATGAGAGAGGGTGAATTTTTCCATGCAACGAGATCGTCCAACATGGGATCGTCAGTCAACAATTCTAAATTGAAAGAAATGTGGAGTATAAATCTTATGAACCTTATGACTAATTCATGAAGTTAACTTAGACCTCTTCCATCTGAGCTCACTGCATAATCCACTTTTGATCTACTTTCATCTACAGGAACATTGCCTAATCAATCTTTATCCTACGTCTGCGGTCGTCATTTCATGGTTGAACAGTCAATAGATCAGTGATTTCAAGCTAAGCTTTTGCTGTCTTCTCCTCTGGAAATCCAGAGCTGAACCCTGAACCCCCTCATGCCTTTCAAACTCCCTCCCCCCCCCCCCCCCCCAATGCCTTCAGAATTCCAGTCCAACAAACCCCCACTCCCCTCCTGGAATTCCAAGATGCCCATGATATGGGTATGGATATTTTCTGGAATCACCCATTACCTTTCTGAGACTCAAGTGAAAAGCACAATATCACCAAAAATACATCTATTTCTGAATGGGATTCTTCACATCTCTAATCCTAAAGACAGAGTTATTCAACATTCCCATTTGTTTCAATTTTAACAGAATAAACCACTTGAGTATTCAGATGTAAAGGACACTTTGTGATGTCTATCATGAGGAGCATCTCATTAGGGTGCATTTTTGAAAACATCTCTCTGGGTGTCACCGATGTGTCAGTATATTTAACAAATCAGCGGCAGTCTTCTTTTGTCTGTACGAAATCCGTAAGAAATGATGTCATACATGTAGAATGTTCAAAACTTGAGTGGAACCATGAGCAGCAGGCAGGCTTTGTACTATATATTATAGACATAACATTTTGACAGTTATTGTAAAAGTACTATAAACTGACTTGTTCACCTAGTCAAGGAGAAAAAATTTACTGTGCATATTTCAACTCAACATCACTGATGTTTTTCAGGACTATTCACAGGAGAACACTATGCAGTTTGAAGGAAGCAACAGTGTTTACTTTGGGGATATACCACAATTTCGCACTCCTCTTCCAAGTCCATCCCCAAGCAAAATACTGAAACCATCTCGAAAGGTACAAACCCAGTCATCACTTCCCGTGTGGGTTGAGCCATTAGGAGTCTGGCTTACAAACAGAAAGGTATGAATGTCAGTAGATTAGCACTGATGTACTTTCTTACTTAGGCCTCTTTGAGTCTTGTGGCACATATTAGGGCCCATTGCCTAATGTGCTTAATATGTTATTTTCAGGGTATTATGGTGGACACTTGTGTTCAGAGTTATTGCTTATAGTGAATGCTTCCTGTATTTTTTTTCTGAAAAAAAAAAAAAAAACAACAACAACAACAACAACTGAAAATCAGTGAAAAATGGTCATAGCTGTCGGTAAAATGTGAGCAGATAAATGCTTCTTTTTTTGCTAAATCTGAACCTGAGCTTCTCAATTTGTTAGATATTTGAATGAGAACACAACCAACCAACCAATCAATCAATATACGTTTTGTGTACATTAATTGTTGTTTGAATGGGAATTCACTTTTCACTCATTGTTTAATTTAATGCCTTTTAATCAAAAGCAAAATACAGTAATTTACTTAGCATGCAATTGATGACAAGTCTTTCTGCTGAAACAAAGTATATTTGGAGTAATTTTGATTTCAAGGCAAAATAGTCAGTTACAATAAAAAAACCCTTGAATTACAAAATTAATGTACATTTATAATGAAGCACGAGCCTCTATACTTTGATTTACTTTCCTATATAATTTAATCACATTGATAAACTAAATTTAATTGAACAGGCAAAGTGCCTGATGTCCATTGTTGATATTATCTAGTCTCCTTAAAGTGCCCCTAACCCCAAAATATTTTTTTCGATTAAGTAAACCTTTGTACCTGTTCAAAACGCACTGCGCCTTTTTTGAACCAAATCTTAACCTTTTACAGGCTGTTAAAGTTACGAAATCTGGCCATATGTGTCCCACGACTGTAGTAAGGGGCATGGGTCTAGTCCTGGTTTTACGTCACAAACTGCTTTGCATGCATGATTACAAAGACTTAATGCAATGCAAATCGGTTTGTGACGTAAAACCTGGACTATACCTATGCCCCTTACAAGCTCGGTTGTGGGACAGATGATGGCTAGATTTCGTAACTTTTACAGCATATAAAAAGTCAAGATTTGGTTGAAAAACGCGCAATGCGTTTCGAACCGGTGCAAAGATTTATTTAAGCGAAAAAAAATATGTTGGGGTTATGGGCAGTTCAATATTTATCACTATTTACTTGGCTTCATATATTAATTTCAGAAGTGCAACAGTTATGAGACCTTCTCAAGAAATGTTGAGCTGCTGCGACGCACTAGTGATATGTTCTTGGTAATAAAGTTGAATCATTTGACTCTAATAACTGATATTTTGTTTTGAGAAATATTCTTTAACATTTATTTATTTAACTCAATATTTTAACAGGAACATCCAATTTAGCCAAGATACATAATCAGGTTCACTGCAGAATTCCTGCCTGTACTTTTGGATATTTGTCTGCATGTAGCTATGTTGAAATTACACATTGGAATAACCAAACAACATGCGTTAAAGAAAACCTAGAAAACTAAAAACAGCGATCTGGGTTTGCTGCAAAAAAGTGAAATTTGTTCTTTTAACTTTAATGTGTCTGCATTTGTTGTTTAAAGCCTTGGCCAAACGGACTCACAAGTAGTTGCAAGTAGCCGCAAGCTGAACTTGCACGCAGACTTGCGTTGGTTGGCCAAACAGACTCGCAAGTTTCCTTACAAGAATACGCAAGTCGGAAAAAAAAAACATTTCAAGACTGTATATCCTGTTTTTCATTGGCTAATAGGTTGCTATATAACAATGAATGGACGTCATTCAACTTGGGTTGACTTGGATTGGGTAGTCAAACAGTGAAAAACTTGCGTCGACTTGCGTGCAAAATTGATCTCGACCAAAGTGAGCGCAAGTCAACGCAAGTGCACGCAAGTCCTGGCCAAACGGAGTCGCAAGTAGACACAAGCTGCAAACTTGCGTCTACTTGCGAGTCTTAAAATTCTACTTTTACAATGCAGTTGGCATATTTTCTTTCATTTCCCTTTTCTTTTTGGCAAACTTATATTTCGGATTCTCTCGTGTATACCTAGACAGAGTTTCTTTATCACATTTGTGTTTTTGATAGGATCCCTGTCCACACATTCCAAGGTGCTCCCATGAGCGGACGTTGTCAGCTCTTCGACGGCAAAAACAAAGGTTTAAAACTGACGAAGAGTTCAAGAAGCAAGAGGTTTGTTGGCATTAAGAGAGGCTCGGGGCTAAAAGTTTCTTAAGGCGCAAATAGCACCATTTTGGACGTCATCAATTTTGTCAACGTCAGATATTTTTGACAATCCGTAAGAGTAGACTTCACAAAAGAACTTAGAATACACGCCACGTTGGGTAAAGTTGAATCATATTCGTCATAGATGTCTAAAAAAACTGAAAAATTTCGCCTACCCAGCAATATAGTAAGAGAAACTTCTACTTTGATTAAGCGATACACTGCATTTCCAAAGTTTCTCACAGGTGCACAAACCAACCAAACAAAAAGAAAGCACGCTGAAAAAAAGGATCGAAAAATTGTTTTTGCGCTTAAGCCTTCCAATGCGACCGAGTGTGTCCTCTAATGGATTGAGGCACCATCTTGACGAGACATTTCAGTCCGCATATAAATCATTTCACAGTACTGAAACGGCCCTCGTTAGAGGTCACAATGATATTCTTACTGCTATTGAAAACAATAACACTGTTATTCTACTCTTACTCGACCTATCTGCTGCCTTTGATACTGTGGATCATTCCATCTAATTATCAAGGTTATCTAGTCGCTTTGGGATCAAGGGAACAGTACTCGCCTGGCTAAGATCTTATTTAACATCACGAAAACAGTTTGTTAACGTCAATATATGCAAATCCTCTCAACGTCTCTTGGAACTTGGCGTCCCGCAGGAATCTGTCCTTGGCCCTCTTTTATACCTACTATATACCTCTCCTCTTGCTGACATTATTAAGCGTTACAACTTAGAGTATCATTTTTACGCTGACGACACCCAGCTCTATGCGGCATTTAAAACTGACTGTCTTGATAAAATGGTAGAGTGTAAAACTACTATCGAGCAATGTGTCCGTGATATAGATAACTGGATGGTCATCAACAAGCTCAAACTAAATCAAGACAAGACTGAGGTTGTTCTCATCAGCTCAAGGTATCGTCCCAGGCCTCCTTTGGAATCTCTTCAAATTGGCAATGTGACAGTTATACCATCATCCTCAGCTCGTAATCTTGGCGTCATCTTCGATAAGTGTTTTAACTTTGAGGATCACATAAAATCAATTTGCAAGTCTTCTCATTACCACATAAGAAATATCGCCAAAATCAGGAAGTACATTGACAAGGAGAGTGCCAAAATTGTTGTTCATGCCTTTGTTACTGCGAAATTAGATAGCTGTGATTCCCTGCTATATGGTCTTCCACAGCATCTAATTTCAAGATTGCAATCTATTCAAAATACAGCGGCTCGAGTTGTTACATGTACTAGGAAATTTGATCATATAACCCCCGTCCTCAAACAGCTTCACTGGCTACCTGTCTGTTGCCGTATAGTTTTTAAGATTCTTCTACTGGTTTACAAAGCCCTCAATGGAACAGCGCCTTCCTACATCAGTGAATTACTTAAGTACCGCACCTCTGAACGGAAATTAAGATCGTCCTCTCAACACCTTCTGGCGATCCCAAAAGCTAGACTAAAAACATATGGAGAGAGAGAGTTTGCTGTGGCGGCACCGAGACTATGGAACTCGATCCCACTTGAACTAAGATCCAGTAATTCGATAGACATTTTTAAACGACATTTAAAAACATATCTTTTTAAATAAGCTTTTTAAATTTTTAATTTTTTTGATGATTTCTAACTTATTGATGTAATATTGTAGGATCTTTGTCTTTTTAAATATATTTTTTAATGTAAAGCGCCATGGACAAATAGTGGATTGAGCGCTATATAAATATTTTATTACTATTACTAATGCAAAAGAAATCGGTTTTGCAGCAAGAAACATTTTAAGCTTCTTGGCTTCAATTTACGGGACTCTTTTAAAAGCAGAGCAAATGACTATGATATGCTACCTTGCGCTTATGTAATTACTGACAAAAGTGTTCAACTTTTAATTTCAGCGTCATCTTCGAATTATCGAAAGAGTTCATCAGTTTCGTGAACTGTGGGAACAGTGGACTGACAAGGCGAAATCCGTTGGAGCAGAACATGAAAAGAGATTTGACAGCTTTAGGAAAAGTAGAGGTAATGTTGGGTAGTTTGCTGTGTTATGCGGCTTGTTTGTGTTCTTCTTCTTCCAGACGAATAGACTAATATCACGCTTGTTGTGAACAATAGATTTGCCCGTTCAGCCTCGTCCACAAAACGAGCAAACACAAATGATCTTAATCCACTGGGAGCTGTAGAACTCATCCTGATGACGAGTCTGGACGCGCAAATCTATTGTTCATCAGAAAAGTGATATCGGTCCATAGACCTTTTTAGCTTGTCGATTTTGTTTTCCCATTGTAGGTCATGTGATGTTCCCAAGGGAATTTGCCTTTTGTCTTTTCATAAATTATGCGTACATATGCACGTGAATAAGGCGAAATTTCAAAGAAACAGCTCTCTAGGGTAACATCACGTGGTCTACATTGGGAAAACAAAATCGACAAGCTAAAAAGGTCTATTATGTATTTTGTACGTACATATGTATAAGGGTCATTGATGCATTGCAAAATGTGTCGGTTTACTCGGTTCGTGCCCAGAAGGAGTCTTTTGTGGCAATACATTGGATTTTTATACATACCTTCGCTCGCCCCAAATATCTGAGAGCCTGTAACAGGCTAGTATAATTGTAAATTCATTATTAGACAAATAGCTTCGATACCATCTCTTCCTCCTCTCTCTTCTTCTGGCTGTGTGTTCTGCGGCATTTTGTAATACCAACGGTCAAGTGTTTTTATATGGGGTTAAATGCAATTCAAATTACGGTTGTTAACGACTAGGAGCAAGTTTGCTCATTTATTGGTGTGGCGTGGCGTGGCGTGGCGTGGCGTGGCATTAACGTTAGAAATTGCGAGTATATGGCTGGGTTTCCGGCGGCATTGTAGCGTCCTGGGCCCGGTTGTTAGAAAGCAGATTGACCTTAATCCAAGATTAAAAATTAACCAAGAAGTTTATTTCTCTATCCACAAACGTTTTTCAACGCTGACATTCTGCAAAATGTTAGATTAGAGAGCGTTAATCCCGAAAAGCAAACAGCAGCTAGGGTTAGTTGTACTCGGATTTTTTTCATTTTTGGAGGGTGCGTTTCGCCCAAACATTTCCTAAAAGAACGCATAAATTATTATGCGTATTCCGAGAATACCGTATGAACGGAATGCAATTTCTGAAAGCAGATTAGGTCCGAAAAGAAAATTATTATCGTCTATTTCTTTTTTTAACTCACTTAGTCAATAAATGATGATAATTTCCATTTGTATTCACAACAGATGGTTACACTGATCCCGATGAGATCATCAGAAAGAAAAGAGATGAAAGAATAGTACGCGAAAAACAGATTCGTCTTGAAAGTGAGAAAAGGAGAGAAGAATTTCTTAGGAAGAAACGTTTTAAACTTCCTAAAATAATCGTTACATATTACGACGACAAAGAGGAGAAACGCCCAGTGTCTCAATGTTCAAGTCTGAGCAGTAAAAGTAGGCTGCCAAGTTTAGTGAATATACCAAGTGGCGAAAGCAATAAAGACAATGAAAGTGATAGTGAATCTCCGGGAAGTAAAGGCGACCGGCTTGAGCTTCCTGAGATAGAGAGATATTGCCCTGACGAATATTCCGAAGAGACGCAACGTGGTGAAGTTTTACCTGACAATGAAACTGAACTGGAGCCAGGAAAGGGTTCAGATCCTCTAGAAATCGATGTTGGCTTTGACATGCAAAATGTTGTTCCGGAAGAGGTTTCAGAGGACAATACTGGCGATCAAACTCAAAATGTCGTAGACGGCGAAATTTTGCAAGACAAGCATGAGAACGTCTTGGAAGAGGAACTGGGACTTACGAACGAAAGTGACTTAGACGATGAAGTTTTGGAGGATAAGAATAAAAATGTCAAGAAAGATGTCTCTCCGCTAGCTGAAACGGCGGAATCTGAAAACGCCCCGTCTTCGAACAACGAGGACACAAAGACGGATGAACAAAATATGCTACGTTTACATCAGGATGAGACATTGGAAAAAGCAGATAAACACAATGCTGACAACAAAAATGACACAGAGATTCTCAAGGGGAAAGAAAGCAAAGGAAAAGGTGAAGAGGACGAGGACAACAAGGAAATACAGATGAACTACTTACTTCCCGCTAGTGTGGTGGGGATGGCTGGTGAAAATGGCTCTGAGGGCTCCATATGTGAGGCAGATGACACAGGTACAGTTTTTACAAATGATAAATTAATAAAAAGATCGCCAAATTGCCATCTCTCCCAGGGTAACGACCAAAAACGAATTGAAATCTCCTCTCAGTTTTTGAACCATCAACATGCTGTGTGCAAACTGTAAGGAAAAAGCCCGAGGAAACGCAGATCACAGAACATCGATTAGTAGCAAGAATGATGGTATATAGAAACCGCAATTTCACCTGTTGAGACTTTCAGTCCTAGCTCGAAGTAGTACACTTTCTGATCGGTGAACATTTTATAAATGAAATGCGTGCGGTTCTTCGTCCCCTGCTCCCTGGTTCAGTTGAATATTCTGGTTTAAACACTGGAATTAATTAAATCCTGGCCACGCTGGCGGTTGATGAGTGCTCTTTCCACTTTGTCACGAGATGTTAGCTCGTTCATCGTAACTCGAATTATAATTGCTAAGATCCCAGTATATTTTATTCCCTACACAAATTGGAAAATACACTGTTTCTGTCTGCTACGTGTTACGCAGTATATCCTGGTAGCCATAGTTTTTTTCTCGCGGGAGTTCGGCGGGATCTTGTTCTGCGAAATGCCTAAGGCCTACACAACAACAAACGGCGAAACCGCGGGGAAACAGTGGCTTAATTTCTGCGCAAGCTACAATGGAGACTGACTGGACTGACTGGAACTGGAAATCGATAAAAAAGTCTTTTGCGCTCAGGGAATAGAGAGTACTGGAACTTTTTGCGTAATTACAAAAGGAATAACGTGAACGTGCCTCTTAGAATACACCAGAATTTTTCTATTGTTCATCGCCTACTTGGATTCTCCACAAGCTCTTATCATGGGATAACGTAGCAAAATCCTAGTGCTTTAATACATTTTTTTTTGCCCAATTCAGCTTGTTTGATGAGTGCGTTCATCCCAATAGCAATGGGCGTTGGTAATGGTATTATACCCAATGATGCAATGCGAGCGTCGTCAGTGTTTGATCGTTACCACGTACCCAGTCAGGCGCGGCTGAACAACACCAGACAAGGGAAGAAAGCTGGAGCCTGGAGGCCAAAAATCAACGATAAGAAGCAATACTTGGAAATTGACCTAGGAGCTGTAAGCAAGGTTACTCAGGTTGGTTTTATGAATTGTTTCGTATTCTTCCTCACTGGCTGGATCTATTAATAGAATTTGCGAATTTGCTTACCAAAATGCAACAACAGAGGGAGGTAGGGTTGTCTGTTCTCGAAAAAGGGACAAACATTTTTACAACTTCACCTCTGATGTCAATGGCCAGGTGAAGCAGACGAAATCAGAAAGTTGTCACTGAAAGACTTCAAAAAGTGGTCGAAAAATATTGCTTAAACTGTTATAATTCGTGAAGAACAAAACACGCACATGAAGGACGTTTAGATATGCGATCCACTGAAATCGCCAAAAAAAATTGTCAGCTTTTCCTTTGGATTTTCGTGATTTCAATTCGGCGTTTGAACGGTTTCAGTTATTGGAATGTTTATTTCATTTATTTTTTGCTTCCCTTCTTGCAATTGTGTTATGCTTACTTTCACTACAAAAATTTTAGGTCTCCACCCAAGGCTACCCCACTCCGATTGGTGTCAAAGTACCTAAGAAAGACAAATGCTGGGTCGAGTCATACACGCTGGCTTTTAGTACAGACGGCTCACAATGGCAACAGTACACTGAAAATGGTGTTGTAAAGGTATGTGTATCACTGGTTTTCTTGTACATAGTCCCGGTTTCTTGTTGAACCCAGAGCTAAGCTTACCACTTATGGTTTTCGGTCCTTTTCATTCGCTGCTCCGAGACTTTGGAATAGGTTACCTTCAGATATTCGTTCTTGCTCCTCAGTTGCTAGTTTTAAAAGCAGACTCAAAACGTTCCTCTTTACATTATTTCTTGATAATAGGAAATTTAATTAGTTATTTCATTTTTCTTTTAATCATTTTTGTTTTTATCGACTGATTTGATATTTCTTTCATCATTTGATTCTATCATTTTCATTTTAATAATTGTTTGAAATAATAATAATATTTTATAGATCGTTTACAGAATTAATAATATTTATTGTATAATAACTTTCCATAGAATTTAATGTTTTTAGATCGTTTTATTGTAAATTACTGTAAATTGTAAACTGTAAAGCGCCATGGACAGCGATATATGGATATGAGCGCTATATAAATAAATAAAGTTAAGTTAAGTTAAGTTAATTTGTCCCGTTTATTTCAGACTGATAGCGCTTCAAGTAAGTACATTTTTTTCAAAAAGTGTTAAAGTTTCTCCAGGGTTGGGGAATACATTAATTGACATTAAAACAATAAACAAATACTGATTTTAATCGTATTGAAATGTTTACGATAAAAACAAGGTAAAAAAGGTCGAAGATTAACAAGTTACCTTTAAGTTTCTATCTAAAATTTACGATCTTTAACGCATGTTAAAATTTTAACAATTCAAGAGTGCACCAATGTACTAGTTTTGCAACCTCGTTCCCAGGGTCTCTCCTCTTCCCGGAAGACGAGAGACCCTGGGAACGAGGTTGCTGAATTTGTCGAATAAAGTGGATGCAAATCTTGCGTTTCTAAGACTTTCATAGTATTAAATTTTGTTCTTATTTTGCAGTGTGTGGTTTAATAGTCTGTAACTGTAAGCATCATGATAACGCAACAATTACAATAATGGCAAGTATTCAAACGTTGTCTGAATTAAATAATGAAAATATTAACTCTTTTAATGAAGGGATGAAATAACGTCATTATTAAAAATAATTATAAAATGGAAGTACTTCCTGAAGTAAACTTAACTTCGTTAACTTCGAAGCCATGAAAACAGTTTTGTTGACTTGCCATAAACTGCGTGAAAACGGTTCGATTTAATGTTGTTAGCGTGTGGTAAACCGCGCAAGTTTAGAAAGTTTGAGAGACGTGCATAGGTAACGGCGCCATGTTGTATGGGTTTGCGGATCAGACTATCGGTCGATCGCCTTTTCTTAATGGAAGCCGTTAGAGTAATCGAATACTGGGGTGACCTGTGGTGAAGGAGAATAGTGGAGCTCGTACTTATAACCCAGCTGCGGTCTTACAGGCCACTAAGGCCTGAGGTGCGATCTTACTTTACTTTTTTGTGCAGTAAAGATTCATAACAACACCACTTAATGAATGAATTAAACGTAGCTTCAGTTAAAGAATGTTGTTTTTGTACTATGTCTCGAGTGCTTGTCTGGTTGAAAGAAGCAGCGTCTGTTAATACTGTTATTTTTCTCGGCAGTGTTTTAAGGGAAACAGGGATAACAATTCAGTTGTGATCAACAGTCTTTTGAATCCAGTGGAAGCGAGATTTGTGCGATTCATACCGCAGTCCTGGAAAAGCAGCATTGCGTTGAGGGTAGAGGTGTACGGAGAAGTAGCAGGTAAGCTTAAGTGACTCTCTCCCTCCCTGTACTTCTGAAGTTTTTATTTTGCGTATCTTTGACTTTCTGAATTGCACGGGGTTCGAGCCCGAATCTTTTCACTTTCGTTGCGCAATTTTTTTAAGTTCCATACATAAATGCGAAGGTCTTTTAATCTTACACACAACTTTAGCATGCACGTTCACATATGTTTATTTTTTACTCATTTTACATGTTTTCGGTATGACTGGTACGTACTTTTGATTGCTTCGGGCAAACATGATCTCTATGTCGTCAACTTTGTCAACATGTGATCACCAGGGCCCAGTTGCTCGAAGCATGGTTAGCACTAACCCGTGTTAAATACCATGACAACCTATAGGTTTTAATACATCTTAACCAATGGTTAGCGCTAACCGTGCTTCGAGCAACCCAGCCCTGCAGGCTGTCGCTAAGTAGCGCGCGCTATCCCAAATGTTTCTTCAAACATACGCCGGCCTGTGTTTGTGTAACTTGGAAACGTTCCCTCGAGAAATTTCTCTTTTCTTGGCCTATTCGTTGGTCGTAATTATCTTGCCAACTTAATTACTTTACTGGTGTGGAAGTCGTAGACAACTTAGTTTTGTTCCAGTTAACCTATAGCTAACTAATTGTTTGAGTTATTTATTGCTCTTCGCGCCATGTTTTGAGTAACGGCCTGGTCGCCCGCGCATCTGATTGGAATACTTTCGTCGTGTTAAGTAAGTTACTGTTTTTTTATTTATCCTGGCCTATTTTGCAACAAGAACTGTGGAACTACTTGAGCTCACTTCACACTCCAAAAGGTTGCCGCCCTTTGCTTTAAAAAGAAACCGACTTTTAACCAATCACAGCGTTCTATTAGTGACGTGATTTTGGGGTAGAAACAGAAAATTGTTGCTGACCTCCAAGCTGCACAGACCATTAAACCTGAATTAAAACAAAACGACTCTTATACTGGCGTGTCTAGTGAAGAAGACAGCCACCCCCCCCCCCCCCCCCCCTCCTGCCCCATAATCTACTCCGTAACAACAATAACTTTAAATTTTATCTTTCTGTTAAGAACCCGATCTAACAGCTGTGACACCACCGCCATCTTCGCCCACCTCGGTGAGTGAGGAACCTGTGGGTGACATGATCCTTGAGGAGGAAGAGGAGGCGGAAGTGGAGGAGTTTGTCTGTGCTGCAGAGGAAGAGCAGCTGGATGAGCAGGATGTCTGGGAGGAAGATACCGTGGATTCTGTGGTGGAGACAGCTTCACATATTGAAAGTAAAGGTAAAGTAAAGGTGATTTTACTTATTTCAATCACGCTTCTAACAAAACCACAAACAATTTATATTTGATATGCCAAATGGAAGGAGACAGACAACTCCAGCTTGCAATCAGAACAGTACTTGAACTCGAGACTTCCGTATCTCAAAACCGGCGCCCTAACATCTTGGCCACCCCTCCTGCTTCAAGCACCATCAATTGTTTTCAGTAGGTAACCTTTGACAGTTTAGCCGTGTCAACCCGATTCTATGTTAGCAAGTCTACTCGTAAAATATTCTTTTCCTACTGGCATGATGCTATGGAATTCAGTTCGCTCAGTTGATCCAAACAGGACACTACAACTGCGAGGCTTCAATTACTGTTGTGGAGCTGAAGCATCAAGGATGAAATACGCTCAAATCATGAAGCACACTCGACTCGGTGTATTAATTCCAGAGTGGTTGTAGTTATAGCGGGTTTGGTTTGTAGGATTTCTGGTCTCTCCATTATGACGACCTTTTACAGCCAAATTCGTTGTATCTCACTGCGCGTTTTCGAAACAATTTTGGGTTTTTTTGTTCTGTCAATCATCTGAGTGGAGGCGGGGCTATGCAAATCACAACGCAACCCGTTCTGATTGGGCTAGTTGCAAAACCATGCCCCTAATCAGATGATTGGCGGAACGGAAAAACCCAAAATCCCTTCGAAGTTTGCAAAACACGCAGCGCGAGACAACGAATTTGGCTGAACTAATGGCCGTTCATCGTCGGTCAGTTTGTTTTTTTTGTATCTCAAAGATTCATATTGTGTATTGCCATTAAAATTGTTTTCTGATTGATTTCTAGTTGCTGTGCTGTCTCGAAGTCCGTCCGGGATCGCTGATCTCACAGTTCAAGGAGAAAAGGTCGGTTTCTTTAACTTACAGTGATCTTTTTTCCCCCAATCAAAGCGATTGCTCGCTGACTGTTTTCTAGTTACAAGTAGATCCTGACGGTTTTTTTCCTAATCGTGTAATTTTAATGCTGTTGTAACATGAAGTTTATTTTGTAGCTGGAAGGTCGCATCAAGCAAAGAAGTGATGACCAAAGTCATAGCTCCTTCTTGTTTAAGAGAAAACCTCATCTTTTTTGAAAAAATCATTTTTATTTCATCATCAGTGACTCATTTATCCATCCAATCGGTTTGATTTCGTCAGAAAGTGGTTGGGTTTGCAAAGGGAAGCAGCTTTTAGTCCATATGTAGTCTCTTTGAAACGAAAGTGAAAACAGCGACTTATCAACAGCCTGAAAAAGTTCATAAGTGGTTTAAACAAAAGTGGCACTGATGTTCATTGAGTATATACAAACGATACATAAAACTAAAAAAAAATGGACGATTGCCTTATAGAAAAGCATTCGGGGAGAAGTTAATGAAGTTTCCCTGACTTCGCTTTGGACGAGAACTGTAAACCATACTGTCCTCTGGATGGCCCGCCTTATTTAAGCGTTCATCATTCGGTTCCCGTCCGACACTATCAATATCTTCTTCGTCGCTACCTTTGCTTTCATCGTCGTCACCTGATTCTATTCCTCCGTTTTCTCCGGAGTTCTCCTCGTCACGAGGATGTAAGTGCTTGGCCATGCCAAATTCGTCGCTATGAGATCTACTGTGAACTTGTTCATCGATCAAAAACTCTTTCTCAGGGCCTTCAAATTCATCTTCCAAAGATGGCGCCTGAGTGCCTTTACTGTCATGCGCTCTTTCGTCGTCACCTATTTCTGTTTCTCCACTTTCCTCCGAGTCCTCCTCGGCCCAGGAATCCACGTCCCTAGCTATGCCAAATTCTGTGCCCAGAGAACTCGCATAAACTGGTTCCTCGATCCAGAACTCTTCATCGGTGCCTTCAAGTTCATTTTCCAAAGGCCGAGCCTGGGTGTCCCCATTGTCAATTCGCTGATCGATAGTGTATTTGATGTAACCCTCAGGATCATGTTTGTGCAAAGTGTGTGCAACACTACTGTGCTCTGATCCCACCGAATTTCCTTTTCTTTCATCGTCGTTTGTTCCGACTTCAGAGGGGTGTCTATCACCATGGATTCCATCCGTGTTCGGCTCGTGTTTCCCATCAGTCATTTCATTGTCCTCTGCATGTGTGCGCGCTAATCGCGGGGGTATCCTGTCATCGACTGAACTGAAATCGGTGAAAGTTTGATGAGGTACATAAAAGGAATGACCGTCACGAAGAACATTTCTTGGGATTCCACGTCCCTCGTCATTCCCTTGTATGCCATCCAAGTCTTCGTTCACTCCGTCTGGACTTTCACTGTCGTCATTATCATTGCGATCGTCTTCCTTTGCCCATTCTTCTTTTTCGCTGTACTCATCTTTTTCATTCTCATACTTATCTTCTTCACTTTCCAAGTTGTTGACCTCTTCGTTATCGTTAATGTTATAATCGCCTTCCTCTTCTTCTCCTTCCAAGGTGCCTTCGTTTTCACCTTCGATACCGTTATCGTCTTCCTCTTCTTCTCCTTCCAAGGTGCCTTCGTTTTCACCTTCGATACCATTATCGCCTTCCTCTTCTTCTCCTTCCAAGGTGTCTTCATTTTCACTTTCGATACCATTATCGCCTTCCTCTTCTTCTCCTTCCAAGGTGTCTTCATTTTCACCTTCGATACCGTTATCGTCTTCCTCTTCATCTCCTTCGAAGGTGCCTTCGCTTTCACTTTCGATACTGTTATCGTCTTCCTCTTCTTCTCCTTCAAAGGTGTCTTCGTTTTCAACTTCGATACCGTTATCGTCTTCCTCTTTTTCTCCTTCGAAGGTGCCTTCGTTTTCACTTTCGATCCCGTTATCGCCTTCCTCTTCTTCTCCTTCTAAGGTGTCTTCGTTTTCACTTTCGATACTGTTATCGCCTTCCTCTTCTTCTCCTTCCAAGGTGCCTTCGTTTTCAACTTCGATACCGTTATCGTCTTCCTCTTTTTCTCCTTCGAAGATGCCTTCGTTATCACTTTCGATACTGTTATCGCCTTCCTCTTCTTCTCCTTCTAAGGTGTCTTCGTTTTCACTTTCGATACTGTTATCGCCTTCCTCTTCTTCTCCTTCCAAGGTGCCTTCGTTTTCACCTTCGATACCGTTATCGTCTTCCTCTTCTTCTCCTTCCAAGGTGCCTTCGTTTTCACTTTCGATCCCGTTATCGTCTTCCTCTTCTTCTCCTTCTAAGGTGTCTTCGTTTTCACTTTCGATACTGTTATCGCCTTCCTCTTTCTCTCCTTCGAAGGTGCCTTCGTTTTCACTTTCGATACCGTTATCGCCTTCCTCTTCTTCTCCTTCGAAGGTGTCTTCGTTTTCACTTTCGAAACCGTCATCGCCTTCTTCTTCTTCACCTTCGAAGATTTCTTCGTTTTGGCTTTCAGTACCGCTGGTTTTTACTTCCTCCTCACCTTCGCCGTTGTTCCAATTGCGGCCATCATCCTCTTCGCTTTCATACTGCTGTTCTTCATTAGAATCTTCCCAGTGTCCGTTATCGATTTTTCCTTTCCTGCTCGCTGACTGTTCCCTGGCCGTTAATTCCAGAAAGCGATTAACAATTTCAGCCCAAAAAGACTTTCCCCTGCTGCCTTGCTCCTCTTGATCATCAGCTGGTGTTGTTTCAGACTCGGTATCCCTCAGTTCTTGTGCCCAAGAGCTGGTATGGCCGCCAGAGTCTATCAGATCTCGGTATTCATCCCAACCTGTTGAGAAGTCAAAAAAACGATAGCGCATTCGAAGTTTGAAATGACTGAATTCGACTTTTCTGACTCCAATTTCGAATTATAAGACGTTTCGACTTTTCTTCTTCAAATGTATTCACGTGAACATACCTTGAAACATTGGTCTCGGAAGGGGTCGGGCAATTATTCCCAGTTGTGAGGACACAACAAGGAAAATAATGCCGACCCAAAATCTCATTTCATTCGCTTATATCCTTGCTTTAGAAGAATTTTTCTGTCCGCGTAAGAAATAACCTCCTTACATTGCCAAAAGCAACGCCTTAAGTTATCTCTACGCAATTTTCATTATTGCGTCATTTCGAATTATCTGATTAGTACAAGATTCTGGTCAACAGAAGTCAACAGTGACAAGAGTATGTCTCATGGTTCACTTGGAATTACTGCAGATTTACAGCTGTTACTTACTGACATGTTATTCAGGAAAGCGCGGATGGTTTAAAACAGTGAAAAAAGAAAACAAGAACAAGTAACTTGATCCCAGAGTGCCCCAAGCTTGCACGTGTTTATGGGGCTGGAGGCGGGTAGCGCGCGCTACGGAGACTGAAACTCGTTGTGGCCGAGTGAGTCCTGGGAAGGAAATCGTTCTTATATCGTTTGAATCTAAGGTCGAGTCATACATTGTTTACCTCGAATGGTAAAAATTAGACGCTCTGAAGCAGAAACTTAGCATATTTTTCAGTTTGTTCTTGATAGTATAACTTCTCTCTTTCGGAAAACTGCCGTGACTTCGATTTTTGCGCCTGTTAGGTTCAGTTTGTCTTTGCTTTAGAAATCTTGATGTTTTGAGCATGCAAGACCTCTTATTATATTCTAAGAATGTTCACAAAATTTTCTCAATTCACGATAACAAACCTCTGTTACGAAATGAGTCAATCTTGGAAATTTGTGCTATTAAAGTTATTAAATGAAGAATGATCCTCGCAGTTGTGAACGCAATTTATGCAATTGCGAAAAGAAGCCTGAAAAAAATTCAGGACTTCAACGGGGTTTGAACCCGTGACCTCGCGATTACCGGTGCGATGCTCTAACCAACTGAGCTATGAAGCCACTGACGTTGGGAGCAGGTCAATTGTGGGTTCATATGTTCCCGTGAAAGAAATGAGTGTGAATGATATATGAAATGAATCATATATGAACTGCGGAAATGAAATCAAATGAAGAATGATCCTCGCAGTTGTGAACGCAATTTATGCAATTGCGAAAAGAAGCCTGAAAAAAATTCAGGACTGCAACGGGGTTTGAACCCGTGACGGGTTCAAACCCCGTTGAAGTCCTGAATATATTTTTTTTTCAGGCTTCTTTTCGCAATTGCATAAATTGCGTTCACAATTGCGAGGATCATTCTTCATTTGATTTCATTTCCGCAGTTCATATATGATTCATTTCATATATCATTCACACTATTAAAGTTATTGTTGAAATTTACACATATGTGAGAGATTAAAAGGGTAATTCATCTTTAGCAGCAAAAAACTAAGAGTAAAGGAAAGTCTAAAAAGCCCAAACAAGATAAACCGGAGGAGAATGAAGAGAAAAAGAAAAAAAAAAGAAGAAGAAGAAGTTCAAAGAAAAGAAGGCAAAAGCACCACTCGCCACCAGTCTTTCTCTGGTGGAAGAGGTCGAGGAGGACGAAGGAGCGTCGTCCCCAGAAGAAGAGGAAGACGAACAGGAACAAGAAGAGGACACACAAATCAACTCACCCATCCTTCCTGAAATCCCCAAGAGACCAGGTATATCTTTATTGTGAAATATTTAGTCATGTTATGTAGGGCACGTTGCTTTGGGACTATCTACAAGCGTTCTATCTATGCTACTCGCTATCTATTTAACAATTAGATTATGAGCTCGAGATTTCTATCGCGTGATAGCTGATGACGGCGCAGCCCGAATCAGCTATCACTCATAGAAATCGAGAGAGAATAATCTAATTGGTTTAGTATAAATCTGCTAGTCGTTCAAAACTAAACAAGTAAATTATCAAAATCCTCCTCGCATATACTTCAAAAACGCGAAGAAGCGGCCGCCATTTTGTTGACAACCGCTACTCACTATCTATCACAGATTATATAATAAGGGGAATAGTTCGCGCATTGTGATTGGTTCTTAGCTATGATCTATTAGAGGACAGATGCACAGATTACGTCATCACTGCAACTATTTTTCAGAAATGTGAAAATAAACAAGTTTTTCGCTTGCATTTTGTTTCTTTATAATATAAAACAAATAGATTCCATATTGCCGTGCGTCTGTTCAGTAATAGATCACAGAAGACGTCAAAATGTGGTAAAAACATCAGTGCCTGCGGCTCGTGTGCCACTTCTTTGTTTTTACCACATTTTGACGTCATCTGTAATCTATTACTGAACAGACGCACGGCAACATGGAATCTATTTGTTAAATAGATAGCGAGTAGCGTAGCCAATCAGAGAACGGCATTCGTGATAGAGCGCTAGTGGATTTTTATACAAATCTCTTGTAGATAGTGAGTAGCGGTTCTCAACAAAATAGCGGCCGCTCCTTCGCGTTTTCGAAGTGCCTGCGAAGAGGATTTAGATAATTTACTTATTTATGGTTGAACGACTAGTAGATTTATACTAAAACAAATTAGATTATTTGCTCTCGATTTCTATGCGTGATAGCTTATCCGGGCTGCACCCTCATCAGCTATCACGCGATAGAAATCTCGAGCTCATAATCTTACTGTTAATTAGAAAAACTTGGATTATACGGCAATCGTGTTCTTTTGGTACCTATTCCGTTTTCGGAATGAATAGAATAGTTTTCCGTTTATTCTGCTCCCGACAACAGAGTGAACAGAATAAACGGAATACACTTTACTCGGAATACACGACGTCTTTTGGAAACGTTTTGGCGGGAAAATCATGCGCGGCCCGTCATGCCAGTGTCATGGCATCGGAACTCGATCCAGATCATTCTGCGTACTGGTCTCAGCTCACCTCCTACAAGAGTATGCCCTTCCAGAATATCTGTTCTTTTGGAAAATCTTTTTCCGCTTATTCATTTATTTCTAAACCGGAACAGGAATCACCAGAATAGTCCAGAGAACACTCTCTTAGATTGCTTTAATGAAATTTTGAGTAGCCGATACAATTAGAAAAGGATATGGGCGTTGATTTTACAACACTGAAAGTCATTTTGTCCTGGCAAGTTTTAAAGTACGTTTTTGTGGATCCCATTTCAAGCGGCCAATCAGATGTGTGAAGTGCTCGTTGGGCTTCATTTCACGGGTCATGAAGTTATGTTCCTTGTAAACACGATGTTGTTAGGTTTGTCGTGGGTAGTTTTCATTACCGTGATGATTCGGGTAAGAGCGACTTAGCTGTGTCTAAGTAAATGGAACCGGGAGCAAGTTTCTCAACCTTGTGAGAAAATTAAAACATAGTCAAGCTAAACATAGTCATGGTAGTCTATCCTCTGACCTACCGTTGTTCTCCGTTTGTCACATGAACCTAGTTTAAGGGCTCAGCTCCCACAAGTATCCTGTAGCTCATTGGTAGAGCATTCGAAATAGCAATCGGAAGGACATGGGTTCGATTCCTTTTGGAAGAACTCGGAATTCTTTTTTTCCAAGTTTGCTTGTGACGGCATTGAATAAAACTTTGATTCATTTGCCGCGCTAGAAATTAACCATGTCACTCTCACCATCAGTAGTATCACTAACCAACAGCGTGTTTTTGTTATCAGCGAGTGTCACCCGGATGCCACCTGCTCCCAGGCGCAGCTTAAGTATGTTTCCAGAGAGAAAAGATGAGAATGAGTCCAAACCGCGCAGGCGCCGTGCACAGACTGATGATAGTATCCGAAATGAGTTGTTACGTCAGCAGCTGGCAGAGGATAGGCGGAAGAAGCTAGCGGCAGTGATGGATAAGTCGAAAAAAGAGATTCAAGCACAGAGCCCGGTATATGACAGCTCTGCTGGTCGTAGTGATTTAGGTGAGTTGGGTTTGGTTTGTGAATCGTTACTTTGACTTAAAGTTGTGTGGTCCTGACTTGTCAGTCTGTACGACTCACAACGTGAGTTCACATCAACTCAGCAATGACTGATGAGCTGGATTGTGGTTGACCAACTGGTCTGTGCTATCAATTTGCAAACTCTCTGTTATCGTATTTTTCTTCCTCTTTTAGATGATTTCCTCACAAAATACTGCATTATAAGCGAGGGACAGGCTAATTACTACCGTCGTATCTTTAAGACTGTAAGTCCTTTTCTTGTTCTTTTGACAGTAAAATTTAAGATGCATTTTTGACTAAAGAAGTTTTTGCGTCATCTTTTTTCTGATTTCGTAGCGAAGTTACCCATTACATTATTCCGGCTAGTTTTTTCTTCGTTCTCATTTAAGCGTACTCACTGCGCGCGGTAGAACGTACACTGATTTATGTAGACTGAAAGCTGTATCCGTATTGGTAGTTAAGTGCCAGTCAGCCCCGATCGAGAAGTCCTCAGAACAAGTTTGTGTATGAACCATCTCATTCTGATGGCCAACGGATGCCACATTAGATTTATCACCAGAACCTTTTTCAGTATCCACGTCACGGCCTCGTTCGTACTTTTGACTATAGATTTCTTTAATTCATCATTTCAGTTTGATGAAAACGAAGATGGATTTTTATTTCCTGAGGAAGTCCTCGAAGCCCTGGAAAGCGTCAATTCTAACTTGCTGTCTGACTCCCACATCAACTACATCTACAGAGTAAGTAACTGGGGTTCCTTGCTTGCATTTTGTAATCGTCAATTTTGTAATCGTCGCCTGATTAGCGCTTCATACAAGGAATAAGGACTGTTTGTTGATCATGTGTTTTGTTGGTTTCCAGGTTCTTGAACTTTGTGACTGCAGCTTGGAGGCCGGAGCGGATCTTAAGTTGTTCTCTGTTGTTGCAGCATTTTCCCAACGCGTGGCTGTTTTAGAGTATGAAACTGTTTCGTTTTTGTGTCTGGTGGTGGTGCTTTGTGCAATAAACTTTCTCTCCTTGTTAGCCGCCATCATAACCCTTACCTCTCTGCATTACTTTCACAGCGAATTTGCAAAAATCCTTCTTTCAAAGTTGGATTTCAGAGAGCTGGATTTCAAACTGCAAAAGGCGAAGGTGAGCTAACCTTGACAGTATTGGTGCGGTGCTTTGTCCACTGGGCTATCACTGTGGCCAACTTGGAGCCGGTTATTTTGCATGGTCATGATATCCACGTCGACCTATTCAAGCTATAGCACTGGGGCCGGTTCCTGAAAGGTGTAATGATTCTATTCCAGGGATAAATCTGCCTTATTCCAGGTATACCTTTTGGAACAAGGCAGATTTATCCCTGGAATAGAGTTACTACAACCGTGCCGTCCTTGTTGCCCTTTTTCGCGGGAAAAGATAGTCTAAAAATAGATCGGTCTGTAAAAATGCTGTGATCTAGGCTCAGTATGGGAGTTGTACGGTCCTAGTAACTGGGCTCATGTATATGTAGATTAGCACCGCACCAGTATTGTAGAGGTCATTCGATTAATAATAATAATATAATAACCTTTATTTACCTTCGGTAGTATTTATAGCACAAAGGCTAGTGGGCCGAGCAAATACAGAAACAAATAAAGTAAAATTAAATCAAGTGAACTGAAATCAAATGAAATCAAATCAAATGTTGGTTTTTGGGAGAGTGGAAAACCGGAGTACCCGGAGAAAACCTCTCGGAGCAGAGTAGAGAACCAACAGACTCAGCCCACTTATGACACCGAGTCCGGGAATCGAACCCGGGCCACATTGGTGGAAGGCGAGCGCTCTCACCACTACGCCAACCCTGCTCCCCTGTTGGAATCCTGTGCAAGCCTGTTTTCTTTTTAAAGCTAATTTGCGTTCGTAACTGCGATGGCTTTTGACACATCAGATGCATTTGCAGTCGAATGTATGTTCTTTTCATATATTTCACTTTAATGCATGCATTTTACTCGAACATGTCACGAACTCACAAATGACCAGCTTCCATTTGCCTTGCTATCGCAATTGGTAAGGCACTCTCTCGAGGTTATGGGGTTATTTTGGGTTCAAATCCTCTTCGCCACTAAATTCTTTCCACGCTTTCTTTTCGCAACGGCTTTAGTTCCATACATGGTAGGCACTAAAATATGACTTCTTTGGGTTTCAGCGCCTGTTTCTGTGCTATGTTGACGAAGCAAAGAAGACCATTTCTCTTGAGGAGCTCATGCTTGGCCTAACAGCCGGCGGGTTAACAGCCGATCAAAGAGAACAGACATTAAAAGTACTCGGCAGGGCGACTGCCTTGGACTTTTTTAGACTTTTTGACTTACATTCCTCTCTTTATTCACATCCACGATCACATCTTACAAGATCCGCTGGGAACTGTTGTTTACAGAGACATGTTAGCGGTTTAAAGGTGATTTCTTACGGAATCAAAATCTACTTGGTGGGAGCCGAGAATTTTCGGGTTGCTTTCCAGAGAGAAAGCGCCACCTCATGCGAACGCCCTTGGGTGACAGCGCTTTGAACAACGTCACGCGTCCGACCTTTGTACGGCTGCAGTTTTAGTTTGGCACAATTTACCACAATTCCTAGTTATCTCGCGATCTGATTGGCTAATTTGCCGTTGTGATCTCAGTCTGGACAACGCTGCTCGCGTCAACGTGTTACGCAACGCCCTTTTCATTTTCTTTGACGCTGATATTGTGGTAAAAAAAAAAAGAAACAAACAAACAAAAAAAGAATGTGGTTTAGCGTTGTCTCTACTCTTATGTACAATGATATTCGTCATCACAGTGGTCAAAATGTTGTGGACTCACGAGGCGCCAGAAGGCGCACCCGAGTGAGTCCACAACAAATTTTGACCACGGTGATGACGAATATCATTGTAGATAAGAGTAGAGACAACGCTAAACCACAATTTGGTTTGTTGTTTAACGCAATATCAACGTTAAAGAAAATGTTCAGGGCATGACCAAGAGCGTTGACGCGAGCAGCGTTGTCTAGATTCTTCGCTTCACAAGCTTGGAAAGCACATTAAGTTTCTGAAAAGAACTCAAGATTTGAGGACTTTCGTTGCAAGAGGCAGAGCAAAAGGGACGGGACACAACGGCATTCTGTGTCCTGGCGATAAAGGAGCAACCTGCGATCAAACTGAGATTTGCTCAAGAGGAAGGACAGGTTTGTTCCAGTAAAGACGTCACAAGGGGCCTTATACCTCCGAGATATGTGATTTTCTTACGTAAGATATATATTTTTTTGCGAGTTATTTATCACAGTATACGAGAACACATACAGCACTTTAAAAACTTCAGTTGAGAAAAATTTCAAATTGGTGTGGAATTTCTGCAGGTATTTTTGGTAGGCCACTCTCAATGGATATAACTTTGACCCAGTGGGAAAGTATAAGAAAGAAATATAGATATATATTTTTGCCGGTAGGTGTAGACCAAATAAATTATATGTTTATTACATGGTGTGAAATATTGCATTCGCGGTAATAGAAACTACTTCCGGGTGTTTTCATACTCCTCAGTTTCACGAGAAGAGAGGGAGTGGGGTGAAATATCCAAACCGTCCTCAAGGTATTCTTCACTCTCCATTGGTATTTGCTTGTCTGCTCACTAATGTAGAGCCTTACGAATCAATTCTTCCTCGTTTTCTGTTTGTAGTGGCCGCGTTTAGAAACGTTTGGCTCTCCTCTTGAAAGCAACACGGCGAAGCTTGTCAATTTCGAAAGTTAAATTACAGTGGCAACTGGGTTTATAACAATTTGCTATGCATGTAGTGCCCCCCAGAAACCCTTTTTGCACGAGTATTATATTTTTATGAGGACATTGCCGTCATCTCGAAATTATGCAAATTATCGATCGCCGACGATCGATAACTTTCCGTGCTTTGTATATGAAGATAATTAACTGTATTACAGCACCAACAGCGCCAGTCACATCCTGAAATAAAGCCGTTTCCGGATTACAACCATTTAAATGAAGTCATTGAAACGTTCCTCTGCAATTTCGAGTAAACCTCGTGCTCATGATGTTGTTGAAAGCGAGGAAATGTAGGTGAAACCCACGAAATTTCATGTGCACGAAGGAAACGCAATAGACATGAAATTGTAATCCAATTTGGTCAGTGACATAAAGCTATTGCGCCATTACTGTTGCTGCCCAAAAACCGCTCTCAGCTTAAATTCTTCGCCCACAGCGTACCAAAAACAGACATTTTGCCTTGGTTCTAGGGTTAGAAAAACAGCACATTTGATATCACAGCTCACTAGGAAGTCACCTGTCCATCTACCAACAAGTATGAATGGCAAGGGCTCTCTACGTTCTTAAAACAATATATAATTATAATCACTTTCTGTCGATTTCAACGTTCCCAAATGACTCCACAACAAGGACTTTTGGAATCATCCAGAGCGAAACATTAACAAAAAAACCTTAAAGGGTTAATAGTCTTTTTGGAATCCGTTTTTCTTTAAAAAATTCTACCCAGGGTGCACCCGCTGTCAAAGACAGTCTCCAAGAAAGTCCACCACTTCAGAAAGTTCTCTTTTTTTCGCTTCATGATGTGCCCATCTCTCCTCTGCAAGCTTGGGTGTGATTTTCCATCTTTCATGATATATCCTTTGTTTGCACGCCGGACATTTCTTTCCTCCTAAAAAAGGACAAAATATTGTATCTATGTTTGAAATTGGGGAATGAAAATGTTAATCAAACTGTTAGAAAACCAAACTAAAAAACGTGGTTATTAAGAAGGAAATAGTTTAATCTTTCTTTGACGGTTTCAAGAAGAAGCCCACCTATTTACTTTACTAAGTTCCGAAAGCAACTAAACGTGCTCTTGGATTTCGCAGCTGTTCAATACTTCTCACTTCTGCAAGGAGGGGTCCCTATATTTGGACTGCTAAAACCTCTCTGATTATGTCATCATTGTCAAATGGGAAAGAAAGTAACGTTTACCAATTGAAAATCAATCCTGACATCCCAAAAACGGCTGCGAAGGAGACTAAATTACAATAAGCCACGCCAAAAAAATAAAATAAACGTAAAGACGCAACACGCAGCTGGAAATTCTCCCAATGTTTTTTTTTTTGTAATTTTGCCTTCAACGATGAGGGTTCAATGTATTTTGTTGAGTAGATTAAGTTCTAATGTAACTCAAATCAGTTGCTAGTACGTCTAAACTACTTAATCAAAGTGTCCCGTACGGCCCCGCGCGCGCTTTCATTGTGAAACAATTGAGAAAATCCCCGTATGAGGGACGTATGGCCCTTTTAGGAACACGTACGGCTCGAGGGATACGAATTTAGAGGATTTCGTCGCGTCTAACCATGTAAATTTATTTTAGAACCAGAAAATAAATACTAAAACATATTATGTCGATTTTTTGTAAAAAAAAAAAAACCCTTCATCTTCTACGTGCTCATGACGAGTCTTTGATTGATTTGATTGATCTTTAATTAAGATTTCAACACATTTACAAACGTCACTGATCCGCAAATAGCACTGGCTAATCTAGGCGGATCAGTCATTTATATATA
The DNA here is from genome assembly GCA_016490735.1 of Pachyseris speciosa. Taxonomy (NCBI): domain Eukaryota; kingdom Metazoa; phylum Cnidaria; class Anthozoa; order Scleractinia; family Pachyseridae; genus Pachyseris; species Pachyseris speciosa. Next base: position 3,565,700 of record JAEMWC010000001.1, on the reverse strand, counting down.
AGGAATTAAAAAAAAAAAGAATAAATAAGTAAGTAAAATAAAATAAAATAAATAAAAAAAGTCACTAAACTATTACAATATTACATTTCTTTAACTCTTGTATTCGTCTCTTCTCCGACTAAGCAATAGCTGATACTAAAGATAAGTTCTGTCTTATATTTCGTCAGTTTCAAAGTGTCTAGTACGTCTAATCTACTTAATCAAAGAAAAATCAAAGAAACGATACGATAAAACACGGTCATGGCACACAGACCTCGCTGCGCTCGATCCGTACGACATGATCTCGAGCCAAATGTTTTCCCATCCAGCCCTCCCACTCAGTCAATAAGTACATAGTACTTGCAAGATTACAAAGATCTCTCGGTTAAATTATAATATTTTGGACACTTTGAAACTGACGAAATATAAGACAAAACTTATCTTTTAGTATCAGCTATTGCTTAGTCGAAGAAGAGACAAATACAAGAGTTAAAGAAATGTTTTGAACTTTTCTATGTGGATGGTACAGCTGTACCTTGAAAAGGCGGCGTTTTCATGTACTTATCCAGGCAGCCATAGTGGAACATATGATTGCAATAAACACGTTCAACGAACTTGTGGTCTGTGGGATCTGTAACGGCTTCCTATAAGTACAAAAAGAAAGAAAGAAGAAACATTCGATGTGAACCATTTATGATCTCGGATACCCTGTTTGAAGTGTTGATGCCATTTTGCTTGTAGTGGTCAAAACAGATGACACGACACAATACACACTTGTTAAATTCCTGCCTGTGATAAATGTACCTCACCTTTGGTTCATCAGGTAAGGCTCTCTGCTGACATATTGGACAATTCTCCCGTGGACATGGTCTGACACACTGAGTGACAAGGAAATCACATACAAGCTTCAAAGATGGTTTGGGTTCAAACGGTGGGTCCCTGAGGATGTAAAAATCAGATTCCGTCAATACTTTAAATGCCTGGGGACTACAAACAACAAAACTGTAAATATCCCAAATTTTGATGAGAATTGGGTTCCAGTGTCAGCTACAGAAGTACAAAACTTCTTATTTCCCATACAAAACCTGCTTCACATGTTATGCATGGTTTTCAACTTTTGGATGAAGTCCCAATGTGCTGTCACTAAAATCAAGCTATTTAGTTGTACTTTTTTCTTATTTAGTTGTACTTAGACTTTGACTAGAGTGATACATGTAAAGTGATTGTATGCATGAACTTCAAGGTCACGTAGTGCAATGGAGGCACAAATAACACACTCAATTTGCTATACAAACTATATGCTAAGAGTGAAATTGGAACTCCTTTTTTGGCCTGACAGCTCAGGACTTGTGGCATGACTTTGCTGAAGCCTCTCATTAAGTAAAATTATTTTACTGTGCAGTAATCTGTGGTATTGCTCTACATTCTTTAAAGAATGTGTATGTTATGGCTTAAATTTCTTTCCTTTTATTTTAAACTAATTATCCGACATTACCATACACTACCATACCCAAAAGCAAAGGAGAAAAATTTAAATCAAAGATAAAATTGAACCATAACATAATTATACAAAGTAGCAAAAATAAGCACTGAGTACTACTTTGTTTGAATTGCTCAACTTTAAGTGTACATTATAAGAAACAGTTGTTTTGTCATATTGAGTGCAGTAGTCAAAACAGCAATTTTAATCTAAAAAGATTTCAATGCCAATTCATAGAATTGGACCTTCTTGCATAAACTCCTTTAATTATGTTATCCATATTTCACATACTTTGGTGTACGGCGTAGTGGTGCTTCTATACATTGCCTTGCCATGTCCACAGCTCTACCAATAAACACTCGCACCAAGTTTTCTGGAAAGTTTGATTCCCTCAGTTCTATCCTGCATTTTTGATACACAGATTATGAGTGTCATGTTGAATATTGCTGTACATAGTGAGTTGCATTGGAGATCTTTGGACAAGTTAGATTGAATTTTGTTCAAAGTTTAAAAGATTTGAAACATGTCCTCCTTTTCTGTCGAGTGGGATTTACCACTGTTGCTAAGGAATGTTTGTGGATGGTATTTTGTAAGATGCTATTTTGAAGCATTTAGTGCTCCAAGATGAAAATACGTGAAATGTGCAGGGGTAAAATTATGAATATTAAATGTTTTTGCACACATGAGTAATTCCAGTCTCCAACTATCACATCAGAAAGAAAAACAATTACCGGCTTCTTTATAAACTTACGTACATGTAAGTAGACACTTTTAAACCAAGTTGTATCTTGTAAACCAAAGAAACTTACTGGAGCTCTCCCTCAGCAAGTTTGTGCCATAAGAGCAGAGTATGAAGCAGAACATTGATAATGCAGGGATCTATATAAAATGAGAGAGCTGGCTTCACCTACCGGACAGCCGCAGTGTGATAGTCATCTGGTACAGTTATCTTCACATCTAGATAATATCTGTGGAAAGATTATATCAATGTACATCCATTTATTCTTGAATGTAAATCCATTCATCATAACCACCATCCAATTGATTAATCCATATATTGGTTAACCAATAAATTTCTATGTGGATCGCAAGGTAGGATTTTAAGCCCCATTCTTAAAAGGCAGGTAATTTATGTGGTTGTGGATTCATCAAAAACTGACCAGTTCCTTCCATTTTGTTTTCATCATAGCAACAATCTTTGAATCTCCACAGGTCTACAAACCAAAACTAAAACCCTTTAAATAATCTTAAGCCTTTCACATCAAGCACCCATTCAATGGAAAATTTGTTTTTCTGAACTTTGCTTGCATGGTTTTGTTCTAAACTCGTATTCCAAAACCATTGTTCTGAACTGACTGAAACGTTAAGGCACTAACAGCTGAACAAGAAATTTGCTACGAATTTGAAAGTGGCCTTTATTACCATCCAAGCCAGATTAATGTTTGGAATGTAGTTCAAGTCGATCGTAATTCAGTCGAACATGAAGCCAAGTGAGAGCCGACTGTCAGTGAAGGTTGATAAGACACTGACATTCTGATCAGTATTTGACAAATTCAAAGTGACCGCTTTCAAATTCATGTTAGCTTTTTGGTGCCACCCTCTTTAAATACTGTTATCTCTAGTTGACCACCCTAAACTACGACATTTTCATGAGAGATATGCTAAGCAATGCATAAAAGTTTACTGAAAACTTTCATAGCTCTCCGACCATGAACTGAATTCAGGGCACGATGTCTCACATCGTATTCTATGGCCAGCGATTCTGGACCTGGGGGTTCTAGACTATTGTGCAAAGCAACCCCATCCAGCGGCACATCCCCAGTAGCCTATAACTAGTCAGAGCACGGGGTGAGTTGCGCAACATTACATACTTTATAGCTGCATTTAAAGTATGTAATGATACGTAAGACCTACAACTACACTTATATAACTTGTTGTAAGAACTCTATAAACCACATGCTATAAAACTGATGGTCTAAAACCAAAACAACAACAATGGGGACAAGATAATAATAATAATAATAATAATAATAATAATAATAATAATAATAATAATAATAACAGTTTATTGAACTCTCTTGCAGTACGGACTGAATTAACGAGTTAAAATACAATAAGAACTTAATAAAATCGACTATGTACATTTCTATATAGATCAAGTAAGAATTTTAAAAACAGAACATCCATCACATTTGTTAAAATACTTAAAAGTGAAAAAGTCTTTGGTGCACTTTGTTCTACAGGAAGTAACGTTTTTATAAAAATACAGTTTGTCTGATTTGTGCCTTAGGGTGTAGGGAAAGGTATTGTCTAGGTGTATTGGTAGAAGAGGATGAAGAGGGTGGTTGAAGTCCTTCATTTTACACATATACTCTTTACATATCTTATCTCTTCTACATGCAAGAGTCTCCACCCGAGCTAACTCAAGGGCATCTAAGTAGCTTTCAACACAGGGGAAAATTATCTTAAGCGCCCTTTTCTGTATGGATTCAATTTTGTCAGACAGATAACCTGGAATGGATTGCCACACAGGCACAGCGTACTCTAGAACGGATCTAATAGAGCTTATATAGACCTTTAACATGCTACCTTCATCAAAGCCGGCTCGACCTAGAATACGTAGGGAGTAAAGCTTCTTGCAAGCTTGTTTATAATATGTAGTCAACATGACTATTCCACTTAAGGTCGATATCAATAAGTACTCCTAGCAACTTGTAAGTCGATACACGTTCTATAGCTTTGTTGCCTACAATTAAAGGTCTGAGAGTAAAGTTAGGATTTAGCATAAAGTTAATTAACATCTCTTTACATTTAATAAGGTTTAGTCTCATGTTGTGATCTATAGAAAAATTTTGAATGTCAGATACATTGAATTGAGCAGACTGATAGAGTTCCTGGGTAGTATTTCTATGGCAGAAGTGTCATCCATAAGACGCAAACCATGAATGGGTTGTGCACAAAGGGAGATATATTCCCACAGTTTCGTCAAGTTCACAACATTGGCTTTTGGGATCACTTGCCGTCAGGATTAGAAATACACTTGGCAGACCTTAACACTTCATATATAAATATATATGTACAATAATTTATGATTAATGACATCTTAATTATATTTAAATTTGTTATTGCAGTCTATAGTTGTATATCAATCAAATTGAGACTTACTTATCTTGTTTTGCAGATATGTTGAGAACCCCTGCTTTCTGTTTTACTTTTAGATGATCTGCATCTGTTAATAATCTTGACTTAATATACTGCAGTTCATCAGAGCATGCAATCAATGGGTTCTCATCAAGAAATCGACGCACAAATGACAACATTTGGATGACCTATCAGAGATAAATAGAATTACAATGCATGGGAAATGTCCTTATTGTCATTATCATTAGGGCCTTTTATACGGGAGAAAGTAAGACATGTCTTATCTAAGACGCGACTTAAATAGGACGCAAACTGTACCATTTATACCTTCGCGTCCTAAATAAGACACAAAGATCTCGTATAAATGGTTTGTGTCTTCTTTTGATGCAGCCTTGCTTCCATGCAGTGTTGCCATTAGCAACAGTCCAAGATGGCACGCTGTAGCAAGAAACAAAAGTGTGCTGTCCTGTCATTTTAAGAAGGAAAAGACTTTTTCAGAGATGTTTTTTTCTTATGAAGACCACGCTGTTACAGAAAATTCATTAACTCGCCGTATCATGCAAAGATTTCAACAGAAATCCAAGAAGAGTCGGAAGAACACGATCAACAGATTGGTGCGACTGATGGCATGTTGAAGAAAGACGATGCTGAATTCATTGAAAACTTTCGCCTCTCTCGGCCATCTATCTAATTGTCAGACAAGCTCGTGTTGCTGTTATGCACGTGCACTTGCAGTTCACGTCTTATATATTTAGGATGCGAAACCATTTATACAAGGAAGTTCACGTCTTAATTAAGACGTGGACAAAATAAGAACAGCTGAAAACCCTGTTCTAAGATAAGACACATCTTATGTAAGACGCGAATGCTTATTTTGCACCATTTATACGATCAGTTCGTGTCTTATTTAAGTTGCGTCTTAAATAAGACACATCTTATTTTCTCCCGTATAAATGGTCCTATTGTCCACTGCCATAATCACAAGCACCACCATCACGCCATCATCATTATTCACTGCCAGCACCATCAGTGACATCACCATCAGTTATAATGATCATGATGATGATCATCATCACCTTCATGCAATGCGATGCGATGCGATGCGATGCGATGCGATGCAATGCAATACAATAACTTTTATTTCAACACGATGGTGATTAAAGCTTTGCCGCTTATCGGGTCGTGCAATTAAAAGCTAACTAAAACTAAGCAATCAAAGTAATCGTCTTAACAATATAAGACCACCATCATCACCATTATAATCACCATCACCATCACCATTATAATCACGATCATCTTCACGCCACTTACCTGTGGTTTTCCTATAAATTTTTTGGCTTCTTGATCGCAAAGCTCCGTCATTTTGGCTAACAATCTTGGAGGTAAAGTTTTGCTTTTGAGCTCTACAATAATAGCACTCGTTGGATACTTTTCAGGGAACTGCAGCAAGACAACAACACTTTTGAATTTCGTCCTCCTGAAACAATATTGAAGAAAACAGTAGCAGTTAACGAGGAGTGGCTTGAGGATATGCTGTAAGCTTAAATTACTATGGAAATAAAATGTGAAGTTGAGTAAAAATTATAAGCTTATATCCATCAACTAACGTAATTCGAACATTCACAGCCACTGGGTGACAAGAGATAATTTCAGTTCCCTCTATTTTTTCACTTAGTGTTTTCTTAACAATCTCCAGTTCATTTTCAATCGTTTTCTGTGTATCTGGATCGGAAAACAAAGCCATTTCTGCGTAAACTTTCCAAAGACCGGCTTCGAAACACAACTTCCTCCCTTTCTCGTTTCCAAGCCTCTACCGACAGCCCCCACTGGAAATTCTTATGAGCCCGCCTTCGGTAAGTACGTAGTGTAACTATCATATAGTGGTTTACCGTGGTGACATATGGTGTGGCAAGTATTAGTGGCATGCATGGACATACATGGGTATACATTACCATACACAGTCATACACGGCCATACATAGCCATACAAGAGCGTACACAGGAATACACAAGTATACATGGACATACATGGGTATACATGGCCATACACGGGCGTACACGGCTATACACGGGCATACATGGCCATACACAGGTATACATGGCCATACACGGACATACATGGCTATACACGAGCATACATGGGGATACACAAGTAAACATGGCCATACACAGACATACCTGGCCATACACAGGCATACATGGCCATACACGGGCATACATGGCCATACACGGGCGTACACGGCTATACACGGGCATACATGGCCATACACGGGCGTACACGGCTATACACGGGCATACATGGCCATACACAAGTATACATGGCCATACACGGACATACATGGCTATACACGGGCATACATGGGGATACACAAGTATACATGGCCATACACAGGTATACCTGGCCATACACGGGCATACATGGCCATACACGGGCATACATGGCCATACACGGGCATACATGGCCATACACGGGCGTACACGGCTATACACGGGCATACATGGCCATAATCAAGTATACATGGCCATACAAAGACATACATGGCTATAAACGGGCATACATGAGGATACACAAGTATACATGGCCATACACGGACATACATGGCTATACACGGGCATACATGGGGATACACAAGTATACATGGCCATACACAGACATACCTGGCCATACACGGGCATACATGGCCATACACGGGCGTACACGGCTATACACGGGCATACATGGCCATACCCAAGAATACATGGCCATACACGGGCGTACACGGCTATACACGGGCATACATGGCCATACACAAGTATACATGGCCATACACGGACATACATGGCTATACACGGGCATACATGGGGATACACAAGTATACATGGCCATACACAGACATACCTGGCCATACACGGGCATACATGGCCATACACGGGCGTACACGGCTATACACGGGCATACATGGCCATACACAAGTATACATGGCCATACACGGACATACATGGCTATACACGGGCATACATGGGGATACACAAGTATACATGGCCATACACAGACATACCTGGCCATACACGGGCATACATGGCCATACACGGGCGTACACGGCTATACACGGGCATACATAGCCATACACGGACATACCTGGCTATACACGGGCATACATGGGGATACACAAGTATACATGGCCATACACAGACATACCTGGCCATACACGGGCATACATGGCCATACACGGGCGTACACGGCTATACACGGGCATACATGGCCATACCCAAGTATACATGGCCATACACGGGCATACATGGCCATACACGGGCGTACACGGCTATACACGGGCATACATGGCCATACACAAGTATACATGGCCATACACGGACATACATGGCTATACACAAGCATACCTGGGGATACACAAGTATACATGGCCATACACAGACATACCTGGCCATACACGGGCATACATGGCCATACACGGGCATACATGGCCATACACGGGCGTACACGGCTATACACGGGCATACATGGCCATACCCAAGTATACATGGCCATACACGGGCATACATGGCCATACACGGGCGTACACGGCTATAAACAGGCATACATGGCCATACACAAGTATACATGGCCATACACGGGCATACATGGCCATACACGGGCGTACACGGCTATACACGGGCATACATGGCCATACACAAGTATACATGGCCATACACGGACATACATGGCTATACACGGGCATACATGGGGATACACAAGTATACATGGCCATACACAGACATACCTGGCCATACACGGGCATACATGGCCATACACGGGCGTACACGGCTATACACGGGCATACATGGCCATAATCAAGTATACATGGCCATACACGGACATACATGGCTATACACGGGCATACATGAGGATACACAAGTATACATGGCCATACACTGACATACCTGGCCATACACGGGTATACATGGCCATACACGGGCGTACACGGCTATACACGGGCATACATAGCCATACACGGACATACCTGGCTATACACGGGCATACATGGGGATACACAAGTATACATGGCCATACACAGACATACCTGGCCATACACGGGCATACATGGCCATACACGGGCGTACACGGCTATACACGGGCATACATGGCCATACCCAAGTATACATGGCCATACACGGACATACATGGCTATACACGGGCATACATGGGGATACACAAGTATACATGGCCATACACAGACATACCTGGCCATACACGGGCATACATGGCCATACACGGGGATACATGGCCATACACGGGCGTACACGGCTATACACGGGCATACATGGCCATAATCAAGTAAACATGGCCATACACGGACATACATGGCTATACACGGGCATACATGGGGATACACAAGTATACATGGCCACACACGGACATACATGGCTATACACGGGCATACATGGGGATACACAAGTATACATGGCCATACACAGACATACCTGGCCATACACGGGCATACATGGCCATACACGGGCGTACACGGCTATACACGGGCATACATAGCCATACACGGACATACCTGGCTATACACGGGCATACATGGGGATACACAAGTATACATGGCCATACACAGACATACCTGGCCATACACGGGCATACATGGCCATACACGGGCGTACACGGCTATACACGGGCATACATGGCCATACCAAGTATACATGGCCATACACGGGCATACATGGCCATACACGGGCGTACACGGCTATACACGGGCATACATGGCCATACACAAGTACACATGGCCATACACGGACATACATGGCTATACACGGGCATACATGGGGATACACAAGTATACATGGCCATACACAGACATACCTGGCCATACACGGGCATACATGGCCATACACGGGCATACATGGCCATACACGGGCGTACACGGCTATACACGGGCATTCATGGCCATACACAAGTATACATGGCCATACACGGACATACATGGCTATACACGGGCATACATGGGGATACACAAGTATACATGGCCATACACAGACATACCTGGCCATACACGGGCATACATGGCCATACACGGGCGTACACGGCTATACACGGGCATACATAGCCATACACGGACATACCTGGCTATACACGGGCATACATGGGGATACACAAGTATACATGGCCATACACAGACATACCTGGCCATACACGGGCATACATGGCCATACACGGGCGTACACGGCTATACACGGGCATACATGGCCATACCCAAGTATACATGGCCATACACGGGCATACATGGCCATACACGGGCGTACACGGCTATACACGGGCATACATGGCCATACACAAGTACACATGGCCATACACGGACATACATGGCTATACACGGGCATACATGGGGATACACAAGTATACATGGCCATACACGGACATACATGGCTATACACGGGCATACATGGGGATACACAAGTATACATGGCCATACACAGACATACCTGGCCATACACGGGCATACATGGCCATACACGGGCATACATGGCCATACACGGGCGTACACGGCTATACACGGGCATACATGGCCATAATCAAGTATACATGGCCATACACGGACATACATGGCTATACACGGGCATACATGGGGATACACAAGTATACATGGCCATACACGGACATACATGGCTATACACGGGCATACATCGGGATACACAAGTATACATGGCCATACACAGACATACCTGGCCATACACGGGCATACATGGCCATACACGGGCGTACACGGCTATACACGGGCATACATGGCCATACCCAAGTATACATGGCCATACACGGGCATACATGGCCATACACGGAAGTACACGGCTATACACGGGCATACATGGCCATACACAAGTATACATGGCCATACACGGACATACATGGCTATACACGGGCATACATGGGGATACACAAGTATACATGGCCATACACAGACATACCTGGCCATACACGGGCATACATGGCCATACACGGGCATACATGGCCATACACGGGCGTACACGGCTATACACGGGCATACATGGCCATACACAACTATACATGGCCATACACGGACATACATGGGTATACACGGGCATACATGGGGATACACAAGTATACATGGCCATACACGGACATACATGGCTATACACGGGCATACATGGGGATACACAAGTATACATGGCCATACACAGACATACCTGGCCATACACGGGCATACATGGCCATACACGGGCGTACACGGCTATACACGGGCATACATGGCCATACACAAGTATACATGGCCATACACGGACATACATGGCTATACACGGGCATACATGGGGATACACAAGTATACATGGCCATACACAGACATACCTGGCCATACACGGGCATACATGGCCATACACGGGCGTACACGGCTATACACATGCATACATGGCCATACCCAAGTATACATGGCCATACACGAGCATAGATGGCCATACATGGACGTACACGGCTATACATGGGCATACATGGCCATACACAAGTATACATGTCCATACACGGACATACATGGCTATACACGGGCATACATGGGGATACACAAGTATACATGGCCATACACAGACATACCTGGCCATACACGGGCATACATGGCCATACACGGGCGTACACGGCTATACACGGGCATACATGGCCATACACAAGTATACATGGCCATACACGGACATACATGGCTATACACGGGCATACATGGGGATACACAAGTATACATGGCCATACACGTAGAAGTTCAATCGGGCCATCACCGCGGTCAGCAGATTGATCAACAGTCAGCACTACAGACGTCACAAAAGGAAAAGAATGACAGAATTCCATTCACCCTCACATTTTACCCGCATAATAACCCAGTTAAAGCCATCATTCTCAATAACTTTAAGATACTGCAAAATGATTCAGAAACTGCTAGAATCTTTTCGGAACCACCACTGATTTCATTCAAACGCGACAAAAATGTAGGTAACTTTCTAGTTAAAAGCGCATTCAAAACGACTGAACAACCTGGCACTTTTAAATGCGCGCGCTCGCGATGCAAAACTTGTCCTTTCATTCAAAACACTGACAAAATATCGGGCCCTAAGCGATCTGTTAAGATCACTGATCGTTTCACGTGTACCTCCGCAAATGTTATCTATTGCATAACCTGCACATTATGCAAAAAGTTATACATCGGCGAAACAGGAAGACGACTAGGTGACCGATTCCGAGAACATCTTCGTGATGTTGAGAAAGATGACAAAGACGCATCCAAACCTGTCGCTCGGCATTTTAATCTCCCTTACCATTCCAAACAACACATGTCGATCTCCGGCCTTTCCCTACATCAAGGTACCACGGAAAGCCGTAAAAATCTCGAGCAAAAACTGATCTTTCAAATTGGCACTCTTAATCCCCACGGTGTCAACGAGCGCTTTTCATTCAATTAATTTATTCATGTTTTTCACGTTACCATGTTACCACCAATAGCGTAGCTCCATTTCCTGTATATAAACCATACACAACCCACAATTCCTCGATTCGCTCCGACGAAGGGCTAACGCTCGAAACGTCAGCTAATCGAATCCCTGTACGGTGGTCAATTTACATTATCAACTCCGTTGATAAACCAAATTTTCGTGTTTCACTTCCCCACCGACGCAGCACCACAGTTTCTTTAGAAACTAATCCCTTTACTCTGCTAGTAGCCTGTCCAGTAGCTTTTGCTCTTCTTCAGATAACCAAATTCCAAGGCCAGATGAAAACAAGTGATAGAAAACTAAAAGAAGCAGACATAACTGGGCAGAGAAACACATCTCTACAATTTTGGTTAGTTGCGCGCGCGCGAGTGAAATGTGGTTATGATATCGGTGCGGTATCGAGACGGAGCCCTGCCGATAATTTTGGCAATGTCCAAATATGGTCACAGCGCGTTTAAGCCGCGGCTACACGAGCGATTTTTCGCTCGCGCCGATGATGCTATTTTTGAATTTTGTCACGTCGCCAGCGCGCGATGAAAATCGCAAGTGTGGCCACCCTTGAACTGGCAACGCGAGAAATTGAATGAGTTTTAACTTTTCGCGATTCTTTTTCTGCGATTTTTTGAGCTGTCGCATCACCTGTGCACGGGTGATTTTTACCGCGCGCCGGCGACGCGACAATTTTCCAAAAAAATCGCATCACCATCTCAAGCAAAAAATCACTCGTATGGCCGCGGCTTTAAGGAAACCTCTCTAGGGACAACAGACACTAAATCTCGGCCCCAAAGAGCAAAAACTTAACCTCTTTATTTAATACGGACACTCAGGCGATCCAGTGTTAACAGAATCAGTGAACCGTTACGCAAAGAAAAAAGCCAAACATCAACGCTTTGTTTTGTCTTCAACTTGAGTATTGAAAATTAAAATAAGATATCATAATATGCGACTAAAGAGAAAAAAGGGAAAGTGTTTGGGAAGGTAAGCTTTACAATTCTCCCATAGTCCATAAAATACATACATCGTCTGGTCACTTAATGCATTTGTTATGATGAAGGACTTTAAGTCTCTCTAGCCGGGAATTCTGTGCTGTTTTTCTCTTTCTGTGTCTTCAGTTTTCGCAGTGTTGTCCCATGAAGGAGTAGGCTCTTCACGGACACCAGGAATCTCTGTTAGGTATAAACAGTTTTCGTTCAAGCAGTTTGTCCGAACCAGAATTATACTTTTAGTATTACTTTTTTACTGTGAAGCATCGCGTTGTAGTTTGTTTCATTTCCGAAACACTTATTCTTGTAAATATCTAACTGAATTCTTACGAAGTAAGTAAGTAAGTAAGTAAGACTTTATTTAACGAGGGTAACATATAACAGTAATAAAACTGATAAACTAATGGCCCTCGAAAATTAAAATTTGAGAAAGAAAACACTCTACATACATTTATTGCTGGGAATGAGGAAACAGTACTGACAGATATAAGTAATTAATAAAGAAATCGAATAGTGATTCTTTCCAGAACTCTACAAGATAGTTTCGAAGAAAATTTTCACTAAAGTGTTAACTTACAATATAAAAGTCAATGAAATATCGCCTTAGGAAGTTGATCCAGGCCCCTCCCCCCCTCTCCACATTTTGTGGAAAAAATAATAAATAAAGTAAAAGACTGTATCATATGAACTCTTGTTGTTAGGCCATCGTAGCTTGATTAAAGATAAAACACAAACAATGCATTAAAAGTATATAAACAGTTTTCAAAAATTGTATCGGTAACTTTTTAAAATGTATGTTGCCCAGCATACGAAACGTCAAGTCTATATAAAATGCGTTGGTTTACCATGTTTATCTCCGCTGTTTGTGTTTTGTTTTTAATCAAAGTAAAAGACATATATAAAAAAGTACTTTCACGGGATAACAGTGCTTGGCTAAAGGTGGTGGACACTGTCGCACAATTCATACACTTAGTTGAAGTCTTCTGTTTGTGAAGTAAAATGGGGTTGACAGACCAACGCGACTCCTGGTGTGTGCCCATTGTGTAAAGCAAGCATATCTTTAAGCGATTTTCCTTTTTTATAAGAAATCAAGGGAGGTTCCTTGAATATCTCTTTGAGTAATGGTTGCTCTTGTATTAGATGCCATTTGTCCATTAGTATGTTTTACAAACATGGTAACGATTCTTGAAATTGCTTCACGAACGGGGTAGAAGCTCCCCCAATTTGAAGTGAGGGGAGGTTACTAACTAATATTTAAAAATATTTAAAATGCATATCATTCCGTTTAATTCATAAGATTTGTCCAGAAGTTAACATATCTTATTAACTCAAAAAAATCAAGTGATATCCTTTTCTACACTTTTCAACTCGATTCATGCATTTAGAGAAGGGGGTTAGTGACAAAATAAACTTTGTAAACACAGTTAACGAAATCTGTAACAGAAGGTAGAGTAATCATAACTTTGGTTCATTTATTCGTTAACTGTCACAAAATCGGATTCTCTGAATGTACCGGAAATTCCTTTTTTGATTGTCGCAACGACCAAAAAAGCATTTGCCAGTTCAGTAAGACAGAGTTTGTCTGTTCTGTCTTTGTAAGTGTTTAGTACTGTAAGATTAATGAGCCTTTTTTGAATCTTTTCTTTCTTCAAGAGCTACTAAAACTCGACTTATGTCTAAAAGTTACCCTGAGAAAATGGTCGAACAGATACTCTCAGAAGTTAACTACGCGGACAGACAGAAAAACAGCTCTAACACAGAAACAGAGAATGCACAAGAAACTGCCACCCTCCGTGACGCAATAGGCTAGTTTCGAATTGTGGGAGAACAAAAGAACAGAGTCGAGGTTCAGGGGAATAATTTGCATTTTCTTTTGTCAAAAACAAAGGAAAATGCAAATTATTCCCCTCAACCTCGACTCTGTTCTTTTGTTCTCCCACAATTCGAAACTAGCCTATTTCAGACATCGTTAACATGTTTGGACACAATGGCTTTTAATACAAGAACAACCATTACTCAGAAAGATATTCAAGGACTCAAGCAGTTTAAGGCCTGGGTTTAGAAATATGTTCATAAATATGGTTGATCGCCAATATCTTACTCCAGATTTCCTAGAACTGGATGAAACTTTCCCTGAAGATAAATCTTGTTGTCCTTGTTTGCCTTAATGTATAAATTTGATCACGTGATCGGTCACGTGATCAAAATTTGAAAAATTCTTAAATCGGCGATGCGGTGGCGGATTTTCAGTTTACAGATAAATAAATCAGCGTTTTTAATATAAATCCAACATATCTAACTTTCTACGCTTGGTGTGATCGTTCACGAGTTTTAGTTTTTAAATGATCAACAGCTAAAGGTTGAATTCTGGTACGAAAAATGACCTTTGCCCTCACAACTTTTTTGTTGAGAACGATGGACGGTCACTCCAAACGTGAGACGCTGGAAATAATTAATACGCATAAGAAAAGCGTTTTTATTCTATATTATATTCTACAAAAGTCACCTACTCCTCAAATAAGTGATGATTTTAAAGCAATGGTCACGTGACACGTCACGTGATCTATGATAACGTTTATTGCACGTGAAAATGTTAAGGATGATGAGAACTACCCATGTGCCGAATTTCGTTTCTGTGTCATTCCTCTGGGCTGCTATATCACAAAAAACCGTTTTCTCTAATAAACGCCCCTGACCCAGGCCTTAAACTGCTTGAGGAACCTCCCTTGATTTCTTATAGAAAAGGTAAATCGCATAAAGATATACCTCTTCAGTAAAGGCCGTGAACAACACAATGAGCACACAGCAGGAGTCGCGTCGGTCTGTCAACCCCATTTTGATCACCGACAGTGGACTACAACTAAGTGTATGATTTGTAAAGATAGTCAGTTTTAAAATTTATTCCATCAGACGGGATCGAAAGGAGCCAATCATAAATTTTGAAAAATACAATTTCAAGTTACGTTCTAGAATGGCCGTTTGCCCCTACAAAGGACTGGATCTACCCACAATTCACCAAGAACTAATCATTAGCAAAATGGCGTAATCACACTCCCTGACGACAGTGAAACAATTAGATCTCAATTCGCACATGATACCACTCTAATAGTCAACGACACTGAATCATTAACTGCAGACATCTCGGTTATAAATTCCTCCAGCATACTCTCAGGGTTAAAATTGAACCAAAAGAAACCCAAGGCGTTATGTGTCTCGCTTTGTGATTTATTAAACGTGTTCCAATATAGCGGCTACATACATTCAGCGCTAGTTACATAACAATAAGCACGTGACGTGGTAAACACGTGATACTGTGACATCCCGCTTTCAATAAAAAAGGAAGAACGGCAAACACCATTTTTTTTAGCTTTCTAAAAGTTCATGCTTCAGGGGCACCCAACGAGCTAAATCAACCAAAAGATGTAGAAAGGAATTTTTAAGTACCTTGTGGTGTTTGAAGTTTGTTTGAAGTGATGTTTTCATAAGCTAGAAAAAGTTCATCTGTTCGGATTCCCTAGCTGAAAGTTTACTTTCCCGAAAATGTTAGGGAACAAAATCTTTCTTTGAGAAAATGCAAGCTGAAATGAACTTTCGACGACCTTTCTAGGGAGCTATTTTCTT
Organism: Pachyseris speciosa; assembly: GCA_016490735.1. Lineage (NCBI taxonomy): Eukaryota > Metazoa > Cnidaria > Anthozoa > Scleractinia > Pachyseridae > Pachyseris > Pachyseris speciosa. Next base: position 3,549,036 of record JAEMWC010000001.1, on the reverse strand, counting down.
TCCGAAAATGCTAGCTGACGTTTTTGACTGCCAAAAACAGCAATTACGATCTTTCCGAAAACCTCAGGGGTTATGATTTCTCAATTGCGAATCTTTTAGGTCACGTTTTAGTTACGAAAAATCCGAGTTCCCTCTTTAATCGACGCCAAAAACCCAAGGCGAATTACCCTCCACCGAACAGATATCGACCGAAACTTGTCGTTGGGTGCCCCTGATGCTTAATCGATGTCTTTAAACTGTGTATCAAAACTGCAACTTGTTTAAAGTGGTTATTCAATTAACGGTTCTCTGCAACTAACAAATGAATGTTCCTCAAGTTCTTTAATGTCTAAATGCTGTTTGTCTTAATAATAATAATAATAATATATCACATTTATATTGCGCATTTTCTATGCAATATTCAAATGCGCATTACAACACTGCCGGGGACTTTGCCAGACTGCTTATAACGCAGTTTACAATTAATGAAGTTGAGTTATGAGTGCCCCCGTAATATCAATATCAAATTAAGACAGACACTAGGGATTCACTGCCAGAGTTTTCTTACGTCCCTAGTGGTTCTTTTACGTCCCACAGAATCAGAGAATATGAAGAGTTGTGAGACGGGGCCTACGGTTTATCGTCCTTATCCGAGAAGACTAGAAAGTCTAACCGTTTGTAGATGTCATTACAAAGGCAGCACTTTCTCCTCAATATTTAAAGACCCTGAGTGTTGTCCGGCCGGGGTTTGAACCCGCGACTCCCGCACGTAGTCCGGTGCTCTACCACTGAGCTAATCGGTCGGCGGTTAATCGGAGAGGGCTTTGGAGTATTTGCAGGGGAACTAGCTTCTATACTGTCTCTTGCTGGCTGAACAGCTCTATTCCCAGGTCTTGATGGTGGTATGACAACTTTAGGGACTGCCATCAGGGTGGATGTTGCGTATGGGGTGTCACATGGTCCGGCCTGAGGTGTGATCTTGTACACCGGTACACACCTGCTGTTTTGCTGTTCATAACTATATACGACCTTGGTGCTTTTGCTGTTCTCACAACAGTGCCTGGTTCCCATGTCTTGGTTTGGTGATCGAGGATTCTTATTGGCTGGCCTGGATGGAGTGGTTCTAGGGTTGGCCGTGCCTTAAGATTAAAATAGTGGCCTTGCTGCTCTTGTTGTCGTTGTAACTGTTCCCTAACTTGTGCTGAATCATCTGGAAGGTTTGCACGGTGGGACATAAGTAACAGTGTTCTGAACTTTCTCTTTGTTAGCAGCTCTGCTGGTGATCCCAGGTGGTGGTAGAGGGGTGTTGCTCTGTATGATAGTAGGCCTATGTAAGGGTCTCCACCTTCCTCATCACAGTTCTCGAGTATGTTCTTCATTGTCTGTACAATGCGTTCCGAAGATCCATTGGCTTGCGGATAAAGTGGGGAACTGGCGATGTGCTCTATTCCATAAGAGGTGGTAAAGTCTGCGAATTCCTTTGCACTGTACTTTGGACCATTGTCAGTTACTAACTGACTGGAGATGCCGTACTCTGCGTATATGCTCCTAAGATGAGTGATAATGGCTGCGGAGGTCGTGCTTGAAACCTTTCGGATGGCTGGAAACTTGCTATACTGGTCTGAGACAAGGAGGTACTGGTGGCCCTTGAAGTCGAACAAATCAGAGTTTAACCTTTCCCAATGGTAACTTGGTTGTTCTGGCTGGAGAATTGGTTCTTTCTGTTGCTGGTGTTGGTGTCTTTGGCAAGGATTACAGTATTGTACGAGACTGATGACAACTTTGGTGATGCCTGGCCAGAAAACGCAGGCTCTGGCTCGGAGCAGGCATTTCTCCTGACCCAGATACCCTTGATGAATGATTTCTAACATCTCCTGTCGAAGGGATGGCTGGATAACGATGCGATCACCCTTAAGTATTAACCCATCTTCAATGGTTAACTCGTCTCGAAAGTTCCAGAAATCGTGCAATGCTTCTGGGCATTTTTCTCTCTTATATGGCCATCCTTTGTAATCCATCTCTTTCAGATTGCTCATGGTGAAAATCATGGACCGTCTCTTCCCGAATCTGCTGCAGTCTCGCTGGCGATGCAGTAAGCGACCTGGTGACATGGTGTATGTCAAACTGAGGTAGCTGGTTGTTGCCAGATGTCGGTTGTGGTGAGATTCTTGACAAGGCATCAGCAATAGGTACTTCAGCACCTGGCGTTGGGGTCGAAATATCTGAGCACACCGAGGGTGGACACTTCAGCTTTAACTGCATTAAATGCACGATCATGTTCTGGCCCGCACATATAGGCTACCTCTTTCTTAGTTAACTCACGGAGAGGAGCAGTAATGGTGGCTAGGGGCCTGAGTACCGTGGGAGGTAGTTGACCAGGCCTAGGAAACTTTGAAGACTCTTGACATCTTCTGGGGAATGCATGTTTTGTATAGCTGAGAGTATCTATCTTACACTTTATTGGTGTGGTGTGCCTGGGGTATGGCTTGGCAGTTAGCTGCATTTCAACTATGGCTTTGTTACCATGTACATACATACATACATACATACTTTATTGGCTCGTCCCCACGGGGCTTTTCAGAGTCAATTTTACATTACAAATAAACTCAAATAAACTCAACATGATAAGAATCCCAACTAGCCGGAGGCAAACCAAGTTGGCTATTTACAAGGATGACCGAGGACTTGAACCAGGGACTACCCAGAACAAGACCAGCTAACGGCCAGAGTGGGATTTGAACCCGGGGCTACCGCATTGAAAATCCATCACCCTAACCGCTCGGCCATCCTGCCCCCATTACCGTGTCCTTCCGACTGGATATTATCAATCTCACCTGTACAGTTATTTGTGTCCTGACATTGTTCTGCAGTCAGAATCCCTAAGAAAACTCTTTCATCAGGGTCTGCTTCGGTCGGTCGACCTGTTTGTACTCCTTTCCTTTGTGGCCTCTTTTCCCCCAATGAGGCTTACTTTTAGGCTTGTTTTTGCCTTTGCTCAATTCTCTTCTGCCTAGGGAATTAACTTGGATGGGGTTTGTCATGGCCTGTAATTGGAGTTTAGTAGCTTCCTCTGTACGCGCGATTTCACGAGCCTTCTGAAATGTTACTTTGTTTCCTTCGGCTATAATTTCGGTTATAACCAGAAGCACAAAAGGATGAAGCCCACAAGAACCATGAAGTTTTCTAAGTAAATATCTCTCCCATGAAAAGGATGTTATACAATTATGTTATTTGCCGGCCTAAGTCGGTCCGTATTGGGAAAAACTGTGCCTGCAGCCTCGGGCCATACTCGAGACCGAAATGGACTTCACAACGCCAAACTTGCAATAATATTACTAAGCTACAACTTTGAAATTAAATTCGGATTTGTACTCAATTGATTGTCCGTGTATGGCCATGTATACTTGTGTATGGCCATGTATGCCCGTGTATAGCCGTGTACGCCCGTGTATGGCCATGTATGCCCGTGTATGGCCAGGTATGTCTGTGTATGCCCATGTATACTTGTGTATCCCATGTATGCCCGTGTATAGCTATGTATGTCCGTGTATGGCCATGTATACTTGTGTATGGCCATGTATGCCCGTGTATAGCCGTGTACGCCCGTGTATGGCCATGTATACCCGTGTATGTCCGTGTATACTTGTGTATGGCCATGTATGCCCGTGTATAGCCGTGTACGCCCGTGTATGGCCATGTATGTCCGTGTATGGCCATGTATGCCCGTGTATAGCCGTGTACGCCCGTGTATGGCCATGTACGCCCGTGTATGTCCGTGTATACTTGTGTATGGCCATGTATGCCCGTGTATAGCCGTGTACGCCCGTGTATGGCCATGTATACCCGTGTATGTCCGTGTATACTTGTGTATGGCCATGTATGCCCGTGTATAGCCGTGTACGCCCGTGTATAGCCATGTATGTCCGTGTATGGCCATGTATGCCCGTGTATGGCCGTGTACGCCTGTCTATGGTAAGGTATGCCCGTGTATGGCCATGTATAGCCGTGTATGTCCATGTATACTTGTGTATGGCCATATATGCCCGTGTATAGCCATGTATGTCCCTGTATGGCCATGTGTATGGCCATGTATGCCCGTGTATGCCGTGTAAGCCCGTGTATGGCCATGTATACCCCTGTATGTCCGTGTGTATGGCCATGTATACCCCTGTATGTCCGTGTATACTTGTGTATGGCCATGTATGCCCGTGTATAGCCGTGTACGCCCGTGTATGGCCATGTATGCCTGTGTATGGCCAGGTATGTCTGTGTATGGCCATGTATACTTATGTATCCCCATGTATGCCCTTGTATAGCCATGTATGTCCGTGTAAGGCCATGTATACTTGTGTATGGCCATGTATGCCCGTGTATAGCCGTGTACGCCCGTGTATGGCCATGTATGCCCGTGTATAGCCATGTATGTCCGTGTATGGCCATGTATACTTGTGTATGGCCATGTATGCCCGTGTATAGCCGTGTACGCCCGTGTATGGCAATGTATGCCCGTGTATGGCCAGGTATGTCTGTGTATGGCCATGTATACCTGTGTATCCCCATGTATGCCCGTGTATAGCCATGTATGTCCGTGTATGGCCATGTATACTTGTGTATGGCCATGTATGCCCGTGTATAGCCGTGTACGCCCGTGTATGGCCATGTATACCCGTGTATGTCCGTGTATACTTGTGTATGGCCATGTATGCCCGTGTACAGCCGTGTACGCCCGTGTATGGCCATGTATACCCGTGTATGTCCGTGTATACTTGTGTATGGCCATGTATGCCCGTGTATAGCCGTGTACGCCCGTGTATGGCCATGTATGTCCGTGTAAGGCCATGTATGCCCGTGTATGGCCGTGTACGCCTGTGTATGGCAAGGTATGCCCGTGTATGGCCATGAATGTCCGTGTATGGCCATGTATACTTGTGTATGGCCATGTATGCCCGTGTATAGCCGTGTACGCCCGTGTATGGCCATGTATACCCGTGTATGTCCGCGTGTATACTTGTGTATGGCCATGTATGCCCGTGTATAGCCGTGTACGCCCGTGTATGGCCATGTATGTCCGTGTATGGCCATGTATGCCCGTGTATGGCCGTGTACGCCTGTGTATGGGAAGGTATCCCCGTGTATGGCCATGTATGTCCGTGTATGGCCATGTATACTTGTGTATGGCCATGTATGCCCGTGTAAAGCCGTGTACGCCCGTGTATGGCCATGTATACCCGTGTATGTCCGTGTATACTTGTGTATGGCCATGTATGCCCGTGTATAGCCGTGTACGCCCGTGTATGGCCATGTATGTCCGTGTATGGCCATGTATGCCCGTGTATAGCCGTGTACGCCCGTGTATGGCCATGTATACCCGTGTATGTCCGTGTATACTTGTGTATGGCCATGTATGCCCGTGTATAGCCGTGTACGCCCGTGTATGGCCATGTATGTCCGTGTATGGCCATGTATGCCCGTGTATGGCCGTGTACGCCTGTGTATGGCAAGGTATGCCCGTGTATGGCCATGTATGTCCGTGTATGGCCATGTATACTTGTGTATGGCCATGTATGCCCGTGTATAGCCGTGTACGCCCGTGTATGGCCATGTATACCCGTGTATGTCCGTGTATACTTGTGTATGGCCATGTATGCCCGTGTATAGCCGTGTACGCCCGTGTATGGCCATGTATGTCCGTGTATGGTCCATGTATGCCCGTGTATAGCCGTGTACGCCCGTGTATGGTTATGTATACCCGTGTATGTCCGTGTATACTTGTGTATGGCCATGTATGCCATGTATGCCCGTGTATGGCCATGTATACTTGTGTATGGCCATGTATGCCCGTGTATAGCCGTGTACGCCCGTGTATGGCCATGTATACCCGTGTATGTCCGTGTATACTTGTGTATGGCCATGTATGCCCGTGTATAGCCGTGTACGCCCGTGTATGGCCATGTATACCCGTGTATGTCCGTGTATACTTGTCTATGGCCATGTATGCCCGTGTATAGCCGTGTACGCCCGTGTATGGCCATGTATACCCGTGTATGTCCGTGTATACTTGTGTATGGCCATGTATGCCCGTGTATAGCCATGTATGCCCGTGTATGGCCATGTATACTTGTGTATGGCCATGTATGCCCGTGTATGGCCGTGTACGCCCGTGTATGGCCATGTATGCCGTGTATGTCCGTGTATACTTGTGTATGGCCATGTATGCCCGTGTATAGCCGTGTACGCCCGTGTATGGCCATGTATACCCGTGTATGTCCGTGTATACTTGTGTATGGCCATGTATGCCCGTGTATAGCCGTGTACGCCCGTGTATGGCCATGTATGTCCGTGTATGGCCATGTATGCCCGTGTATAGCCGTGTACGCCCGTGTATGGCCATGTATACCCGTGTATGTCCGTGTATACTTGTGTATGGCCATGTACGCCCGTGTATGGCCATGTATGTCCGTGTATGGCCATGTATGCCCGTGTATGGCCGTGTACGCCTGTGTATGGCAAGGTATGCCCGTGTATGGCCATGTATGTCCGTGTTATGTCCGTGTATACTTGTGTATGGCCATGTATGCCCGTGTATAGCCGTGTACGCCCGTGTATGGCCATGTATGTCCGTGTATGGCCATGTATGCCCGTGTATAGCCGTGTACGCCCGTGTATGGCCATGTATGTCCCGTGTATGTCCGTGTATACTTGTGTATGGCCATGTATGCCCGTGTATAGCCGTGTACGCCCGTGTATGGCCATGTATGTCCGTGTATGGCCATGTATGCCCGTGTATGGCCGTGTACGCCGTGTATGGCAAGGTATGCCCGTGTATGGCCATGTATACCGTGTATGGCCATGTATATTTGTGTATGGCCATGTATGCCCGTGTATAGCCGTGTACGCCCGTGTATGGCCATGTATACCCGTGTATGTCCGTGTATACTTGTGTATGGCCATGTATGCCCGTGTATAGCCATGTATGTCCGTGTATGGCCATGTATACCGTGTATGGCCATGTATGCCCGTGTATAGCCGTGTACGCCCGTGTATGGCCATGTATACCCGTGTATGTCCGTGTATACTTGTGTATGGCCATGTATGCCCGTGTATAGCCGTGTACGCCCGTGTATGGCCATGTATACCCGTGTATGTCCGTGTATACTTGTGTATGGCCATGTATGCCCGTGTATAGCCGTGTACGCCCGTGTATGGCCATGTATACCCGTGTATGTCCGTGTATACTTGTGTATGGCCATGTATGCCCGTGTATAGCCGTGTACGCCCGTGTATGGCCATGTATACCCGTGTATGTCCGTGTATAACTTGTGTATGGCCATGTATGCCCGTGTATAGCCATGTATACCCGTGTATGGCCATGTATACTTGTGTATGGCCATGTATACCCGTGTATAGCCGTGTACGCCCGTGTATGGCCATGTATGTGTATGGCCGTGTATACTTTTGTATGGCCATGTATGCCCGTGTATAGCCGTGTACGCCCGTGTATGGCCATGTATACCCGTGTATTTCCGTGTATACTTGTGTATGGCCATGTATGCCCGTGTATAGCCGTGTACGCCCGTGTATGGCCATGTATGCCCGTGTATGGCCGTGTATAGCGCCTGTGTATGGCCATGTATGCCCGTGTATGGCCATGTATGTCCGTGTATGGCCATGTATGTGTATGGCCATGTATGCCGTGTATGGCAAGGTATGCCCGTGTATGGCCATGTATGTCCGTGTATGGCCATGTATATTTGTGTATGGCCATGTATGCCCGTGTATAGCCGTGTACGCCCGTGTATGGCCATGTATACCCGTGTATGTCCGTGTATACGTGTGTATGGCCATGTATGCCCGTGTATAGCCGTGTACGCCCGTGTATGGCCATGTATATCCGTGTATGGCCATGTATGCCCGTGTATAGCCTTGTACGCCGTGTATGGCCATGTATACCCGTGTATGTCCGTGTATACTTGTGTATGGCCATGTATGCCCGTGTATAGCCGTGTACGCCCGTGTATGGCCATGTATGTCCGTGTATGGCCATGTATGCCCTTGTATGGCCGTGTACGCCTGTGTATGGCCTTGTATGCCAGTGTATGGCCATGTATATCCGTGTATGGCCATGTATACCTGTGTATGGCCATGTATGCCCGTGTATAGCTGTGTACGCCCGTGTATGTATGGCCGTGTGTACACATGTACTTTTATGGCACACTGTAGTAGACCACGGTAAACCACTATATGATAGTTACACTACGTACCTACGCCGCCTTCTGACAATTCCGCTGAGTTTGGGGTCGCAAAAGTCCAAGAGTCGTTGTTTGTTAGTTACTATTAATCCGTTTTGAAACTTGTAAACATTTGCTGCTTATTGCCATGGCTTTTTCTCTCAGAGTAAGAGCAGCCAGTATGCCAGGTTTGCGACGAGTGCTGATAGGATCATGGCTTCAAAGTCCTCTGTCAACGTCGCCTATGTTAGGTCAGACTTCTAAATCGCCAAGTGAAAGTGACTCGAAGATTTACGAGATGCGCACATACTATATCAAGCCCAAGGCATTTGGTAAGGAATAAGAATACAAGAACTGTATTATCATTCATTTGGGTTATATAGCAACGAAATTATGCATCCAGGGTAAGTCCCACCCCCATACCCGCCCCCCCCCCCCCCCGCAACAACAACAACAAACTTATTTAAGGCACAAATTCTACTGCCGATGGAGACTACAATCTTGCCACAGGTCAACACTAATACTAATAATAACGACATACTATCTAATTTTGCTGATTAAAACGCCTCCAATTCAACTCATTCACCCACTGTCACCCCACATGTACACGTTCTTGTCGCAAAACTAAACCTGTTAACCCTCAACTAGATAATTCTTCAGTCATTCATCTCTCAAATCTGTTCTTTCATGTGGACTCACATTTTGTCCCACACCAGACAGTTATCAAACGGTCGGAAATAAAAAAAGCCATTCCTTTCTAACCTGTGATCATCACTTCCTCACATCTCTAGCATCATCAAAAAACATTATGATTTACTACTATCTTCAAACTGCTGCAAAATTTGTTGTAGCCTTCAGACGTTCCCCTAACCTCCAAGACCTACTAGTCACAGCTGAACTTTCTTCTAATTCTACTAATTCACACCCAAAACTCCCTTCCGGTTCTTTCCATCGCGATAAAGATTGCGCCACTTGTCCCTACATTTCAGATGGACTCATAAGCTAATCTTTCTCTTCTACAAGTGAAATACGCCACATTAAATCTAACCTGACCTGTGACACTTTAAACCTCATCTACGTGATTCAATGGAACTGCTGTCATTTACAATACATAGGAGCAGACTAAACAATAAAGACCAATTTAATGAACACCGCCATACCATAGATAACCCTAACACCAAATCTAAACCTTAACCACAGTCGTGGAACATTTCCTCTCCTCCCTTAACCATACTGCTAACAACATGTAATTAATCCCATTTAGAAAATATTTTCTAACAGAGACTCAATCCATAAGGCCAAGGAAGCCTTTTTAATTTCAATATAGTACACAAAATTTAAAACCATTCTACATTGTATTGGCCCTTGCTTTTATATTCTTTGTTGATTTTATTATGCTGACCAGCTCACCAGTTTGATCCAACATATACCAGCAGGATTGTTGTCCATGGTTGCGTGCTTAAACATTTGCTATTATTTTACATGTTGTCTTGAATTAGAGGATAAAGTGCTCCCACTATCCTCTCCAGAGGATTTGCCATTGTATTCCATACAATTTTTGTGAATGATATATGAAATAAATCGTCAGTGGCTTCATAGCTCAGTTGGTTAGAGCTGATTGCACTGGTATCACAAGGTCACGGGTTCAAACCCTGTTGAAGTCCTGAATTTTTTTTAGGCTTCTTTTCGCAATTGCATAAATTGCGTTCACAACTACGAGGATCATTCTTCATTTGATTTCATTTCCGCAGTTCATATATGATTTATTTCATATATCATTCACACTCATTTCTTTCATGGGAACATACGAACCTACAATTGACCTGCTCCCAATGTCAGTGGCTTCATAGCTCATTTGGTTAGAACATCGCACTGGTATCGCGAGGTCACAGGTTCAAACCCCATTGAAGTCCTGAATTTTTTTTTCAGGCTTCTTTTTTGCAATTGCATAAATTGCATTCACAACTGCGAGGATCATTCTTCATTTGATTTCATATAATTTTTGTTGGCCAGGGTTTAGTTCAGACAGTAATTTGAGAGCTTTAATTTTAGGTTTAAGGCCCTAAGGCTCACATAATTATTAGCACCTTAAAGCTCCACACAACTTATTGTCAAATTTAGATATATCTGTGTCATAACTTTGTGTTAGCTAGTCTCCCTCTCTGTTATTTTTTTGGGATTCATATGGCCTTTAATCGTGTCTTCTAAAAATACCTACACAGGAGGATACCAGCTATTAGCTTTATAGACACCTGTTGGATTTTTGTGTGGAAATTGACTGGGGAGTCCTTTGTCATGATCAATGCATAAGGAAGACTTATGGAGCAACTTTCTTGACAAATATACGATTACTGTAAGCAGTTCACTATAGAGATGTTGCAATTAGCCTAATTAATTTTTTAATGTTTTTGCAATTAATTGTAATGAGTTAAATGTCTAAAATGGCATCTAATCAATTCACTGAAATTTTGTTTCTTTAAAAGTCTTTTTCCTTTGGGTCATCTAATCACTGGACCTAGGCCAGGTAAACGTATCATTGATATTTTTGATAATTCCAATCTGCAATGCCATGCCAGCCCTGCACCTGTGTTGGCCTTTATTAGTTACAAACTAATTTCTATTTTTATTGGTTTCTTTGTTTTCAGAGCAGTTCATGGAGTTAACACATGAACATATCCACCTCAAGTCAGACACCAACTCAAAACTGAATGGCTATTGGACAAGCGACATTGGAGGACTGAATGAGGTCACACATATTTGGGAATATGGTATTTAGTACTTTCATTTAATACTTAATCAATTTTAATTTGTTTGGCTTACAGTGTAATTGTTATGTTTTTTAATTTCTCACAATTTGTTACTGGAATACACACATTAATTCCTACTGCATTGATTAAATCACTTTCTCATCCTCTGAAATATTTTTACATGTGGTGCATCTAGAATATTGTTGTTATTAATGACTAATTAAACACATGGTACTTTTTTGTAGACAGCTATGCACAGAGAGCAGAAGCAAGGAAATCTCTTTCTCAAGATAAAACTTGGATTGATTATTATATAAAGAAAATACGAAAGCTAATGGTGAAGCAGGTACAGTATTGCACTCAGAAACTTACAGTCTCTTAGCAAACTTGTTTCAGAAGAAAGAAAACAAGTCATTTATTTTATCCTCAAATTTCATACTCAAAGATATGACAAATTAGGATTAAGAGGGTCACAAAGGAGTACCCTTCAGCGTAGGAGGTGGCCAGGGTCTGATGCAGTGGTGACCCCTCTCTGGCCACTTGAATTTATTTTATGCAGTCTGACAGTCCTGTGTTTGGCTCTGTGTGAGCCAGGCTATTCTTTCTGTATGTAAATACAGTATAGCCAACTGATCAGCCTTTAGCCAGTTTAGCCAGTTTTGATACTTAATTTTTTCTTTTTGTCTTACTTGTTATAATAAAATATTGTACCTGAAAAGCCTGGCATTGGGAGAAGATGATTAAATTATTATTATTGAATATTTAAAGATTTACCGAGCATCGTAAATCGCTGTTAATGGAGCGTGACACTTCTGATCTAAGTTATTGTTCGTACATGTAACTCATGTCACGCAATGAGCCATGCATTGTACAACATTTATCTCTTTGTTGTCTCAATAATACAATGTACTCTCCTAATCGCTCAAAGGTCAATTACTTTCTATCATGCACCTATGTCTCAAAAACTTGTAACACTCATTCGGAATGGCCGTAGCGGTAAATACCTCCATTCATGTCTCCTTGTAAACACATGGGTTCCTGTAAAGCTATGGTACGTGATTTTCCATTGGCTTAGTTTTAGACGTATATAAAGTATATCTTGAGCCATTCTGCTCATTCGCTTAATAGCTTTCCTTACGTTACCGTAGTCCGTGTCTCAGAATTTTGTAATTCCCTTCCCTCCCTCCCTTTGGAGGTCATTTTATTGTGATATCAATAAACGGGGTTCACCTCTCGTTTCTTGCTTTTGGTTAAGTCTCGTAGCGACTTCCCCAAGATCTGCATTCTATTTCAATGCACTAATTTTAGCTCCCTTTTGGCCAATATTATTTTCCAAATCTGCACTTGTCGTGTGCTGTTTATATGTATTGGTTTAAGCTATTTATGATGTGCCTACACTCGTTCCATTAAGTTGCACAATGCTGGTTGGAGGTTTCAGCTTGTAGTGCCGTGGAGAGTTAGGCTTTTAGGTCGCGTGAATTTTGGTCCTACCGGTCCGATCCAGTGCGGAAAATTCCACTGGGGAGATGGGTTGGGCTTTAGTCGTGCTATTGTCACGCAGGGAAGTCGAACGTCACGCTAATAGCAGAGTAGTGTTCCTCCTTAACGCCAACATGTTGTGTTGTGTTGTTTTTTCGCTTAGCTAACATACAATATCGGAACTGCGACATTAAAATATGTATTGGTCTGATTTTAGGATAACTTTGTGATGACTGCTGTCCCATGGTTTGAGGTTAAACCTCCACTCTCAACAGGAGGTGAGTGGCAAACCCCAGAGAAAGGGTAGTTTCTCAGCTCATACAAGCAAAAGTATCTAATATGTCAATATATATGAGAATGAATATATGAAAATCATATATTTGAACTGCGGATTAATGATTAAATATGTGACTGATCATCGCAGTTATGAACACTACTTAAGCAGTAGTGAAAATAAAGCCTGAAAAAAAATTCAGGCTTGTATGGGATTCAAACCCACGACCTCTGCAATACCGGTGCAGTGCTCTACCAACTGAGCTATTACAACGACCAGCTCCCAGATGGCTTGTTAGCTCAGTCGGTAGAGCGCTGCACCGGTATCGCAGAGGTCATGGGTTCGAATCCCGTACAAGCCTGAATTTTTTTCAGGCTTTATTTTTGCTACTGCTTAAGTAGTGTTCATAACTGCGATGATCAATCACATAAATTATTTAATATGTCAATATAGTTGGCCAAAATATTAGTCAAACTGCATCATGCAGTCAAACCACATATTCAATTTCCAATGACAGATGTCCTTTTCCCAGGGTTGTAGGCTCTTCTAAAAAGGGTAGTGAGGGGCAGTCTTGAGTGAGCAGTCTAGTAGGCTAAATAGTTTTTCCACGTAGTTTACTTAATAAACTTACCTCAGTTGCAGAGCACCAGTTCCTTGCGTTTGAACAGTGAATTTTTACTGTGTATGTCAGTGGTATTTGAAAGCCGAACATTTTTGTAACTAAAAAAAGGGGTTCCATTACTTACCAGTAAAATTACAAATCCATAAAACATGACTGGACCTGAGGCTGAGGGGTGGGGAAATCTGGTACAAGCCAATTGTGGAGAAAGGAGATATTTGTTGCCATATTTATGATATTTTTGTTTTTCAGGTGTGTATGAGCTACGCATGTATGACATTGTGCTAGGTAAAAAGGAGCAGTGGGAGCATAGACTTATTCAAGGCCTTCCTGACCGCTGCAAGCTGTCTGAACCTGTTGGTGTCTGGTTTACTGAATTTGGTCCTGCTAATACAGGTAGTGTAAGATTATGGACTACAGAAATGTGGACTGGATATTCCAAGCAGTAAATTTGGGACATAATTGTGCCATCATGCATGGTGGGGGAGCAGGGATGGCATAGTGGTGAGAGCACTCACCTCCCACCATTGTGCATGTGGTCCAGGTTCAATTGCCAGACTTAGCATCATATGTGGGTTGAGTTTAATAATTAAGTCTGTCTTATTAACATTCATGAAGCGATGCCCAAGGGTATTCTTTATTGAAAACTAAGCGCCAAATGCTCGTAACTGAAGAGTAAAACTGAAACTGGACATGAAATGATTGACAAGTAGAAAGGATTGTTCCATAGTGTGACATAGACTAAAAGTTTTGGTGGTTAAAACATAGATACTTACGCGATATGTTGGAGGTCCTGACTCAATCCGCGCTAGCTTGTTTGATTTAATCGAATTATGTCAGTTTGTCTGTTTGCTCAGTGGTTGAAGGACATCATGAAGTCTGTAGACCCGCAAGTCTAACACGGCTGAAAGAAGCCAGTTGTGTTTTCTCTGCTTGCCAAACCATGAAGAGATATATTAATTTGACTCTCTGGTTTGGGAGTAGAGATTTAAGAGCCAGGCAGAAAAAAACTCTGAAAGCATCTCTCGTCTAAAAGGCGGCTCGGCTTTGCTAGTCTTGGTCCATTTCTGATAGGTTTCCATGCTAGAATTTGCAAAAAGGAGAGGTGTTTTCGGAGTTTAGGGCAAAATACTCAGTGACATTTGCAGAGTGTCTTTTGCTCGCCGAGGGCATAACATTCCCGCAAATCATTGCGGCCAAAGTGGGAGCTGTCTTGCGGGCCACCAAAGCCGTGAAACACTTCGTCAAAATTCAGAAACATTATGGAGAATTCATCCAAGAGAGGGAATAAAATCAGCATGATGAGAAGTCTGTCTGTTTTCGATGAGTATCTTGAAAACAATCAAGGGAAAAGTTGCATTGGCACGCGTGGCAAATATTACCAAGTGCGGAATATACTCGTGGTCGGTCGTCGAGTTGTTGTGTAAACACATGTACAGCAGGTAGACATGCTTCCAAATTTCAACATATAAATCACTTTTGCGTCGATCAACTTGGTTATTTTGATTCTATATATGGAGGCATGTAACCATCAGCAAAACATATTTTCAAGCAAGATAAACACCAGTGAAAAAGTATTTGCACGCGAGATATTTTAACAAGTCATTGTGTTACGCATCAGACGATAGGGATTAAATTTCACATCTTATGCAAATGTTTGTGTTTTGAAGCCGACAAAAATAGTGAAGTATTTTGCTCCAATTTTTTCACTGTCGTCATTTACATTGATTTGTGATACGATTTTCATTCCACTGGTTCCATTTGACGACAAAAATGAACCCTTCAAAATCGTCTCAAATGACCAAAGCATGCGAAACGCCAGTCTGAAAGCTCTGTTTCGAACCGGAAACTGACGGGAAACAGCTTACTCTTTTAATCTCTCTTAATTTTGCCCTTGAACATCGTTAACTCAAATTTTGGATGTTGCTCACGAACAGAAGTTGTTGGTATCGGCCAAACCCTATCTTCAAGTAAAAACAGCTGTCCTTATTATTTTATTCTGTTTCTCAGCCGACAGCAAGCTTTAATTGAGCACTAAGTTAGAATCAAGTCCGATCCTGCTTTATGCCGTTTTCAATCAAAACACCCTCTTCAGCACTTTACTTATAGCTGCCAAAGCCTTTCCGAAAGAATTAAGAGTCAACCAAGAAACCTGTGCACTCTTTTCATTTCGGAGGAACCCTTTAAGCTGATTGAGACTCAAAATATGCCCGCTTACTTTAACATTAATCTTTGCAATGCCCTAAGCCGAACCCTAACCCTAGCTCTAACCTTAACCCTAACCCTAACTCTAACCCTAGCCCTAAACCCCAACGCTAACCCTAGCCCTAATTTTAACCCTAACTCTAAACTTAACAATAACGGCCTAAATCTTTTGAGTGCTGTTTTCAAGTCGGACAAAATCTATGCACACTGGCTTAAGGTTAACCAAGGCTGCTGTGTGTTGTTTTTAAGTCAACCAAGAATGTTACGCACTGTTTTCCAGTTAAGGAAGCTTCTTGAGCACTATCAGTAAGCAAAACACTGGTAATAAGCGCTGAATATAAAAACTTCGACCATTTCCAAGTCGGATGGGCATCTTGTGTGCTGTTTATGAGTCAAAAAGGCACATTGTGCATAAAGAATACCCTTGGGCATGCTTCATGAATGTTAATAAGGCAGACTTATGAAGGGCTTGGTGGAAAACTATGCTAAGTGGATTTTTAGGTGAATGTGTTTTTTGGCCCGTGTTTTCTCGAAGACTAAGCACAAAGCAGCGAAAAAGAATGCAGGGCAATGTTTACAACATAAAAACAAGCCTGTATGCAAAAAACCAGCAATTTTGGACCAAAATAAAAAAAAACTCCCAAAAATCCACTTAGCATAGTTTTCCACCAAGCCCTTCAATTGTTTTTGGTTCTCTACTCTGCTCCAAGACACGGCTTCCGAAGGAATTACAGCTGTAACTGTATAAATTATCGACAATTGAAATGTTTCAATAGCACCAATTTTCAAGCTGATATTTTTTAGCAATCTTGGGATGACCTCAAGCAATTTTATGACCCTAATGATATGTGGAAGAAGGAGGAAGATTTATTTTTAACTGTCTGTGATAGACATGCTCCAGTGAAGACCAAAGGATACATAATTCAAAATCTCTGTGGATAACTACTGTACATGTACAGTTTTAAAACAGTGGATGAATTGCAGAGATCGCCTTACACATAAATCCATTATAACAAATGCTCCTGGTATTGAGGCCCTGTTAGAGGGGGGGAGGGTCTTTATGTCCCCTGTCTGAATTTCAAACCTTTACCCATCGCAATTTCGGAAGGGCCGCATGTCACTGTCGGAATTTCATGCAGTAACACTGATGTTGATGTCGCAATTTCAGAAAGTTTGGAACATTTCTGAGGTTGTTTCTCCAACAAAAAATGTGTTGTCGTAATCAGGGGTGGTAACTCAGTGTGTTTCCACACAGAAGTCTGACAGAATGGTTAACTTTTTGAAAATACAAACTCATTCTCGACATTCTCCTCTGCCCGAATACCATCGAGTCGCTGTCTTATTTAAAATCACCAATGTTGATCATCCATTTTGCTTTTCATGGGAGCAGTCTTGTCGTTTGTCGTCATTTCATTTCCTTCATGTCACTGTTTCAGAGCCATGTCGCCTGTTGGAATTTACCCTAACAGCGCCTCTCTATTTGGAACCAATTGAAGGGCTGAGAGCATAAACTGCCTAGATGTGTAGTTTTAGGTTGTTTTTCAATTTTCCTCGGAACTGAAACAAATTTTTGCAATCAAGAAAAAAAGAATCAAGTAAATCAGGGTATTAATACTGCCAAACAGGCTGACTTGTCTTAAAAGAAAAGTTATACCAAAATACCAAAAACACAATGTTCAACACTTTTAAGTTTCTGGAACACATTTGTTTTCACAATATTATCAATAACCTTACTGCTATTTTGAAACTTAATTTGTTTCCTAGTTGGTTAACAATATTGACAGGTCAGTAAAAGGTTATGTCTTAGAATTATGTCACTACTACAACAGATGCTCCCAAATATGATAATATTTCTCACTGCCATTTTTACAAACTACCGTATATTGGTTTTTATTCATCTTTATAGAAAATTTCTTCTATTATAAATAAGTATTGCAAGGATCCAAATGCTAAAGTAATTTTCTCTCCATTCAAACTAAGAAACATTTTTGGTCCTAAAGATTCTGTTTCGGATTCTTTGAAGTCACGACTGTTGTGTAACGGCCAGTTTGCTTGTCCTGGCTGACTGGAGCTTGTTGTGTTGGTGAAACCAATAGGCATTTTCACATGCTTGGGACAAGAATTCTCACATTTTTTAACATCTTTAAACTGTTCTAAGAATTGTCAAGATAATTGTAATGTATCTTGTTTTAAAATCATTGATTCTTTTTATCAACTTAAAATCAAGGAGAGCTTTAATTTTACAACTTAACAGTTGAGCATGCTAGTTTAGCATTACAATTTTAAATTGTATTTACCATTATTATCCATTTTGTTTTCTGTGAAATTATTTGTTAGAGTTTAATTTGTTTACATGTATGTTTGAATTTATAAAGAAGCATTGTGTGAATAGTTGTATATATATGATTTGCAGAACTGTTGTCAGAGTGCTCAATAGAAAAACTAGAGCATTAATATTTGAAGACAGTCTGATCAACTGAAGATTTGACTTGGCATATTTATTACTATATAGTTTCGTACCGCACAACCTGTACGGCACTCATCAGATACTCAGATACTCATCAGATAAATAGCCAAACGTAAAACTACAACGTAAAGCTGGTAACTATATATACAGGAGGAGTGGAAAAGTATTAGATTACAACGGTTTCTACTTCTTAAGAATAGATGCTTAAAATCTGCGTGACAATGGAAGTAAGCGTGACACTGACATTTATGTACTTAAGATAACCAGAAAAGTTTAAATTTACAACGGTTTCTGTTTCGGATAAACAACGGACACATTAAAATGGGGGTTATTACCTGCCAGTTTTGAAATTTTTGAGGAGAAATTTGTTTGCGTGTCTACAGGAAGTAATAAGTTCATTACGTTTGTTCAAGGTGGCTAAATCAGGCCTGCAAATTATAAAATACTTCTCCCACAGACACAAATTACATCGATTGAAAGCGGGGTTGTACGGAGAAGCTTGCTTTAAGATCTTCCAAGATATCCTAAAACCTGTTTTAGTGTCTTTCAACTGCCAAATATGCATACTGAGTTCTGTGTTGAGTCTCTTGCTTGGATTGGTGAAAGAAGCTTTGTGGTTTGTGAATCTGGTTTTGAAGGGGTTTTCAGTTAGGCCTACGTAGGTTTGGTCAGGCTTGCTGTCTTCAGATATCACTGTTGCCTGATAGACAACGGACTCTTTGAGGTAATTGCCAGCCATAGGGCAGTCAGCCGGTTTTCTGCAGTTGCATGTTCTAGGCGACGGTGGTGCGTTCTTCCGTAATAAGGATGACTTGTTATGGCCGTCGATGGTTTGTTTGACGTTAGACATGCAGCTGTAGCTGATTTTAACTGTGTTACGATTAAAGATCTTATGTAACACGTGGCCATTTGGGAATTCTTCGTCCAGGATCTTGAGGAAAGCCCGTCCTACGTTGGTGGCGACATTTCTGCTGTATGGAGGGTTGTACCAAATGATTTCTCTGTGGTGATTCTTTCTGTTAGAGGTTGGAGGATCTG
>JAEMWC010000001.1:3482500-3527500 GCA_016490735.1 Pachyseris speciosa | reverse complement strand
GTAATTGAGACAGCTTTGCACAAAAAAATTTGATCAGATTTGGCTAAAATTTGGGAGAGACCGTCAACGTACCACTCCTTTTCAAGGATCTGCCCAACCCCAGGATTGACAGAGAAGCGTTTGTTATTTCTTATGCATTTTGCAGAGTATCGGTTTCCGTAACAATTCCAGATTTTTATTTATTCATCTTTTTCTTTTTTCAGTAAGGGACTGTCTTCCCTTTGAGACAAAAGCATTTTCTAAAGTTCTCATCCCAACATCCTTCTCTCCATGGAGATAAAATAAAGGTATGTGGGCCCTAAAAGTTCCCCAAACCAAAATGCAAAGGGTGTAAATTAAAAGGCTCTCTACCTAATACACATGGGACCTACAGTGTAATGTCACTCACATTACTGAAAAGCTGTTCAATATTGGTAAACGGCCAGGCTATAGCTACCTGGCCATGGGCCAAGCCCTGAGTTTCAGGGCATTTTGTCACTGCAAACTTGAATTGTGTAGTGTAAGGTAAAAGGTATCCCAACACTTTCTTGTTTATTTGTTGTGAAACATAATTCAGAGGGAGGGGAAGAAGAAGACCCATCTACCAGGAATGTAACTGACAGTTTGATTGTGTTGTCTCTGATTTTAGGTACCAAAGTCATTAATGGATCAAGACTTGCATCTATTGATCAAACAGTCGAAATGGATAAAATCTGGTTACTTATGGCGAGGCACTGGAAGTTACTTATCATAGCAAAATTCAATCTGGGGCTTTCCTCAGAAATTTGTCATAAAACTATGAAGGTTAATTTTTCAGATCAGAATTTCTTTTAAGGTCGGCACACACGAGGGGACTAGTCCCTGTGACTAGTCCCTGCAACTAGTCCCCTGAAGAGTTTACACAAAGGGACTGGTCGCAGGGACTAGTCCCACGAACAGTTCACACGCAGGGACCAGCATAATTTGAGGGGACAAGTCCCTGCGACTTGTCATGTTTGAATTTGTGGGATTCAAACATGACAAGTCGCAGGGACCAAATTTTGGTCCCTGCGACTAGATTTTGTAATTGAATGGGTAGTTCACACAAAGGGACTTGGTCCCCGGGACTAGTCGCGGGGACTAGTCGCAGGGACTAGTCCCTCCGTGTGTGCCGACCTTTAGGGAGTGGAACCTTGTCAAAATGTAACGTTTTGTTTCAGAAGATGTTTATGCTTTAAACTACCGGTACAAATTATTACCAACACTGCAAAGCAAGGGTGCATAGCTCCAAACAAACTCAAAAACATTTTATGTTTGTTCAAATTCTATAATGCAAGAAAGGTTGCATCATTATTAAGTGGTAAAAATGGCACATCTAGCCATCCTTGCACAGGAAAACACACTTACTGCTCCTTTGTGAATTAACTACATCTTTCAGTGATTTGCATTTATACTGTTCCTGATGTGATGATTTTGTGGAAAATCATGGTGCTGGTGACCAGTAGATGTAAAAATTATAGTGATTGTAGCAGCAGTGTGAAGAGCTGTGCATGCAATTTCTGGAAGAAACTGGATGGGGCATGCATCTAGCTAGGGTCTTAATTTAGCAAGCTTTTCTTAGACTGTTCTAAATTTGTGCAGTTGCTGAGGAGATGTTGACTAACTGTTAAGTCACCACTCAAATATTCAATGAGTGTAAAAAAATAAAATAATAATACATGTAAATAAAGAAGATTCTAATAATAGCCATGAAAACAAGCATGTACATCTATATACTTTTCATTTGAACTTACTGATACAGTATCAAGATTTATCAAGACCAAAGTTGTGTTTTTGCAGAAAAAGCAAACTGAGACCTCCCTTTTAGGTTAGAACTGAATCAAGATACTGCTTTATCAAAAAGCTACAAAATAATGTTGAGGACCCCATGCAAAAACTACTGGTGCTGAATATACCACTTTTTGGCAATAATTATCTTGAGGGCCTTGTTTTCTTAGAAATCACAAAAATGTTATCTTGCAAAGAATCCTTTTGCTAATTTCAATAAGGTAATCTTTACAGCTGCTTTGCCCATTCTTGGGAGGGGATTCAGAGCCACTTTAAATTTCCGAAATTATAAGGCGGCTCTGAATCTGCTGCCAAGAATTTTTTTTAACTTTGCAAAAACTTGGATCTTGACACACTTATGACCTTTCAACAATAAAAATGGGTTTCACCAGAATACACTTCTGGTTTCTTCGAGCTCATTTTTTAGTTATTGCCCCTTAAAGCTAAAATTAGAGGTGTTTCTAACAGGTTGTAGTGTTGCTATGGCAACCTGTTAAGTGGGAAAAACTTTCATAACTTGTTCACCAGTGACTGGGAATTTGTTTGATACAAACATAACGACGACAACTTATGAAGATTGGTAGTAATAATCCATCAAAGTGCAAGATCTGAGAAGTGTTGAAAACTAGGTTGGCCAAATGGTCTTAGTGCCTTTAGAGTGGCTTCAGCTTACTTGATCACATTAATTTGTGAAGTATCCTTGTCACTCCAGCCACATCCCTCAAGCTTTACGTTTTCATCAGTCAACATTAGATTGTCTACAGGGCTAGATATTAGCGCTACTGTTTTGAAAATAGAGGGCGTTGTCCAGTGGGCAGGGTAGGTAACAGTGCCAGGGTTTCAAATAGTCGGCGGCACCCCTGTATCTAAGCACGAGTCAGGTACCCCTCCCCCCTTGGAGTATGGCCATGGTCCAGTGTGATTTTATGGGGTATTTTTCAGTAAGCTCAAAAACTGCTACATTCCAATAACGTGAGGACATGTTATGTAATAAAACAATAAGCTGGAAAAAGAATCAGAAAAAGTATCCATCAAACACTATAAATAATTACTGTAAATCACAAGCGTATCTGATACGCTTCTGTGTAAATTGTTTCCGCTTTGCCCACCCACCAAAATGGCGTCATGGATTGTTAGTAAAAGTCTTCTAATCAAAGATGACAAACGAAAAATAATGGCCAAATTATCTTCAAAACGGCTATTTTAGCTCACAGAAATAAGCGCCTATCATTAATTGAGCTAATAAGTTACTAGAGTGGTATCTCGGACTTTTATTCACAACTGTGTGATTTTTTTCAGCTAACGGGTGTGTATCCGCCAAATCAAGTTGTCTTTGACTAGCATTGTTTTCCTTCTAAAAGCACCTGCGTACATAGATATACCGTAAATCTGCCCTAGTTAAATTTCATTTAGGTTCTCTTAGAACTGATACAAAAAACAATCAATGTGTACATGTCTAACTGTCTTTCCAACAAACTCAAACAAGACCTCATTTTAAAAGTAGATTTCCTTATGTTTATGAAAATGTATCACTGATAGCGAGGAAAACCTGGCATCTGACATAACGCTTCGAAGTGGCGTCTTGAGCCTCTTCATGCTACTAAAGCTTTGCTTCAGTTTCTTCATCCTGTTGTCATTTTGTTAGAGCAGTAATAACCTGTAATTGATTGTTTTACTGATGGAAAGCCAAGCAGAGCGAAGACAGGCCAACACGTTCACTCTTTAGTACCCCCGCTTGCTTTTCCCGCCTTGTTTGGACCATTCAATGTCTTCGGTCCACCAGTGAGTCACGCCATTTCCGTCTGGAAACCGACAGTTTGGTGTGGAAAAACACCCTCTGTTGTTTTATCAACAACATTTCAAGGAAATGAACAGAAGCAAATTGCTGAAAAGAAATCTTTCGTTTTTCATTCATTGTTTTGTTTTTTCTTTCCTTTTATCTCATTTTCTATCTTCGATTTTTTCAGGTACGTACATGCGTACGTGCGTACAGGTAGCCACGCCCCTTAAGTGTTCCTGGTGACGCGTAACCACTTGAAAAAGAGGACTGAAAACGTTGGTTTTAAGTTCTCCCCTTGCATCTTCCCGTGCGTCTTAGATGAATTTCGTAATAACTTAGTGTGGCTCATTTTTCTTTTAAAATTTACTCGATTTTATCCCACTGGTGATCCAGAAGCAGTTAATTAATGAAAAGTCAAAATATCAGGGATAATTTCCATCATACTGGCAATTACTGCCGCTTTAACCATGATATAAAAGGTCTATTTTTTTTTCTGCTAAGTAGTGTTCATAACTCCCATAACTGTGATGATCACTCACGCCTTCATTCCAGCTTCATTCTTTAATTCGCAATTTTCATATATTCACACATTTCTGTTTATCGAAACAGAAAACAAAGCCGCGAGGACAGCCGCGAGAGGATTGGGGTGGCCCGCCCCAATCCTCTTACTTGCTTCGCTCTTAAGTTACGAGCCCGCGTACTGACGAAACCACTGAGCTTCGGAGACACGTCACGGCGTCACGTCAGACACGTATAAATAGTATAACTAACAGTTGTGTAACTACCTACTTACCCTGAGCTGACAGTCCCCTGAGCTTGGGTCTCGGAGGTAAGGGGTGTTTATCGTGATTGTTGCTGCTGTTTGTCATGGCTAGTCAGACTTCTAAACCGTCATGTGGAAGTGACTCAAAGGTTTACGAGATGTGCACATATCATGTCAAGCCCAAGGCATTTGGTAAGGGAAAACAAAACAACGACCGCATGAGTAAGCTTATGTACTCGCAGCCAGATCAGGCCAAGCGTTTATCTGTTTTAGGTCTAATTTAGCGGAGAATCTTGAAGATGTGAGGGACATTGAATAGCGAGGATATGCCGTCGTATGTTCCTCAGCAGAGGATGTTATCGACAAAGCTTGTTTATTTTGGATTATTTGTTTCTAATTATTTGAGTGATGTGCCTGTAAACTACACTATAATCAAAGAATTTTGCCCTTTTTTTCACATCAGCCCCCCTGAGAAAAACAAAGACCCCCTGATCTAAAAACAGAGATTGACCCTGTTATCTAAAATGAATTTACATGTAAATTCATTTTAGATAACAGAGGACGTCAGAGGATCTTATCTGGTGTCCTCTGATATGAAACAAATATCCCCGGTTACAATTCCATGCCAACCTTGCACCTGCAGGGCCCAGTGGAGCAGTTTTTAAAGTAGGGGGCTGCTACGGTGTTTTCAAGTGAGGGGAGGGGACTAACTCTAAAACTAATTAAAAGTAACGCAGATGATTATATTCCGATTAAATTCATAACGTTTGTCCAGCAGTTAACATATTTTATTAACTCAAAAAATCAAGTGATATCTTTTTCTACACTTTTCAACTCAATTCAAGCATTTAGAGAAAGGGGTTAGTGACAAAATAAACTTTGTAATCAAACGTAATCTGTAAATGAAGGTAGAGTAATCATTACTTTGGTTCATTTATTTGCTTACTGTCACGAAATCAGATTCTCTGAATGTACTGAATTGTCGTTACAACCAACAAATTCATTTGCCATGTCAGCAAGGCAAAGTTTGTCTGTTCTGTCTTTGTGAGTGTTCAGTACTGTAAGATTACTTAACCTTTCTTTGGTCTTTTCTTTGAGTTTTTCTTGAGTAACTGTTCAAGAGTTACTTCACAGACAACATAGAAAAATTCAAAATGCGCCTTCAGCTCTAGAAGTTTATCCTAAGAAGATGGTGGAACAGATACTCTCAGAAGTTAACTATGGCGGACAGAAAACAGCTCCAACACAGAAACAGAGAACGCACAAGAAGCTTCTATCCTTTGTAACGCAATTTCAACCATTGTAATTTAAAACCATTATAATCAACAACAGAAAACTACAACTAAGTGTATGAATTGTACAGGTACTGGTTTTAAAAGTTATTCCATTAGACAGAATTGAAAGAAACCAATCATAAAATTGGATGTTTTCCCGTGAGGTCAGGCACCTTTAGCCAAGCACTATTATCCCGTCAAAATACCTTTTTTGGGGGATATGTCTTTTACTTAATTTATTTTTTCCGCAACAAGTGGGGGGCCAAGGCCCCCTGGCCCCTCCCCCTGGACGGTCCCTGACCTAGGAATCATTTTAGTGTACTTACACAACTTATTTCTATTTTTATTGGTTTCTTTGTTTTCAGAGCAGTTCATGGAGTTAACACATGAACACATCCACCTCAAGTCAGATGCCAACTCAAAACTGAAAGGTTATTGGACAACTGATGTTGGAGGAATGAATGAGGTCACACATATTTGGGAATATGGTATTTAATAAAATACATGATATGTACCTGTTGTCTTGTATCTTGTAGTTAATGCACATGTTATCAGCTTCCCCATGGGGTTGATCCCCGGGCCAACCAGGGAGATATGTAGAGGAATATACAAGGAGATGGATGGTATTCTTTGCCTGAGGGTAGGGGAAAATCTTGACATTGTTTACGGTCAAAGATTCGGAGGTGGGGGAATTCACGAGTTTGTTAAGGATTTCAGGGGGATTTTCTACTGACATCATACCCAGGGGACTTTGCCTTGCAAGATTTCCCATTCCCCCAGGGAAATTCCTCAACTTTGTTTGAGTGAAAGGCGATGACATGTGCTTAGCTCTCCCGGATTATCTAGGAGTCTCCTAGTAAAGACTTTGGGAAAAGTCACAAAATTTGGGAAAGATAGTAATATCTCAAAACAAATTTTCTCTTTCATAAAAGTTACTTGGAGTTATATTTCTAAAATAAGGTAATATCTCAATTCAGGTTTTCTCCCAGATAATTACCAGTAAAAGTGACATTTGGGGTCAATCTTTAAAGGAAGCTAATTTCTCAATTAGCTTCCCTTAGAAATATTTGTGGCTGCATTTTTGTGCATGCTTCACCCAGTCTGCCACAAATGTTTACAAAAACCAAAGAAAATCCTTTCCCATCATTGTTGATTGTTGGTGTTGGGGAGGGCCTGGGACAATTTTGCAGGAGCAATATGGATTTCTTTCAGATGGGTTGGGTGTGTACATTGATTGAGGGTTAGGGGGTGGGGAGGACAAGGGGATTGGGAGTTAGTGGGAAGAAAAACTCTTCACATTTCAGATCTCCAGAGGTTGTGATTTTGTTTTAATTAGTTGTAATAAAGTAGTAGTTGTTGTTGTTGGCATCTCTCACATTGTTACCTATATATACTGCACTGGTTCACTCTCTCATCCTCTATGACATGTTGAATCATTGAATGTTCTGGTATTATTGTTTGTTGACACTTGATGCTTTTATTTGAAGATAGCTACGCACAAAGAACAGAAGCAAAGAAAGCTCTTTCTCAAGATAAAGCTTGGATTGATAATTATATAAACAAAACTGGAAAAATGATGGTGAAGCAGGTACAATGCAATGTGCTTAGTAACTTTGCAGCCTCCTAACAAACCAGTGACATTGATAATTGACGGGCTTAAGTGATGGTTTAGCCTTAAAATCCAGATTTCTTGAAAATTTGCTCTCTACAGACTAGTTGTCATCAGGTGTCAAATACGTAGGTCGACATTGAAGGCTTGAATTTGGAAAATTAGTGCAATTGACTTAAGCCTGATACAGAACCAACTGAAGTGACACTATTAATAGTGCTAGAAAACAACCATGCTTCTTTTGTTTCTGTTGCATAACAATTCATAAACTTCTAGTGTTTAGGACATAAAAATTATAAAATAAATATGGACTTACATTTCTGACATGATCACCAGTCTGTAGGCAAAGCAGGGCAAATGTACAGAAATGGCCAAATTGTCATTTCTTGTACCAAGCTCTTCCAGATACTGTACGTGTAATTCAGAGCTCCTACATTCGAGTCTACTTGGATTTTTCTTATGTTATTGATCCTGTGTTCATCCCCATGCTAGGCTATTATATCTGTATTTAAATCAGGTCAGTCTCTATCCAGATGGGATCATTGATTTGTTTCAAATGTGCTTTGTTTGCAGTATTTAAATGTTTTTCTTGTTGTCTTACTTGATGGCTCCATCTTGACCTTGCGGGTAGCCAATCACAGCAGGGGAATTGATTCATCTTGACCACTGGAAGAGCCAGTCGTATAATAAATTGAATTATTATTATTATTATTATTATTTAATATTAATATATTTATTAGTTTATAATGATAACCTATTTGATCTTTGTTTCAAATGTGCTTTGTTTGCAGTATTTAAATGTTTTTCTTGTTGTCTTACTTGATGGCTCCATCTTGACCTCACAGGTAGCCAATCACAGCAGGAGAATTGATTCATCTTGATTGCTGAAACAGCCAGTCATATAATAAATTGAATTATTATTATTATTATTATTTAATATTAATATATTTATTAGTTTATGATGATAACCTATTTGTATAAGTGATAAAAGGGTAAATTAACTGGACCAATGAATCAAAACTGTTAACAATATTTTACTGTAGACAGCCAGGGCCCAGTTTGTTCAAAGAACAGATAACTGTATCCAGCAGTTAAGTCGCTATCAGCATATAAAATGTGTTGCCACTGATGCATCTTATCTGCTGGATACAGTTATCCACTCTTTTAACAACTGGGGCCGGGAAAGTTGAGTAACTCACATGTTTTTAACTTTAGGAGAACTTGGTGATGCATGCTGTCCCATGGTCTGATGTTAAACCTCCACTCTCAACAGGAGGTGAGTGGCAAACCCCAGGCAAAGTAGACTCCTTTGCAGACGTCTTTGGGCTCATCACGTGTTCCTTGCCCACGAATGTCTGCTGAACTGAACTGCCACTCTGTTCGTCGGCGGTTAGCCTTTGTTTTGAAGAAACCAATAACGAGCTGCATAACAATGGAAATCGACACCCAATCCACGTGCATTGTCTGTGAAAATAATCCCGGGGTCGAAGTCCTACTTTCCATAAATTGGAAAATGAACTATAATTGGCTAACTGCCGCGAATGGAAGTGGCAGTTCAGTTCAGCAGACGTTCGTGGGCAAGGAACGCGTGACGAGCGCAAAGACGTCTGCGAAGGAGGCTACAGGCAAAGGGGTTCAGCTCATACAAGCAACAATATTTAATGGTTGTTGTCAGCAGACATAATTCATCAAACCACACAACATGTATTTACAAGAGAAACCATGTGTTCCATTGCCAGTGACAGATGGCCTTTTTGCAGGCCTTTTCAGGGGTACTAAATGAGCACTAGTAGGCACAATGGTGTTTAACTTGTGAACTGCATAAGCAGTGAGTGCATTAAAATGATGGTAGAGAAATAAAAGTGGTTGGTGTTTCACCCACTTACTCTCTAACTGGCTCACTTGTGAAAAATATTTTTTCTCAGTAAGCAAATGGCCTGTTTTGGTAAACAAGACTTGTTCATCATGAGCCAATTAGCTTTAATTGCTGCAAAGCCACCAGGCTTCGCAGCAGACTATTCCAGGCTCCTTACGTCATCAGCCTGGGTTGCGGGGAAGGCACTATATTTGAGTATTACCTCGTTTGCCTCGATCTCGTGGCCCTCAAATCGAGGCCCTTAATTCATTCAGAGAGAAAACACACGAGATTTTTAGCGCTGAAATCAAAAGGCAATATCCAAACGACGTGACTACGGGATGTGACATGAAGAATTTACGGCGGAGAAATCCAGTTTCGTTTCTCAAGCCGCGTTTTTCCGAACGCGAAGAGTTTGAAAGCAAGGTAAGATGACAAGAGTGGAACTGCAGCCGATAACGCCGATACGTTTCTCGGAATATTTCAACCAATTCCTGAAGTCTACGGTAAAATAAATTCGATATTTTATTGGAAATTCACTTGGTTGTATTTCATTTATTGATACCGCAGCTCTTTAGTGTTTTTGTGACAATGTAAGAGTCACGGTTTGATCAGGGAACCAGGGGCTGATAAAATGTTAAAGCATAGAAGGGCTCCCACGAAGCGAAAATTGAACGCTATTCGCTTTTTAAAAATTGATAAAACCATAAATTAATCACTACAATCGATATTGTACGGTAAATTTGCATGACTCAAAAGACCTTGTTGACCTTGTTGTTGTTGCATGCAGATTGAAAGAACGCAGATTACGGGACTTTCCCTGACGGACCCATTCTTCTCAAAAACTGAAACCTTGAACGAAACTCGTATTAAACTGAAAGCTCCTCACTATAGTGAAGAAATTACACTAAAATAAAAAAAAAACTTAACTCCGAGGCTGTCGGATGAAAGATCGTTTATCGAAATTGTAAACATGAACTCGCTATAGAAATCATACTTTTCAGCAGTAGAGTAAAGCCCCGGCTACACGTTCTAACATTAGGGACCTTTAGCACCGAGAGTTTTCGGAGCGACGTCGGTGGACGAAAGACACTGGGGACTTCTTGACAACGGCGCGCGCAGATCTAAAAACCGGCTTGACCAATGGCAGAGCAGCAAATTGAGCACCGGAAGTCATGTTCAGTCCTTTCCGCGCGCTCTCGCGTCCTCAAATGATGTTCCCGTTCTGTTGCTAAATCAGCCTAATATAAACCTTTAGCACCCATCATTTTCCGACGGCGACTCCACGGCAAGTTGCCGAGTTCTTTGAAATCATTGTTGCAAAAATGAACAAATTTAAGACTTGGCGAGATATACTTTTGCTTAGCTATGCAGACAACAACATTTCGGACGAAGAATTTGTTCCATTATACGATTGTTATCGTTCAAAAAATCCAGATTTCGGCTATCAATCGTACGAGTCGATGTTTTCGATCTAGAAAACATGTATTCAGCTGACTGCAAGGCCGAATTTCGAGTTGAAAAAGTAGACCTTCCTCGCCTTGCAGATGCCTTACATATTCCTGCAGTGTTCCATTGCAAACAGAGAAGCATTTGAGATGGTTTGGAGGGACTGTGTTTGCTGCTGAGACGAACAAGGTGTCCCTGCAGATTCACAGAGATTCAGTGATATGATTCAACGTTTTCCAAGACCAGTTTCTGTTTTGAGTTTAATTACAAATGAAGTCATGGATTTTATTTATGACAACCACTGTCATCTTGTAACAGAGTGGAATAGAGATGCCTTTTCACGAACTGGCCAACCTATATGCGTTTATGGCGATCCGGCTTATCCCCTCCGGATTCATCTTCAGGCGCCATATCGCCAGGGTCGTCTAACGCAACAAATGGAAAATTATAATAAAGCAATGAGTGCAGTACGAGTGTCCGTGGCATCGCTTTTCGGGGACATAATTAATTCCTTTAAGTTTTTGGATTACAAGAAAAATCTAAAGATAGGTCTGAGCAGCGTATGGAAAATGTATATTGTATGTGCTTTGCTGCGCAATGCCATAACTTGTTTATATGGTAACGAAACTTGTGAGTTTTTTGACCTGGAGCCGCCAACTCTAGAGGAATATTTCCAGTAATCATGACATTCCACAAAGAATCATGCTATTTAAAATATATATATATACCATACCATACATATCTTTGTTTGTATGGTCAGGGGCACCCAACGAGCCAAATCAACCAAAAGCTGTAGAAAGGCATTTTTGAATACATTATGGTGTTTGAAGGCTGTTTAAAGTGATGTTTTCATTAGCTAGAAGAAGTTCATCTGTTCGGATTCTCTAGCTGAAAGTTTAATTGCCCGAAAATATTAGGGAACAAAATCTTCCTTTGAGAAAATGCAAGCTGAAATGAACTTTCCACAAGCTTTGTAGGGAACTATTTTCTTTCCGAAAATGCTAGCTGACGTTTTTGACTGCCAAAAAAGCAATTACGACCTTCCCGAAAATCATAGGGGCTATGATTTCCCTATTGCGAATCTCTTAGGCCACGTTTTAGTTACGAAAATCCGAGTGCACTCTTTAATCGACGCCGAAAGCCCCAGGCGAATTACCCTCCACCGAACAGATATATTCCGAAACTTGTCGTTGGGTGCCCCTGTATGGTATCTTCTCTCTCGATTAAGTCCTCGATGAGTGATTTCTTCTCCGTTAACTCCTCCACAGACTAATCCCACTTGCCTTCTCCTCCTCGCTCATATTTTTGCTGAACTTTTTCCGGAGAAGGTTCCACCGCTCTCGTACAGCTTTCTTATCCTTCAGTTGGAATTTTGGAGAGTGGATTTCATACAGATGGTCGACTATCGCTTCCCAAGCCAGTCCACGATCGGGACTTCCTTTCTTTACTCCAAAACTTTCTCTCAGAAAGAAAACATCATGTTCGTCGCTCCACTCCATCGGCCTAGAGTGAAACAACGGGAAACGAGAGGTAAAAGTAATGATAATTTTGATAAGAATGAAGAATCAAAGCAACTAAAATCTTGGCCAAGTAACTTTACTCACTTGGATTTTTGCACTTGATCATCAGTTGCCGCCATCTTCAGTCTCAGTGAGCTGAGCCCTACAACTGCCCTTTTAAAATACTATGAATAAACAGGGGCGTAGCGTGAGATTTTGAAGGTGTACGCACAGCGCGGAAATTTTGAACTAGGAAAATTTTGAAATTTAGG
Source organism: Pachyseris speciosa (assembly GCA_016490735.1). Lineage (NCBI taxonomy): Eukaryota > Metazoa > Cnidaria > Anthozoa > Scleractinia > Pachyseridae > Pachyseris > Pachyseris speciosa. Next base: position 3,515,214 of record JAEMWC010000001.1, on the reverse strand, counting down.
CTCTCGGAAATGCCATTTCCAACTATTTTCCGCGGAACCTTTTTTATAAATAAATGCGACGGAAAATGCGGTAGTTAGTTGTTTATTTTACCCATCTCTAGAGTTTTCGGTAACCTACAACAAAAAAGGGGGTAAAACAATGGTAAAAACAGGGGGTTTACAAGCAAAGGGCAAGACGTCTACCCTTCAGACTGGCGAACTCCGTTATAACATCATCAGTGTCAACGTCCTTGTGCTTGTGAATGTGCAAAATTGTGCTCAATCTCCCTTCTGTCATTGTACTTCGTAAGGGCGTTTTCAATCTCTTCATAAGTAACCCGGGACAGGGGATTGGGGAAAGGCAAGGACAGCAGAGGGTAGAGTTTTTTCTTTCGTTTCATTCCATATTCAAGTAAATTACGTTACAACACCAATAAAAACTGTATTAGCTCTTATATTTAGAAACGAAGACATTAATATCAAATAAAAATTAAAGCTTAAAGGGTGTTGGCCTCCTAAAATAACTAGAGAGTTAACAAGTCTAGGCAGCCAAATAACGTTTCTTGTCGTTTATGGATTAATGAAAAGGTACTGGAAAAACAAACACGCGCCAGTATAATTCGAAATTTAAAAATCGGTCCTTTTTTATGGTAACTTTGACAAATGCTATAAGGGAATAAAAACTGAAATTTTTTTTTCCAGATTTCAGTTGTACGCACGGGCGTACGTGCGTATATGGACGCTACGCGCCTGATAAAATACGTTTTATGCCAAAAGCTATTCAAGTAAATTACTAGAATGTATTCTGATTAAATTTTATACAAGTTACGAAAACTAAAAGGCCAGAAAAAAACGACTACAAGCAGATAAATGACTCCAATGTACTCACGTTTTCTACACACCGTGAAAACAAGCCTCTTGAGGTCGGCGCCGAGCCTGGACGACTTCGCGCCAAATGTACGACTTCAAACGGAAATGAAACTTCACTTCCGGCCGCCGTCGCCGTCTCTTTGCTAAAGGTAATTGTTAGAAGAACACGTCCCAACATTGTTGTAAGAACGCTTCTAACAATGTTGGATACGCATATAACATTGTTGGAAACACGTCGCTTTGGCGGTTTCCACCTCTGTCATTAGGCTTTCGGATTGGAGACTGGGCCTTTAACTCTGATTGGTCTTTGCAATACAACATTAGGGACTTTAAGGTGGCTCTATATAGTATTTTACAAAGCTTTGGATATTACATATGCATAAATAATTTCTCCCATGGCAAATGTTTATCACATAGCACTCGGTAGAAGGTCAATAATAAAAACCTACAGCCTTGGACTACGTTTGGAAGACTCTTTCAGAACCTTAATGTTGTTGCTATGGCAACTACTGATAGAAATGCTTGGCTTGTTTTTTGAACCTACCTGACTTCTAGATGGTGTTTCTAGGTTTCTACACAGTGAATTTTCTTTGTTTTGGGGAAACAGAGTAAACATACAAGGCGTTTCAACTGACAAAGCTACAAGAAAATCTGTACATAACTTTCGGAGGAATTCGCAATTTTCGTTTTTGAAGCGTATTACATTAATGTATGTATAAAATTTGATGATTTTTTCCTAACAGCGAGAAAAAGAAAAATCCTATCCATGTGTAAATTTTTAAAAAAATTCACCGTCTGGAACGCGCCCAATATGCGTTTTTGGATCACTCAAAAACCCTTGTTTTTCGTGACGTCATCAAAGTAGAAATTCTTCAACTTACGGTACTGCGCATGCTCGCGTTTCGCTTTCTTCGCACGTACCAGTTGAGTAGTTAAGAAGTGGAAGCTTCTTTTCCCCACTACGGCGAAAAGTATACCTAAGTGTTGTAATACTTATGGAAATGCGTTTTAACTTGTAGTTTCCTCCGCTGCTTTGAAGTGTTCAACGATCTTGGCTAAAATACGGGTTGTTTTTGTCACTCGCGGGGCCTTGCTAGTTGTTGAAGATGGCGGCAGAGACAATATTCCAACAAGCCCTTTTGCTCCGAAAATCTCGTAAACGTTCCTAAGATCTCGATATGAAATGCCACTTCCGGCTATTTTTTCAGCAATGGGTTGCTTGATGGGAAATCCCGCGTTTGTTGGATGATAAAGAGTTCCTCGGAACGTCTGCAGGAGTTCGTAGCGACGATCAAGGTATTTCATGTCGTTTTCTGCGTATTGTGCTGTTGACATGTTTTCTGTCAACATGTCCTCTGAAATGTTCAAACGGGAGTCAAAGACTATTCTTCTCAAAGCTCTAACATCCTCCATTGCATCGTGTGCGGGGAAAGGTTCATGGAAAAGTGTCTGATAAATGGATTGTTGATTTAATTTAACTGTGGAACCATGTGATAAGACCAGAGAGGAATGTTTACGTTTGACTAAGTTCTTCATCGCAGGGAGAGTGTCGGAGAAGAAAACGTTAAGACAGGAAAGTTTCTCACAAAGTTGATGTCCACCTTGACGAAGAAGGGTTGGAGTATCGAAAACTTGTGAGTTGTGCCCGATTAAAACAGTATAAATATTATTATCGCTTTTCACACGCCTGACAGTTTTCTCTAAGTAGGTTAGAAAATTTTCCAGTGACTTTCCAAGTGACACAGTTTCGACTGGTTGATTGTCTTTGAACAGGGTCCTGACGCCTCTGACTGTTCGGACACTTAAACCATTTACCCTTGTAGCATGAATATCTACATCCCTCGAAGGCAATATATAGTCGTTAAAACAGTGCAAACCTGATTGATCAACTGCTGAAAGTTGACATATTTCTGCGGTTTTTCCAGACGTGTTTGTTTCAATGTCGTAAATGACGAAATTGTAAACATTGTTTCTGTCATGAGGAAATTTCTCTGCCACTGGTCTGATGGTTAATTCAGGAATGCACGTTTCAAAGTTTTTCAGCTCCTCACTTGAAATTTTCAAATTGATGATGTCGAATTCTTGGATCAGTTTGGTAGAATTGTTTGGATCAAGGTTAAGTCCTATTCCAGTCTGGTATGTGTTTCCTTCCTTAGCTTGTTTTTTACCATCAAGATTTAACTTCTGCTTATGTAGTTGAGCTCTTCGGCGTTTGAAATTGATGCTGTTTTTTCTTAGTTTGTCTTGGGTAGCCTTGTGATCCATCTTTTCAATGTAGCTGATACAGTGTATACCAGGTTCAATATTGAGGCTCTCAAGTGTTTGGCTTATGTACTGATATCCAAGGTTTACTTGCGAGATGCCACAGGCCACGCGGAAGTCATTACTTTTACTTGCACCATAGTATCTAATTTTGGGATTTTTTGAGCCTATAACACTGTTTAGGGCTTCATTTCTCTGCGAATTTGCACCAGGTGATAACTTTGCAACTACTATGTCAGTACAATATTCATCAAAAATTCTCTCTAAAGCTTTCCTTAAGTCATTGCCATAGAGATCTTTGCCATAGGGTAAGTCAGAGTGTTTATAGTTAATAGGGTCTTTCTTGGCACCACACCAGGACTCATTGCAATTTTTGTGGTTTCCAAACGAATGTGGTAGAATGCTTTTTAAGGATTTTTGAAGGGCTGATGGATTTCCCTTATTTTGAGACACACTATAAGTAAAACATTTGACCAGGTAGTTGATAACTTTCTGTGAGAGAGTTGATGAATTTACAAATTTCCCACGTTGGCTTAGGTTATACAACCTTGTAGTCAGTGATCTTTTGGCATGCACAATGTCTGTCCACTTTTCTACAGGATAAGGGACCTTCTCTTTTATATGTGCAGCTGTTGTGGAGTCTTCATCCCCGACATAAACAGATAGTTTAACATTAGAATTTAGGCTTTCAGTAAACAAATGGACTGCTGCCATAGGCTCCATTGCTTTTGATGATGCTGTATGATTGAGTCGACAATTGTGTTGCTTGGCTTCTTTTCCAGTATTTTTAGCATTCGTGCAAACCCTGCAGGATTTTGTTCTCGTAGTATAATCCATAACCTTGCCATAAGTTAAACCCATGACTGCAGCATGGCCGGTTGACGAGTTATGCCCCTTTCCCCGTTTTTGCCAACCCATGTCATATGAGCAGGGGATATTGATGCAGCCTTGGTCATCTGCTTTTACACCCTTTTTGATGGCAGCATTTCTTTCTTCTGACATTGCAGTTTTGCAACTTTTCTTTGTTACTTGCTCTACTGCATACCCAATCTCATTTTCTCTACTCTTGAAAGTTACTGGATTCATAGAGGGAATATTTAATGTACACAGTAAATTATTTAGGTGGGTTTCACCGATTCCTGTATGTAGACACCCAAGAACAGCTCTTGAATTAACATCATGACTGAGAGGACCTCTTTGACCACTCCTGTGTTCACTGGAGGTCTTGACAACATTTTCTGTACCACACACTGCACAGGTAACTGAGAACACTGAGGCTAACCCACATTTTTTTTTCTGCTGTTATGTTCCACAATGACAAATTTGCTGAAAATGAAGTGACAATATTGATACTAAGGAAAATCTGATACTTTGTTCTGGCAGTGTGTCTTGGAATAAATGAGCACAAGTAAGTTTTTGCAAAACTTAACATTTCACAAATGAAGGGCTCGGGGCAAGAACGTCCTCCCGGTTTTTGGTCAATTTTCGATGTGCTCAATAGAAACTGAGATTTAGCATGTGGACTTCATTCCAGTTAGAAAACATTGCTCTGTATTTGTTTTGGCTGATTTCCTCTTCGTTTTCGAGAAATAACGTATGCAAAAAACCCAAGTCAGCTCATTCCCTTGCGTATTAATATTCATGCGCGAATTGAATTACCTTTAGGGCACGTGAAATGAATGACGCTTGGAAAGCATTGTTTGATAGTGTGACGTAGACTATACATTTGGCGGTTAAAACATCGATTTAAGTTTCATTGATAGGAAACTTACGTGGCTGTGAGGTGTCGATTGCTAGCTAAATTTAATGGAAACTCGCCAGCCTGGTGGTCGAACGGACGTCATTTAAGTCTGTCGATCGGCAATTCAGACACTTCTGAAAGAAGCCAGTGGTGTTTCTCTGTGCGTGCCAAACGCTGGAACAAATCGGCGTTTCGCAGTACAGAGTACTGAGCCAGGCGGGAGAGTCTGAAAGCAACTCTCGTCTTAAAAGCGGCCCGCAGTTGAGAGTCTTGGCCCATTTGCCAAAGGTTGCCGTGCTAGAAATTCGGAAATAAGAGTTGTTTTTTGACTTAGGCGAAAAATATGGGATGTTTGAAGACGTGTTGCGCGCGCTCGAAAGGATGTTTTTATGCCCACAATCCAATGCGACCACAGAGGGCGCTGTCTCCTTGAAAAGTTCTCGCGAGGACTGGAAATGAATATTCGCGCGGCTGCGGTGGGAAAATTTTCACTTCGGAGCGGGAACATTACGGAGAATTCATCTAAGAGTGGGAAATCGGCAAGACGAGCAGTCAGTCCGTTTTCGATGAGCTGAGTATCTTGCAAACAGTGCATTTTCCATCGGTTTTCATTTCTAAACGGCACTTTCAGAATAGTAAGTTTTGCGTTGTTTTGGCGGTTGAGAAACGTCGGCAATGGATTCATTTTCGTCGTCAAATGGAAAATATGGAACGAAAATGGTATTAAAATCAAAGTAAATGACGACAGGTCAAGACTTTGGGCAACATGCTTAACTAGTTCTGAAGATATTCTTTAGCTTCAAACTGCCGAAAATTTGCATACCCGGTATATATGAAATTCGATCGCACACAATGGGCTGTCACACGACTCGCGTGAAAATAATTTTAACTGTTTATCTGGAGTGAAAATGCTTTTTGCCGTTAATCTCGCGTGAAAATACTTTTTGATGATGTTTACAAGACTCCATATAAGCGAACTAACCGAGGTACTCGATGCAAAAGTGATTTATATGTTAAAATAGGCCAGCATGTTTATCAGAGGACGCTGTCACCTTGTCACGTCATTTGTGCTTTGAATATTTGCTGCGTGCGGCAAAGAAAGTTTTCCTTGCACTGGTTTTCCAAGATACTCAGCTCATCGAAAACGGACTGACTGCTCGTCTTGCCGATTTCCCACTCTTAGATGAATTCTCCGTAATGTTCCCGCTCCGAAGTGAAAATTTTCCCACCGCAGCCGCGCGAATATTCATTTCCAGTCCTCGCGAGAACTTTTCAAGGAGACAGCGCCCTCTGTGGTCGCATTGGATTGTGGGCATAAAAACATCCTTTCGAGCGCGCGCAACACGTCTTCAAACATCCCATATTTTTCGCCTAAGTCAAAAAACAACTCTTATTTCCGAATTTCTAGCACGGCAACCTTTGGCAAATGGGCCAAGACTCTCAACTGCGGGCCGCTTTTAAGACGAGAGTTGCTTTCAGACTCTCCCGCCTGGCTCAGTACTCTGTACTGCGAAACGCCGATTTGTTCCAGCGTTTGGCACGCACAGAGAAACACCACTGGCTTCTTTCAGAAGTGTCTGAATTGCCGATCGACAGACTTAAATGACGTCCGTTCGACCACCAGGCTGGCGAGTTTCCATTAAATTTAGCTAGCAATCGACACCTCACAGCCACGTAAGTTTCCTATCAATGAAACTTAAATCGATGTTTTAACCGCCAAATGTATAGTCTACGTCACACTATCAAACAATGCTTTCCAAGCGTCATTCATTTCACGTGCCCTAAAGGTAATTCAATTCGCGCATGAATATTAATACGCAAGGGAATGAGCTGACTTGGGTTTTTTGCATACGTTATTTCTCGAAAACGAAGAGGAAATCAGCCAAAACAAATACAGAGCAATGTTTTTTAAATGGAATGAAGTCCACATGCCAAATCTCAGTTTCTATTGAGCACATCGAAAATCGACCAAAAACCGGGAGGACGTTCTTGCCCCGAGCCCTTCAAATGCAGTGAATGCAATTTGTGGTCTGTGGAAAATTTACAACTGCTTGTTTGTTCCAAATTTACCAAAAACATTAATGTTGCTAACAACAGACATACAAATGTGTGATGCTTGGTATAGGGTAAGGGTAAGGGTTTCAGAACTTGCCCGAAACTTTAAGGACCAACCCCAGGCTTTTTATGGCTGATTGCATATGAGAAGTTTTGTAATGTATTAAAGATATACATGTATAATCAATGTCATAATTGTTCTTTGGAAACCTGTTAATTTTATAGCCTCAAACTTTGTACTTGTCATTAAAAACAGAGACTTCATTTTGACTTTTCTTTAGTGTTGATTTTCTTCAGGCAGAAAAATGTTTCTTCTCACCTGCTTTACAGTGCTGGCAACATTTCAATGAACTTCTCAAAACATCCAAGTCCATAATTCTACTTCCATGTGGAATGCAATTTTCCTTTGTTTGTTTCTGATAAAAATTCAAAACTTGTACGTTTCAATGGTAATTATATTATTAGGTTGTAGCTGTAACAAAACATTTGTTGCAGTTTTAATATGAACTGTCAAAATTTTCAGGTCTAATCGTATCGACGAGATAATTTGCTATGAACTACCGGTGGTATAATACAAAAGTTCAAATTGAGAACTATTTCAGAGCAAAGAAAGTCGTGAAGAAGCACTTGTCTTAAAACTTTTAAGTGAATTACTTGGTGCCACGTATAGCGAAAAAAAAAAAAGATTTAAACCACACCTGACTTAAACGTGTTTCTCTTTTCTTCGGTGGGGACAACTCTTCGACCATTGAAACTCTAATTTTCTCTTTGCCCTCCACTCCTTTATCCCACGAGTCCTGTCCTCCGTGTTTTCACTTCGAGTGGGTTTCTTTCCAGAGAACCGACCCTTTTCGTCACGCAATGGTGGTTGTTTTTCCGGTGTCAGTTGCGCCCTTGCAGATGCTCCAGCTGTTTTCGGTGTTTCATCGCCCAGGGAACTCAAAGCGAAGCCTCCGACCATAAAAAGTGCACCGTGACCACTCTGCGACTTCCTTCGCGTACGATCACGACCGTCTTTTCTCACTGATGTCGGCGCGATAAGTACTGCGAATTGGCTCCTCAGTTTAACCACGTCAGGAGAAGACGAAAGAAGTGTATTTTTCAACACATTTCTAGGCGTTTTTTGACGAACACTTATTCCGGACAAAAAGGATGGATAGCGGTAAGTGGAACGCGACTCGCGATAAAAATCTCGCCGCCATGTTTATTTTTGTTTTTTCTTTTCTTTTAAATACTCGCGCGCTCGCGCCATTCGTACCCATGCTTCGCGCGCCAAAAAAACTGTATAGAGCCACCTTAAGCAAATCGCTACGGCGACCTCTACTACGGCGGTCGTGGATGCGGAGTCCTCGGGAGAGTACGTCACCGTAGCCCTCCAAATTTCAACTTTAAGCAAGCAGTGACTACGGCTCACTTGCTTTCGCTGTTATGACCTCCTTTGGAGAAGCGAATACATAAAACAACGCAGTTGTCACATGAAAGAAAAATATGGGCTTCACTTCAGACGAAGAATTCAGTACTGCTTTATACTGTAAAACTTAATTTGCCACAGCGGACGAGATTATCTAGAACGAACCAAAAACACTGAAAATAGAAACCAATTTCCCTCTTTTGAGAGAGACTTTGCGCAAGAATTTCTGTACTTAAATTCCAATCTTTCGTTTGCCAAGAAGAATATTAATAGAAAACATCATCGGAGGGCGATTTCTACACAAAACAGAAAACTACAATTGAAGATCGGAGTTCGCTGCAAGTGATTTTTCTTATGTGACGTATTTAACAAGAAATCAACAAATTCAACGTTTCAGATATTTTATTCTTGCGTAAACAACCTTCAGTGACATTTCATTAGCTTTATTGCTAACAGTCGTACTTACGGTTTTCGTCTAGCCTTTGTTTTTTCTGGCAGTATTTCCGCGGCCATATTTATGCATGGCACAGTCTGCTGACGATAGAAATCTTTTACGAGAAAACGCAGGGAAAACGTATTTACTGGAAAACCAGAAGCTTCAAATACTTTCTTGATAAAGTGAAAAACAATCTATGTTAGTTTTTAAAACTAGTGACCGCAAAGAATAGGAGGAGAGTCGACTTTTATACTCACGTAGTAGCGACTACGCCAGAAGGCAGTTCTTCACGTTGCAGGATTTAGCGCTACGGCGAAAGCTCATTTCCAAGCATGCGCACTGCTTCATTTCTGGGCTTTTTTACTTCCGGCCGCTGTAGCATAGGTCGCCGTAGCGATTTGCTTAAAGTCCCTAATAATTGTTGAAAGGGAGGCTACACGCTTCAACATTTGTTGTATGTTGGAGAAAATGTTTGATCGAAATCAAAACATTCTTCCAACAAAAAATGTTGAACAAACGTCATCAAACAGGCATGCTACACGTTCTAACATTGTTCATCCAACAAATGTTTTATAACAATGTTTGAACGTGTAGCCGGGGCTTAACGCAAAAAACCCGGAATTGTAAACATAACGTCAGCTATCACAGCGAATAATCTAATTGTTTTAGATTTTTTGTAGTTCGAAACTAAACAAGTAAATTATCTAAATCCTCCTCGCAGACACTTCGAAAACGCGAAGGAGCGGCCGCCATTGTGTTGACAATCTAGGGTTAGATACATTATGCCGGCATAAGTTTGGGCATAATGCTATAGTCGGAGCATCGAGCATAATGCTGGCATAATGAGCTTTTTTTTTTTTTCAGCATTAAGACTAAAGAGAATAATAATAATAAGAAAAAAAGATTAATATTTCCATAACTGTAATGAGAAATTTTCACTTTCAAGTGCTTTTAGTAAGGATTTAACATATTCAAAGGTTGCTACTTTCAAGGCCTGGTCGCATCATTATGTCAGGCTGCTAAGGCTTGCCAGTTGTTAAGACATTTTGAGTGCTTTTGAGCAGTATTTGTTGTTTATTGCTTGTAAAGTTGTAATTGATGCAATGAAATGTTGTGTTTCTGACTTATGAAGGTATTTTTTTGTCTGAGGGCGTGAAGGGATGGAAAAAGGAATCAAATATAACCAAGATCAGTCGAGCATAATGCTACTTCTCAAGCTTAATTTTAGGCATAATGCTGTTGTTTTGAGGGTGACGCTCAAAAGCATGATGCTCAAATTTTCGAGCATAATGTATCTAACCCTATGACAATCGCTACTCACTATCTATCACAGAATAGATAGCAAGTAGCGTGGCCAATCAGAGAACAGCATTCGTGATAGAACGCTAGTAGATTTATACTAATTTTCAATATCAGAGTAACAATAATCCTTACTCGATACATTTTGTAATTGTTCGTAAAAATGTTTACGGACATTTACACGAACAGTACAAATCAACAATGAATGAATGAAGATAATAAAAAGTCAATCAAGTCGCTTATCTGTTACCCTGCGAGCAGTTGGTTTCTCCTACGCTTCCCGAGAGAGAAACCACTGCGAGCAACTGTTCGTTTCTTTGAGTGAGCCGCCGTCCAGCGCCAAAATTTGAACCGGTAAAACCAATCTTGACCCCATTCTCGTTCCCAGAGCCCACGATCCTTCTGGCCAGCGGCAGGGATCAGAAGGATCGTGGACTCTGGGAATGAGAATGTCTCGACCCCAGAGCTCTTCCCTTTTGTGCATGTCTAACAGGCGTGACTTCGAGGCATGAAGCCCGAGAAGAGCTCTGGGGTCGAGAATGCGGTAAAACGAGTTAGTAAACTTGGTTTTGGCGGTTGCACATGCATTCACTACACAACTGCTGCATTTGAGCGAGCCTGCTGTGTAGTGATAATTTAAAGCCTCAAGGGATACTTTAAATACTGACCAAAAAACCAATAGAGAAATACTACAATTTTCGAGCTACCGTGAACGGCCAACTTTTTTTTCCGCGTTGTTTCACACTTTAAAAATTCAAATTTGTCTAGACAAATTGTCGCACCTTTTTAATTAATTCAGAGTGTAACCATGTCAAGTTTTGACAGCTCTGCCTCAATTGAGGCGGAGCTGTCAAAACTTGACATGTTCACGTTCTAAATTTATCAAAAAAACGCGACAGTTTGTCTGGTCAAACTTGAATATTTTAAGCGTTGAGCCAAAAAGTTGGCCGTTTACGGTAAAAAGGTAGTAAATAATTTAAAATTGGCATATTTTGCAATGTTTACTTCACAATAATTATTAAAACCCTTCTCTTTTCCCTGCTTTTTGCTGGAGTTTTTGGCGATAAATTTGCATTTGCATTAACACATTTTGGAGAGCCCGCCGGAGTTGTACAAATACTCATGCTTTCAGCCTAGCACGCATTAAAAATTTTTCCCGCGAAATAAGAGGATGTGATGTCAATACATCACGTGGGGCGTGACGTACTTCGCGCATGCTCGATGGAAAATCCAACGGTTGCTCGCAGTGGTTTCTCTCTCGGGAATCTAAATCTAAATATCATTATGTCGGCAAAAATCCTAGAGGACATCACGCCAACTCTAAAACAATAAGAAAATAACTGCACTTAAAATATCCAAAATAGTAAAAGCTAAAACAGCTATTAAAAAATTTGCTATTTGAGCTTGCTTTTAAAAGTGCAGAGGGACTGGCTGGAAACAGTTTGTTCTGGAAGTTTGTTCCATTCAGCTATTGTTTTAGGAAAGAAAGAAAATCTAAAAATTTCTTTATGTCCTTTTGGCACAATAAATTTAAAATCGTGGCTTCCTTGTGTTCTCTTTTCTCTGTTTGTTATCAAATAGTCCCCCCAGTTCCCATCTAGAAGACTGTGGCACATCTTGTATATAGTGGAAAGCCTTGCATGTCTCCTCATTGTTTCAAGTGTATCCCACTGTAGGTCTTGCAGCATTCCCGTCACGCTCACTGTTCAATCGTAATTCCCCACAACAAAACGGGCTGCTTTCCGCTGTACCCTTTCTAGAGCAGCTTTATCTTTCTGGAAGCGTAGGAGAAACCAACTGCTCACAGGGTACTCATCTGTTTACCATCTAAGGTACATTCCCTTCACAACATCACCTTCTACTACTGTTCCTCTGCATATACTTTACTCGCTTCACTTCACTTTCCAATGGAAACTGCAGTATAGTTTTTCTTTTTTACTGTGGAAGAGGGTCATGGCACCTTAGGACTGAAGCTACAGACATACTGCAGAAACCAGGTTGACTTCAAGCCAACCAATAATTGTGACAAATACGTAAGGGGTAAAAGCAGACAGTTATGGTGCTTTTGATTTTCAGGTGTGTACGAGCTACGCATGTATGACATCGTGCTCGGTAAAAGGGTAGAGTGGGAGCAGAAACTTCTCGAGGGTCTGCCTGAACGCTGCAAGCTGTGTGAACCTGTTGGTGTCTGGTTTACTGAATTTGGTCCTTGTAACAAAGGTACTATGAAACTTTAGACTTGGTTGTTCTTGACAGCAAACTTAGTTTGTGACCATTCCATCATGCATGGGATAGAATGAGAGAAGATACCAGTAAAATAATTAAATATTGACTCCTTGACTAAAAAGAAAATCAACGATGCAATACGTTTGTTACTTTCGATTGTGATAAAATAAATGCCTTAGAAAAAAAGGTGGTTTTAAAAATCATGCTGATATTTTGCCTGTCTTGCCTTGCCAAAAGGTTATCCCAGAACTATAATCAGGCATGGCAAATCTGTTGACATTTAAAACTTGATGATTTCCATGTCTTTCAGCTATTATGCTGTGGTCTTATCAAAGCCTGGACGATCGTGTTAGGATTCGAAAAGAGTCACAAAAATTGGCAAAGTGGGTTGAAGCAGGTAAGAGTTGTAGAAGTGTCATATTTCGTTATGGTACATCTTTGCTGCTGTGGGACAAATATTAACATTTCTAATTCCAGCTTGTAGGTAGCACTATACTTACACTGTACACCTTTAGAAAGATCATATTTGTATTCTTGGTATTGAACTGGATCTAGCACAAAGTGGAGGCTCTAGCGGGGAAACTACATTTGCATATGAAAAGATTCCCGTTTAAGCCTTGTGTGCATGCTAGTTCCAGCTCATTACAGAGAATATGAATAAGGTCTATTAATGCTTATACGTTTGTGGTGTACACTGGATACTTTTACTTCCATCTCCCCAATTTTCCTTGTTTCATTTTCCAGGTCGCACTCTTTGACCTACTTAGCAAGTATTACTCCATCAATACACCTTTGACATGTAGCCTCCTGCCTAGTTTTGAGAAATCTTTAGTTTTCACATAGCTATTTCACCCGATGAGTGGATGCCGTAATCTTTTAATATACCGTACAGTACCCACAATTGACAGACATAAAGGGGAGACATCCATCCAAGAAATAATGTGAATGACAATATTTTGTACATTCTTTATACACCTGGCAGGGTGCTGGTAATAATTCCAGATTATTTTTTTTTATTTTTCAGTACGAGATTGTCTTCCTTTAGAGACAAAAGCATTTTCCAAGGTTCTTATCCCAACATCCTTCTCTCCATGGAAATAAATTCAAGGTATGTTGGCTCCAAATTCTGTTCAAATGATCCCCAAACCTAAATTCACTGAGTGTAACTTTACAAGCTATTTTCTAATATACTGGTACCCTAACAGAGCGAACTGAGGGTAGCCCATGTCCAGGTTGCTTTGTTACTAGCAACCTGGATGGTGTAGTAAGCCTCTGGTTGTAGGGTTTTCTTGTTTTCCATTTGCTCAACATTTTCAGGGGGAGAAGGCAACAGAATTCTTGCCATCTTGTGGCGATAGCATGCCATTGAGAAGAAACTTGACATTGTTTTGGTTCTTGTTCTAGGTTACAGTCATGAATGGATCAAGACTTACATCTCATCAACCATTTGAATTGTATACAATATGATACTGAAAACTAGGGCAGTGGACAATGACTGATCCTAGTGATACTCAATATACCTTCACATCGGAAATTTTCAAGGATGGCAAGCTATATCCAATGTAGCATTTTGTTTCAGATGGTTGTCTTCAGTGCTGTGTGAATTAGTCCATATTACTACCATCAGTGTAAATTAAAGGTACGGAGTACCCAAACAAACTCAGAAACATTGTTTTTAAACTGTGTAACCTTGGATGATCAGTAAGTAAATCATGAAGATGACCCATGTACATTTACCCACCCGTGTAAAGGTGATACCACAAATATTGTGGCTACTTTGTGAAAAATTCAACCACTGAATTGCTTGGACAATAATTATTGTTTTTTGTGACTTTGTAACACCTGGATCCCTTTTCAAGGGTGGATGCACGAGTGATTTACAGCTGTGTTTACACCTGCTTGTGTGATAATTTTCTTGGAAAACTGTATTGCCTGTGCAGAGTGTGCATGCAATTTCTGAAGGAAACTGTTACCCCTCATCAAGTGCTAAGAGGTGGGTTGCTTGATGTCACTTCTGCTTGGCATAGAAATTTAACTCTTTGAATGTCTCTAGATAAGATACCATGACTGAGAATGCGAGAATGAGCTTTGTGTTGTCAACGAACAGAGAACCTGATCGAAACTCCCCCAAGCAATAACACCTACTCACTTTACTCAAACACAACACAAACTCAGTGGTTTACAAGAAATTTTAATACAATCAGAACTGGATCATTTGTCCCTAGAAAAACAAAACAAAAACAGACATTAGATACAAAGTTTTTGTTTTGCTGGCTTTTGGCACCAACTGAACTTTTTGACAGAATAGTGCTATCACCTGAAGCTTCTGATTTAAGAACTGTGCACCCCAACACAAAAGTATTTTTGCCAGGTTTATAACTATGTGGGAAAAGCATATCTTAACAAGGGCCATTGGTCTCTAAAAAGATAACAACAGGCCTTAGTAAGATTTACTTTTGTAGTCTTGTTGCAAACTGTGCCAAAATACTTGAAGCACCAGCACCTTAGTCAATCCTAGTTTTTTGAGCAAGTAACAATAGAAAATATTCTTGGTTTTCACACGACTTCATAAAAAACTAAAATTCAAAATTAAACAGACTTCTGTATTTTTCATCACGTAAAAGACATTTTAGAAATGTATCTGCTTGCATGTTTTCGGTTCGGTAGCATGCTTTGTTTTGAAAATAGAGCAGTTTGAATTTTAGGTTTTTTCACAGTGCACGACATAAACATTTCTGCTCACCGGCATGTCACATACACGAAAACATCGATTCAGCTTGTGTTTTTCAGGTTTCATGAAAAGCCAACATGACAGTAGAAGCGTCTTTGTGAATGTTTGCAAGTTCAAAAGAGAGAAGAATGCCTTTGAGATAGCCAAAGTAAATTCCAGATGTTTTAACACGTTTCCGGCCGCCATATTTGTGCCCCTCAGAGGGACACTAACATGGCGTGTCCATACTAAACTCTATAATTTTGAGTGGTACATTTTGCCGAAAAACTCAAGTACGGGATATCGCACAGCCCCAAGACTTTGGCATGTTGTTTACTTATTACTCTTCTACAACATAAACATTTCATTTACTATCGAATGGTAGATGATTTTATTTTTTTACTTGCTTGACTGAAAACCAAGAATAGACCTCTCTCATTCTTCTAAGTTTCACACATTCATTTGAGGAAAGGAAGACAGTCTTAAGCCCCTCTGCCACCACAATGAGTATCTTGTATTTAAATAAGTGCTGTAGATACTACACTGTTCATGTACCTCTTGGCACTATTTACATCACACCTTAATGTTTTAGCCAAGACAAAACTATGGATATTTCAAAACAATGCTTCTGCAATCACAGATTTTCTGAGAAAAAGCACCTTTTCAAGGTTCATCCTTAGAGCTACAGTTCCCACATAACATGAACCCCACATTGCCCAGTCTTCGCACAGATTCACATTTCTTCCCTGCCTCCCCTAGAGATGATTTTTCTTGTCTCCTTTTGTTCTAATTGTCTTCAGAAAAGATAAACCAATCAGAATCCACTAACTGCTCATATATTTGAGGGTCTTAGGGAGTGGAAGAGAGAAAGGGTTTAGTCACCAGTACAGAAGATCATAATTATTTGAGATCAAAATGGCCACCACTTCTTCCCTGCGTGAATTTTCAAGATACAGTAGCAGTGTGCCGTTCTCAGAAGGGAGACACAGCTTTTTAAAACTGTACATCAAAAGAAAAATTCTAAGGAACAACTGACAGCTTAAACAGTGGAAGAAGAAATGGCAAAGAAATCCCTATTCGAGGACAGATTGTGGTATTGGCAAGGTGGACAAACATATGCCTTCGCGGATCACTACAAATCATCATAATTGTAGACTTTCTCCGAAATGTTTGAGTGCTTCTGGGAATTCACCATCCAAAAAATTACAGGTTTGAATGTGAATTTTTATGGTGCTTAATCTTTAATTGAGCAATTTGTTGTATTCGAAGCAACTTCAGCAAAATTTGCAACAAACAAAGTCATGCTCAGTTCAAGTCAATGAATTGTGCTTCAATTTGACTTGCATATTCACTTCCTTCACCTTTGCGTAGATTTACTTGAGGTGAAAACTGAACACATCTGCTTTTTAGGCATAAACACAGGTTTATCTGCATAAATTTTTTATTTAGCAAAGCTAATTGTCTGTTTTTGTGTGTCTTGGTTCACATAATTTTGTAATTACTCTGTCTTCTTTTTATAAACAAACCGAAATCCTCGCAGCGCATGTCATATTCACCCATGTGACAACTGGATTTTGCTGTGAATTTTTAAAATTTTTCTTCCAAGTTTACTTGGAAATTAGGAATTCTAGTAATCATTGACCAAAGGAGTGTTGTTTTTTTTCCTGTGAGTTGCTTGTTTACACTGAGCATTTGGTTAAAAGTTACTGATGTCTGAAAAATCGATAAAAATCCAAAACATGCAAAAATTGCGCATCAGTTAACAGGTTAGGTGAAAAAAAAAAGAATGTACATGTAAATGCCACTTCACATAGAGTGGTAACAATGCAATGAAGCATTTTGTGGTTACCTTTCTCTTCTTGTCTCCACCCAGCTCAAAATGCTTGCACCTTTTCAGGGCTACTTGTTTTCTGTACTTGCACTCTGTACATTCCATGCGGAGAACTATTTTCTTGGTAGTTTTCGCCTAAATATGTAGAGAAAGGATAAAGATCACTGCCTGGAGTTTGGAGTTCCATGATATACAGTAACAGCAAGTTTCTGGTATACCAGTATTTTACTAGATAAAGGTGACCTTATCACCAACTGAAATTTTACCAGTTTTTTTTTTTTAAAGAAATGTTTGAGACACTATACAAGAGTAAGTCAGAAAAGACCTCCCTTGCTTTTTTAGACTACATGCTTGAAAGGGGTTTCCAAACAGGAATACACTGTATGAAAGAAATATTCTCAACTCTACCTAACTTGGCTCAGGCGCATCACCTCAACAACACCGTACATTAAATACTCAATACTAATGAAGATCATATGCACTGTTTACCCCTATAATCATAGCTTACAGTGTACTTGGCAACCTATGGTCAAGGCTTAACTGATTGTAACTGAAAAAATGCCAAATCCTACGACAGTGCCAAGTTAAAAATAAAAATAATCCTCTGCCCTCTGAGACAACATGCTGTGAAATGTGTTAGGACTCAAGGCTTAACACAGTTAACATCACAGTGCCTCTACGTGGAAAATTAATCACACAACAAATGAAACATTCTAATGATTTTGCAGCAGCCCATCTGTGAAGAAAAAATGTTAACTTGACAAATATGTAATCATCCCATGGGACACTTGGTGGCCAAGGTAAAAGCAAAGAATTAAGGTATATTTGATTATTTCATAGAAAATGCACAATAGAAATGTGAATTATTATTATTGTGTGTTTCCAGAAAATATCCATATTCCTACCACGGAGGGAATTTCATTTAAAGCCCCCACCTCCCCGGATTTTCCATTTTTTCAAGAAAACGATAATTCCCCCACCCCTCTGGAATTTCCAGAATTATTTTAAACAACCCCTGCCCCTCAGGAAAGTTTGCTTTTTAACAAGGAAGTGTTGCAGACGTGGATGCCAAGGCAATATTATCGGTTTTCTGTTTGAACAAAGATAAAATAGTTGTTTGTAAAGTACCTTGACACACAGAAATATTTTTAGCTTCCCGGTTACTCTTCTTAAAATTCACTGCAAATTTCTTTGAGGATGCAATCGTCATGAACAGAGATACAAAACAGCTATAAAAGATAAGCACAATTCGAGGAACAAGTTCTACATGTGCAGTACGAAATTCACTGCAAAACATAAACTAGCGAGCCTTGCTTTTCTTGGATGGGAGAAAAGAAACTGGACAGTTAATCAGATCTTTGAATTCTTTTCTCACATACTGGTGGTTAAGTGGAAAATAAAATGTGAACAAAAGATATCTTTTGTTAAATAATAATAAAATTATTGCATTATGTGATGTCAGACAGTTTCAAGTTCTTTTGACGTATGCAAAGACCACTCACCCTTGACATACTGTAGCTCCAAAATCTTCTGTTGGCAAAAGATCATGCCAGTAGTTGGAACTGAATCAAGATCCTAATACTAGTATGAAACCCCACACTGTTGCTATGTGAACACGGGAATGTCAGACAACTCGCCCCCCAGATACAGTACCGTGCAAAAGTAAGTTGACAGTCTCGACTCAATCCTTGCAAGAATCGAGGATCAAGTTGAGAATCAAGACTCGATTCACTCAAAACTTGACTTGATGCTCGACACTTGATTCCCTCAAAAATCACCGAAGTGAAACGTTCTTGATTATTCATAGGTGGTTTACTCCTCGACGAAACAACAATAGGAACTATTTAAAAAAGAAAAAGCGGTAGCGTTGGTAGTGGCTATCGCACCAGATTGAGCATCGCTCTAAGGAAACTAATTAGAGAGCGCTGTTAACAGTTTTTCAGTGACAAAGTCAATGTGGCAGGATATTCTGCAGTTACCCCAAAACGTATATCGTTCCTCCATTTCTTAATTTTAAAAGTACAAGGTAATGCCCTGCATTAAAATTAAATATAAAAGGAAACAGGGAGCTTTATCGCATGATTAAATCAAGTATAAATTTCACTGATGTTAACATTGAAAAACACCGGCATACCGAGCACCCAAATAACTAATACGTAACACGATGTTTCTCATATTTCTACATCTCGTCTTCGTTAAAATGAGCATATTCTAACATTTTGATCGAAAAATAAAAAACACATTTCAATAACGAGGATGAATGACAAACTTGAGTTTACACTGCAGCTACATGCGATGGCGCCACTCAAAAGTATTTTTAGATTGCACTATTTTCGTTACAAATAATCATTTCCATCAATGAAAACGGCTTCATGAATGCAGCTTTATTTGTGTCAAAAGTTTCCATCATTCTGTTGGAAGATCTTTTGCTTTGAAAAGCAGATATATTTTTTCCATAGATTGCAAATCGGAGCTGTCTCACCCAGAGGAAAGTGGTGAAGTGATGCATGTGAAAAAAGCAGTTCACCGCTCAATCAAACATTTCTTCTGCTTGTCTAGCCATCCGGCCTCATTTGTTCGCTTGCCATAAGGAATGTTTTCATGTGAGAGGTCGCATTATTAGCAAGAGTTCTTAGAATTGAATTCAACCCACATTGTTTATTGCGAACTAAGCTTGACGTACGTGTTGCACATGCCGACAAGCTGTTTGGAAAATATCTGTGCATCAGTAAAACTTTTGTGGGTTAATCTTTCATTCGTAAACCCAGTTGCGTGTGTGCGATGAGCCCGGCGATTAGTCTATCGAGAAATCAGTCAAGCAGCAAGCTCATTAGTTTCTTGATTGTTGCGAGTCTCATTTGTTGTCTTGATTCTCGATAGTCGTTCCTCAATGCTCGATCCTTGATTCTCGCAGGAATCGAGGATCAAGGATTGAGTCGAGAATCGAGACTCGCAAGAGACTGTCAACTTACTTTTGCCCGGTACTGTACATGTAATTAGCCCCAGACTACTCGCACCCGATCTTTAGATAGCTACGGTGTTGTCCCCAGTATGAAAACACCTATGTTACATTGAAAAAAAATATTTTTATGTTCAGAAAGTAATAATTTCTTGAAAGAAGAAAAAAGTTCTGTTTTAAGTACATGCAAGACCAAGACTTAGGTAAGTAACATGAACGATCGTAAAAATCGCATAACACATGAACATGAACATTCTGTCATCTAAACATACAGCCCCAAACTCTGAAGTACCTAGCCGTGATGAAACAGCTCTAACTGTTTCTGTTTTATAGTTTCAATCATTCTGCTGTGAAAGAAGGTTCAAAACAAACATAAGAAATGTGGCAGCTAATTGTTTACGTCTACGATCAGTCATGTTCGTTTTCTGGACAGACTAACACAACCACTAAAACGGACGAAGATAGTGCATTTTCCAGTTTATCACAAGTAAACTAGAGTATAAAAGTAACAGAGTTTGATCCTTTATCTTTTTATTGCTGAATAGTTGTCTATAGATCGGAGGGCGAGTTGTCTGGGGGCTAATTGTCTAGGGGGCGAGTTGTCCGGATACTGAACACAGACAAGACTCCTCCTTTCATAACATTTAAACTTTCTCATTTAATACAGAATACGCTTCACACTGTCACAAAGTCTTTTCACATAAAGGCAGTATGAATTTCTCATTTACAGATAGTTAGATACAAAGTTGTTCCAGTATTAACAGCTTACCTTTTTGTGGAAAATGGGTTTTGTCTGACCCCCGTAACCTGACTGTTTACGATCGTAGCGGCGTTTTCCTAAGCGAAATAAAGGTGAAGGTGTGATTTAACTCTACTCTTGAACATGTCGACTCCATAACGATAGCTCTGCTACACTTTTAAGGGTCCCAAACATCTCAAAACGCTTGGAATAACTATGTATTAGCACGTGTTTAATTTCAAGTCAGACAAGTCTTCCAGATTACAAGTCATAATTCTTACCTTGAGCGAACAGACTGGCCTTTCCTGTCTTGTACTGCGTGACTTTATGTAAAGTGTGTCTGCGACACTTCTTGCCCTTGCAAAAAGTGCGACGCTGTTTTGGTATGTTAACCTACATTAAAGAACCAGAAATGAGCATAAAATTAATCGGCATTCACCAAACTTTTTATCTCCGCATTACAAAGAAAATTGGACCAAAGATGGCTACGGATTGAAGAGGATTTAAAGCCATGTATCTAATATTCCTACCATTTTGCTCGCACAGTCGAACGAAAGAGGTTCTAGTAGGGTCCAATCCCCCCTCTTTTGCATGTTCTCGCGGTTACTGCATTTTGAGGCTTCTTCCCAGGCCTTCGTCAATCTCGTACCAAGAGTCCCCAATATCGTAAATACTCTTTGTCTTTGGCCATCGTAGCTTAACAAGAAATAACACACAAACTGCGGTGATAAACATGACAATAGAACGCATTGTTGGAAAACAAAAATAAAACTATATCGTATAACTTGACGTTTCGTATGTTTCGACATACATCTTCAGAAGTGACCGTTAGGAATTAAAGTAACAACTAAATTTGAAATTTAAGATAAGTAACTAATTAACAATAACCTTGACAGAAGCTAAAAATAATTTGCATATAAAAGATGCAAACTAATAGAGATACAGCTTTTCGCTGCTTACATTTTCATTTAAGGTAGGTTTCAATTCTCTAATTAGTAGAGTCTCCTTTATCTTGCAATGAGTATCTGACCGACCTTTCGCCAATATCTCAAAGTGGTCCCATTTTAAGTTGTGACCAGTTGACGTGACGTGGTCTGCGATAGCAGATGCATGACAGCTACTCGTCATCGCTTTAAAATGTTCAGTTTTTCTGTCATGCAATCTGCGTTTTGTTTTTCCAATGTAGAAATCCTGGCAGTCCCAACAACTAGCTTTATAAACAACTTTTGACATTTGGGAACGGTTAATTCTATCTTTGTAGGGAAAAAGAGACTTAATGCGATGAGCGCTTTGGAAAATAACCTTAAGATCAATGCAGCCATAAAATTTACTAATGCAGGTCTTTAGTTGTTTGGTAATAATTTTGCTTTGTACTCCTAAATAAGGTAGAACTAAGATTATTTCCTTTTTGGGGACTGTGGTGGTTGGAATCTTCGGTCTGTTTTGTTGCCTGTTCAGAACATCATTAATGTTGTAATTGACAACACCAACAGGATAACCGTTTTGTAACAACAACTTCCTCAGTTCATTTAAACAAGACCGCAAAAGAGAAGGTGACGAACAGATGCGGAAACAACGAAAAGTGAGCGTGCGGATGAGGTTTACTTTGTATTTCCTAGGTGTGAAGGAGTCCCATTTTGTGTACAGGCCGGTAAAGGTCTTCTTTCGGTGGATGGATGTTGAGAAAGTTTGACTGTGGCGTTTGATGAGAATGTCCAGGAAAGGGATTGTATTGTTCTCTTCAAATTCAACGGTGAATTTGATATTTGAGTGACAGTTATTGAGGTAGTGTAGAAACTGAGTTGCTGTGCTTTTACTGTCGAACAAGGTGAAGGTATCGTCAACGTATCGAAACCAAATAGAAGGACGAGCGTTGTTGTTAAGAACCCATTTCTCTTCAAAATGGCACATGAAGATATTGGCCAAAACAGGACCTAAAGGAGAGCCCATAGCCACACCGTCAATTTGGTCGTAGTATTGGCCATCAAATATGAAATGGCTTTTCTTCGTGGCAAACTCAAGCAGAACTTTTAAGACTGAGCGGGGCAGTGTTGGCGGATTGGGGAGGGCATACAATTTGTCAAGACAAATTTGTATTGTCTCATTAAGTGGAACGTTCGTAAATAATGAACTAACGTCAAACGAGCACATTATTTCGTTGTTATGGTTATACGCCTTGGCCCAGTCCTCAAAACTAAAAGAGTCCTTGATTGTCAACTGATTCGTGGAGATGGGCTGAAGTATGGGTACAAGATATGATGCCAGATTGTAGTTGTAAGTGTTTATAGAGGAAACAATTGGGCGAAAAGGGCAACCAGGTTTATGAACCTTAGGAAGGCCATAGAGGACACCAGGAGTAGAATCACATGGTAGTATCTTATGGAGGGTGGCATCATCGATGATTTTATCCTTCTTTAGTTTGCGAAGATACGATATTAAGCTGTCTTCTCTAGACTTCGTAGGGTTCTGCGTAAGTTTTCTAAATTTTGTTTCATCTGAGACCAGCAGTTTCATTTTATTCAAGTAATCAAGTTTGTTGATGATTACAACCCCGTTCCCTTTATCCGGTTTTGTGATTATAATGCTATCATCTTTTCGCAAATCAGTCAGGGCTTCCCATTCCTCTTTGCTAAGAATGTGTTTCTGTTTTGAGAAATCATACGCATAGATGTAGCCATAAGATATCTGTTTCAGCTGACATTTGAGTCTGTCTTGGTTTTCAGCTGTCAAAGGTGGCCCGAATCTCTTAAGATCACGGAAAAGCAATTCAAACGAACATTTGACATCATATCCATCCACTTTTTTGGGTGGTAGACAGAAACGTAATCCTCTCGCTAATACCATTTTCTCAGCCTCTGTCAAAACTCGATGTGAGTAATTGAAGATGATATCATCACTGTTCAAGTTTGATACAAGTGGTATTCCACATTTCCGTTTTAAATTATTGAATTTCACCTCTAGCTTTCGCGATTGGCGATCCTTCAACTTGGATGCTTTGCTCTCGAGGGTAGAACAAATGTGGTTGAAATCAAGCGGGGATAAGACAGATTGAAGAGAGGCACGAGCCCGCTCGTAAGACTCCTTGAATTTGTGACGGGCGGACATTTTACGATCCAGTTCGTACTTCAGTAAATCCTCCTTGAAGCGACGGCAAGCTGAAGTGACTTGAAACTCACGTCGGCTGAGCTTAAAATCCAGGAATTTAGGGTAAATGTGGAACAACCTGCACTTCTGTAGGAATCCAATATCCAGTGATGTTTTGTTGAAGCGTGATAGATCCTTCTCGTAATCCCTGACAATTTTCAGCGTATCCTGACCATACCGCACATCGTAGCTTAACAAGAAATAACACACAAACTGCGGTGATAAACATGACAATAGAACGCATTGTTGGAAAACAAAAATAAAACTATATCGTATAACTTGACGTTTCGTATGTTTCGACATACATCTTCAGAAGTGACCGTTAGGAATTAAAGTAACAACTAAATTTGAAATTTAAGATAAGTAACTAATTAACAATAACCTTGACAGAAGCTAAAAATAATTTGCATATAAAAGATGCAAACTAATAGAGATACAGCTTTTCGCTGCTTACATTTTCATTTAAGGTAGGTTTCAATTCTCTAATTAGTAGAGTCTCCTTTATCTTGCAATGAGTATCTGACCGACCTTTCGCCAATATCTCAAAGTGGTCCCATTTTAAGTTGTGACCAGTTGACGTGACGTGGTCTGCGATAGCAGATGCATGACAGCTACTCGTCATCGCTTTAAAATGTTCAGTTTTTCTGTCATCCGTGATCTTAAGAGATTCGGGCCACCTTTGACAGCTGAAAACCAAGACAGACTCAAATGTCAGCTGAAACAGATATCTTATGGCTACATCTATGCGTATGATTTCTCAAAACAGAAACACATTCTTAGCAAAGAGGAATGGGAAGCCCTGACTGATTTGCGAAAAGATGATGGCATTATAATCACAAAACCGGATAAAGGGAACGGGGTTGTAATCATCAACAAACTTGATTACTTGAATAAAATGAAACTGCTGGTCTCAGATGAAACAAAATTTAGAAAACTTACGCAGAACCCTACGAAGTCTAGAGAAGACAGCTTAATATCGTATCTTCGCAAACTAAAGAAGGATAAAATCATCGATGATGCCACCCTCCATAAGATACTACCATGTGGTTCTACTCCTGGTGTCCTCTATGGCCTTCCTAAGGTTCATAAACCTGGTTGCCCTTTTCGCCCAATTGTTTCCTCTATAAACACTTACAACTACAATCTGGCATCATATCTTGTACCCATACTTCAGCCCATCTCCACGAATCAGTTGACAATCAAGGACTCTTTTAGTTTTGAGGACTGGGCCAAGGCGTATAACCATAACAACGAAATAATGTGCTCGTTTGACGTTAGTTCATTATTTACGAACGTTCCACTTAATGAGACAATACAAATTTGTCTTGACAAATTGTATGCCCTCCCCAATCCGCCAACACTGCCCCGCTCAGTCTTAAAAGTTCTGCTTGAGTTTGCCACGAAGAAAAGCCATTTCATATTTGATGGCCAATACTACGACCAAATTGACGGTGTGGCTATGGGCTCTCCTTTAGGTCCTGTTTTGGCCAATATCTTCATGTGCCATTTTGAAGAGAAATGGGTTCTTAACAACAACGCTCGTCCTTCTATTTGGTTTCGATACGTTGACGATACCTTCACCTTGTTCGACAGTAAAAGCACAGCAACTCAGTTTCTACACTACCTCAATAACTGTCACTCAAATATCAAATTCACCGTTGAATTTGAAGAGAACAATACAATCCCTTTCCTGGACATTCTCATCAAACGCCACAGTCAAACTTTCTCAACATCCATCCACCGAAAGAAGACCTTTACCGGCCTGTACACAAAATGGGACTCCTTCACACCTAGGAAATACAAAGTAAACCTCATCCGCACGCTCACTTTTCGTTGTTTCCGCATCTGTTCGTCACCTTCTCTTTTGCGGTCTTGTTTAAATGAACTGAGGAAGTTGTTGTTACAAAACGGTTATCCTGTTGGTGTTGTCAATTACAACATTAATGATGTTCTGAACAGGCAACAAAACAGACCGAAGATTCCAACCACCACAGTCCCCAAAAAGGAAATAATCTTAGTTCTACCTTATTTAGGAGTACAAAGCAAAATTATTACCAAACAACTAAAGACCTGCATTAGTAAATTTTATGGCTGCATTGATCTTAAGGTTATTTTCCAAAGCGCTCATCGCATTAAGTCTCTTTTTCCCTACAAAGATAGAATTAACCGTTCCCAAATGTCAAAAGTTGTTTATAAAGCTAGTTGTTGGGACTGCCAGGATTTCTACATTGGAAAAACAAAACGCAGATTGCATGACAGAAAAACTGAACATTTTAAAGCGATGACGAGTAGCTGTCATGCATCTGCTATCGCAGACCACGTCACGTCAACTGGTCACAACTTAAAATGGGACCACTTTGAGATATTGGCGAAAGGTCGGTCAGATACTCATTGCAAGATAAAGGAGACTCTACTAATTAGAGAATTGAAACCTACCTTAAATGAAAATGTAAGCAGCGAAAAGCTGTATCTCTATTAGTTTGCATCTTTTATATGCAAATTATTTTTAGCTTCTGTCAAGGTTATTGTTAATTAGTTACTTAACTTAAATTTCAAATTTAGTTGTTACTTTAATTCCTAACGGTCACTTCTGAAGATGTATGTCGAAACATACGAAACGTCAAGTTATACGATATAGTTTTATTTTTGTTTTCCAACAATGCGTTCTATTGTCATGTTTATCACCGCAGTTTGTGTGTTATTTCTTGTTAAGAGTCCCCAAGCTCTTTGGCCAGCGGTTAGTCACCAGGAGAGACTCCCTCTGGGATAATGGTAAAAATCAATTTTTTTGATTGGCTGGCCCGTAACGGCTTCCATTGTTTTACCCTAGGTTTTCTGGGAAAATGGCCGGTTCGGCCGGTCCATTATCCCAGAGTCTCTCCGGGCGTCCACCCGCTGACCAAACAGCCCGAGGACTCTGGGTACGAAAATGAGGCTTTCGTACAAATCAAAAAACAAGATGAACAAAAAATAGAACTTGTTCCCCCAGTAGATGCGTGACACTTAAATCAATACAAATTAAAAAAAAAAAAGCAAATATTGAGAAAAAAGTGTCAAAGTGTTATCTCATGAAAAAACACAAACGTTTCGGGCCCTTCTTCGCACAATCACGCCATTTGGGGTGGGGAACTTACGAGGCTCAGGGGAGCAAGATTTCGGTACGTAGCCGAAACTATTGAATGAATACAAAAAAGGTGCTCTGGCCAGCTTAACATTCCCGACGAAAATCAGAAATCAAACGCAGGAATTACAGATTAAATAAAACGAAAATTTCATTTTGATTATTCATTTCAATTATTCCGTCCACTCTTGTACTGGTGTCCCTCGATGGGGTGTTCACGAGTCTCTGTACAGCTATTTGTTGAGTTTTTCTTTCTTGTCATTCTTTCTTTTCATTATCAAACGATGTTTGCATGAGGATATCTACAATCAAAAATTTTATTTGTATTATTTTGTTGTTTACATCATAGTTAGTAACTATGTTTACATTATCCTAAGAGTTATAATAGCAGATGAAAAGTTCGTAGGAACCACCGTTGTTGATTGAGTGCCTTCTCTTCCTCATGCAAAAACGTACTTCGAGCCTCAAAGTAAAATTTCTGTGCATTATACTTCTACTCTACTCAGGCAATCAGACTGTTTCCTTTTCTTTTTCAATTTTCAAATGACGTCTCGCCTCACTGAGGAATAACGATAAAAATCCGAAAGAAATTGTCCTAGAAAATTGTCTCAACTTTGTTCAAAAGCCAGCTGTCAAAATGACAAAATACCTTGCTTTTGATAGGCTTCTGAGTTATTTGATGGGTGTCTTTTTGGTTTCTGGTTGGTGTATTTTTGCCATCTGCATTGAGTTGGCTTGAAAATAATCTGCTTGGAACACTTTGAATAACATGGTTTGCATGGAAAAAATTAACTAAAATCGCTTCTGGCTTTTCCATAACTTCCTCCAAGCTGAGGAACAAGATGTCTCACTTTTACTTTGGGCGGTTGAAAACTCAG
Source organism: Pachyseris speciosa (assembly GCA_016490735.1). NCBI lineage: Eukaryota > Metazoa > Cnidaria > Anthozoa > Scleractinia > Pachyseridae > Pachyseris > Pachyseris speciosa. Next base: position 3,487,553 of record JAEMWC010000001.1, on the reverse strand, counting down.
TAATAAGATATCGAAGTCTCTGCGTTCCGCTTCAAATCAAACTTTACTGGCTCAGTTTATCTCACTTGGCCGGATCAAACGAGGGTGCCATTTTACAACTTCGCTTTGTCGTGGTGTTAAGCGATGTGGAATTTTCAGCTTGCAGTTGGATGGTATACGTAGCTACCTTCGTACAGCTCCAAGAGAACAGATAAAAAATAAATCTTAAAGAAAGATCTAGCTGTTCCAGTTGTTCTCTTGGGATACTCGGCATTATATTCCAAACATTTTTGTTTTAACAGTTGATTTTTGCTTCCATAAATAGAAACATATTGAGTTTGTATACTTATAGACTAAGTTGGTATGCAACATACAATCTTAAAATTTGTACGCGATGATAAGAGTTAAGCTCAAGAATTTTACGCTTACAGTCAAGTCAGGTCAAGCGTACCCCCTAGAGTACATTAATGAGTTGACTATTTGAACATTGAACCCGTTAGTCATTTCGAATAAGGCAATCATTTTGGGGGTGTCTCGAAACTCAGTCCTCGAAAACTCAGACCTCAGACCCCCGAAAAACTCAGACCCCTGGGTGTCTCGAAAACTCAGACCCCACAGAGCTTGTAGAAGTCTTATTCGTGATAAAAGGATTTCAGGCGAAGTTCTAGCAAGTTTTCTCGTCAATATTTTTGGTTGTTTACAGCGCTGTACGCTATTAGCTGTGTTTAATTTCGCTCCGTATAAATTTATTATTTTTAGGATTCCTCGGAAAGAACAATATTGTTGGATTAAAGGGCTAAAAAAGGTGTGCTCTATTAAAAGAGATGGCGTTTTTCAAACACATCTACGGACATAGTCCAATCAGCAATTGAAGTTTGATTCGAATATTTAAAAAATGACGATGGGTGTCTCGAAAACTCAGACTTCGAAAACTCAGACCTAAGACCATAATAAACCATAATAAGACTCTGCGAGACTCCGTTCCTAAATCGCTTACAATCGACCCCGGAAAAAAATAACATTTTATTTAATCCATTTCAAAACTGCCAAAAGAGTTTGACCTACCCTGTGAAATTGACAAGATGGCAAAAGCTCGCTTGTCTCGCACCCGACGATTCTTTCGCGAATAGCTTCACAAATATGCTGAACAAGATAAACGCAAATTCGCTTTTGCTGCTGGCACAAGCTATCTTGTTGATGAGATTCCACTATCTCAGTTCTCCACAGAGTAAAAAGTATGCGTAGCGTTGTGTTCACTGATGACAACAAACCCTTAAATTTAACTGCAATGAACCTTACTTTAATCTAAAAAAAATTCTCGAGGTAAAATTAAATGTTAAGCAAACAAACAAACCGGATCCACAAAACCCCACCAAATGACCATAAATCAGCTCAGACGGAGTTACATAGAAAGCAAGAAACGTACTACTGACGTAAGGCAGGAGCCCGTAATGGGCTCCTGCGTAAGGTAAACCATTTTTTATTCAGCTTTATTGAATATTTTAGAAACAATTGTTTTGCTTCCCATACAAATCCTTATATTTTAAATATTACGCAGTAATGATCAGACCGTGGGCTACCTGTAGTTATCTCCAAATAGTCGGTGAATGACAATATGGTTTGGGGGGACGCTGTCAAGAAATGAGACATTTGTATGGATTTTGAACCATGACTCAAGGTCCATAACTTGACTTCTGTTCAACCTAAAAGCATCAAACTTGGTCATATGACCCACCTCAACGTGATCTTTCTCATAATCTTTCGTGTGATGTAATGTGTTTTGAAACTCGCCCCAATTCCCTGCGCAACTCTGAAATGGCCTACGCACATGGTGTACTACTTTCAATGGTGAGACCGTTAATACGATAAAAAAGGTGTTAAAACTGATATGTAAAGGGTAAGTGTTAACAAAAATTTCCAATAACGCAAATGACCTACCTAAGTAAGTAGAGAACATTCACAACGAAATATCAAACAAAGATAAATTAAAATGCTTTTCGCCATACAAACAACATTCCCACAATGGGGTCAGATTGTTTACCCACCTTTGACTTTAGCCTTGTTGTGGGCCCGGGGCGAAGGTCATCGCGAAAACGAGGAGAGATTGGACCCCCTCTCCCAAGTCTCTCCTCGTTTTTCCTGCTCGCTCTCGCTAACGCAATCGCAACATCTTTCATTCTTGTGATGACCTTCGCCGCTCCCCACAATCAGTACTCCTGGAACAGGCTATCTTTTCCCCAAAAGTACTTTACTTTCTAAGAGTACATGGGAACATCATCTTCTAATTGGTTTAGAATATACCACAAAAAGACCAAAATATTCACATGTGAGGACTGGTGACAGCGCGCATATGTGAAGAATAAAAGTGCAACGTTGTTGAACAACAGCTGGGACATTCACGCTGTAATTTCCAGCCATGCATCTATTAAGAGGTAAGGACGCTCAGATTAAATGGCAAGAATACAACAGCTGTATTCTAATTATTCATATATATAACGTGCAGGACGATCCCTTTAAAGGTGGTTTAAAATTGTGTTTTCAGACCCAAGAAAACAGCACGAGAAATGTCATGAGGGATCACACAAGAATTTCATTGCAATGAACACTTTTATACCATGATTTTAATTAGCGCTATACTAATCAAGGACAAAAAGTTACTGAATTCACTATCACGATGTCGACGACAATAAAAAAAAAATACAAAATTCCTACTCGATAAGCTAGTAAATTAAAAAGATAAAGTGTAACAATCATTCTAGACCAGTAACAGAAACAAACGAGCTAACGAAAATAAAGGAACATAAGTGAATCAGACGGATATAAGGTACACTGATCACTGCATTCATTCGATTAATCTCGACTGCACAATAGTCTGAAATATTAACCAGGTACTTCATGGTCACCCTGTCCAGAGGCGACATTTTCACCGTCCAGTGCAATACGGATCCAAAACAGACCCTGTACAAAGCGAACACACCTAAAGCTGATAAAAAAATTTCTGTCATTCACGTGGCCAATATAATTTCATATGTACAATTTGTTAGTCCGAATGTCCTGTTTATCATTCCTAATCGGAATCGCCCTTCCTACTACGGTAATGCCAGGTGGTTACTTGACGTACATTGCCGGTACAACTGTCCGAATTCGTTTGTTTGTTACCCCAAGTATTGAACAAGAATCCTTTCTTACTAATCTTGCACCAACATGTTCATTCTTGTCCATAGCACACCAGTTAGTCCGAATTTCCTATATTTGTCCCCCCTAGTCTCAGGAAGTCTTTTTTGCAGATCTCCACTCTGACGTGTTTCCGGTCTGTGAACTCCAGTTGTGAGAGGGTGGGGTGGCCGTATATCGACGAAGATAAAGCGGGAACTGGGCGCCTGATCTCCTAGCAGGGAAAAAAGAGGGAATAATTAGTTTTTATTGCTAAAACCTCTAACGTCTCTACAGCGGTGACTTCCCGTTTCCCATTGTGCAGTTTCAACGATTGTATCTGAGGGATAAAATTGACGGTTGGGGCAAGAAAACAAGCCTAACAAAGAGCGAAATGCCTTTCGTAGATGTCTGACTTTACATCATACCGCATACAACGATGAGACTTCGATGAAAAATTCTTGCAATTTTTTCCGTTTAGATGCGGCTCACACAATGGCGCGAACCAGTATGGGTCTACATAGCAAAACAATGAATGACAAGCCGTGTTTTCTCGCTTTTAGTAGCAGGCCAGTGTAGAGTGGTGTCTTACACTTGATCCCTGGTTTTTACCCTGTTAGTAGCATTTTTACTTTCAAGTTTTAACAAAGCCATGTTCCGGTGGTTTCTGACTCACTGCCATCATCAGTTATGAAATAACGAACAGCAATTGACGAAATAACTGTATATTGGAATGCGTGACTAAGTGAGAACTTTATAGATTTGGCAATTCTAATTAGTATACGTTATTTGATAACTGAAGATCGCAGTAGAAACTGCGAAAAACGTCTTCGTTAAAACTTAAAAGTGTTGAGTGTTTACTTCTCAAAATTTTTACTTGTCTCCTGTTATCAAGAATTTTAATTTCCAGAAACTAAATATCAAAAACGACTTTTAAAATGAACATTTTCTGCTTCTTCAGCCAGCTAAGATCGTTTTCCCTCTAAAACAATGCTCAATAAGGAAAAATGCTGGTAATGAGACACTACAAATCAAACAAAAACGTTTCAAAGAATGTTTTAGGTCGTAGGGATGGAAAGGGGTCAAGGACAAATCAAGACTAGTATTAGCATCCTTATGGATAACGGTTTGTTTCACAGAAAAACCCTCAGCTGGGAAAGCACGTCAAAAAAAATTTATAACTTTTACTGTATGCATATTAATATAATTTATTATTCAACACACTGCGAAAATGTCCAAATATGGTGATGGCTCTCTCAATATTCGTTGTGTGCACTCAACAGATATCCTGCGTTATAACCCACTGATTAATTTTTGGGCCATTTTATTAGCTACTTTGGATCACGTGGTGCAAATCGGAGGACGGGTATCGGGTAATATACCCCGTCCGCGTCGATCTTTGTCCTCCGAAATTTTGGTGCAAAAAAAGGACAAAACAAAGTCAGTCTTTTTAAAGTTTCTTCAATTTCAAATGAAAGAATCCAATCACAGTTCAAATAAAATAAACTCAACCAATCAATGCAGTTGTTTACGTCATTCGCAATCGCCATCAGATCACGTTTTTTCAGCATTTTCAACTTTAAACTGTGTATACGCGATATCAAAATTAATCGCAGGGTTATAACATAAATAAACCCCTTTCTGGCTCGCTCGTATATCGGAGGATAATGTCCTTGGCTGATAGATTATTCTCAAAATTTCATAGTTGCCCTCGAAGCTAATTGTTCATTTTTCGGACAAACTATCAGCCGCGGACATTATCATCCGATATACCAGCCGCCGAAAGGGGTTTATTTACTAAATATACGTAATTTCGTTTTTCGCGGAGAAAAATGGCGGCTTTTCCAGCTTTTCTGTAATAAAATCAGTAAACTGTGATTTACTATAAATGTGTTGAACAGGACAATTCTCCTGCTCACTG
>JAEMWC010000001.1:3410000-3480000 GCA_016490735.1 Pachyseris speciosa | reverse complement strand
GCGTCCTGCTTGTTTCGACCTGACTGGCCAAAGAGCTGCGACATGAAGAGAAGAGAGGCAACAGGTTCGTGCTTGTCAGAAAGCAACTGCAATGTCACTGTATGTACCTTACAACTTTCTATCCACTGACCCACAGTTTCTTGAGGGTTGTAAGTTTTAAGACCGTACGCCGACATTTTATATCCAGCGCCGGGATAATCACCCATTTTGTCTGATTTTGAGCAGAAAGGACCAAACTACGAATTGGTTTCACTGGAGATGAATTCTGATTGTTTGGACCGGCTTCGGATGATTTTGATCTGTTAATGAAGAATGAAAGACCGTTGCTAGGCAACGCGCTTGGTATCACAAAGACCCAGCTGTAGGGTTAAGAAGCCTATTATATGCTCGGTTGAAGCGCCACAAAAACCTCTCTTAAATGAAAGTAATGCTTTTATTATGGTAATTATCATGTAATAAACACTACTCTGAGAACGATAAGTTTTCTTTTCAGAACGCTAACGTTAACATACCATTATCAAATGGTTAAAAATCTGAAAATGTATCCTTTTTTACTTCGAAGCCCACGAAGACATAGATTTCTCAACTCTAGACACAGATATTATTATCATGCGGATTCTACGTTTCAACACCGGAGGCTTTTGATATCCGGCGATATCAATTCCAATCCAGGTCCGACGAAGTTTCCATGTGCGTGCTGTGAGAAACCATGCAAAAACAACCAGCGAGCTCTACAATGCGACGGCTGCAACACGTGGTGCCATGCAAAATGCACTCATGTTTCACGGGACGAATACAACCGATTATAAAATACTGACGATATCTGGTACTGCAATGCTTGTACTTTTAAATGGCTTTCAGATTCGTTCTTCTCTGATTCAACAGGGGACTCGCTCAACAATTCGACCGATACGATCCGCTCTGAAACCTCTGAACCCGATGTCATTGAAGACTACAGGGCTAATGTCGCCTCTTATTACAAGTTCAACTTGTCAATCGCTCACCTAAACATAAATAGTCTACAAAATAAAATGGACCAAATAAGGACTCTGTTGAATCAAGAACTATTTGACATCTTAGTTCTGACTGAAACAAAGATTGACTCTAGTTACAACAACTCACTCTTCCAACATACTTTATACAGGATTATCAGACGCGATAGAAAAAAGGGCGGCGGTGGTAAAATGGTTTATATTAAACACAGCGTCTTTGCTTACAGGCGTAAACAACTAGAGCCAGAGGACATCGAAGCTGTTTGTATCGATGTTAAGGGAAGTGGAAACACCTTGTTTTCTCTTCTCGCCTGCTATAGATCGCCAAACAAACACAAACCGATGGAATTTTTGCAATCTCTTTATTCTACGACTGAAAAACTGTATAATCTCCATAATGAACTACTCGTCATTGGTGACCTAAATTTCAACATGCTCAGTAGTGACTGTTGGCCGGACAACCGGCTTGCTGAATACCGTGATCGCTTCCAGCTGACAAACACTGTGACCGTGCCTACCCGAACAACAGATAAATCGAGCACACTTCTTGATGTTATTCTGACAACTCACTCGGAAAGATTCTGTCTTACCAAGACTTTACAACTTGGTGTCAGTGATCACGATATGGTTATTGCAATTCGCAAGTGGAAGCTACCTAAACCAACACCAAAGATCATTACTTATCGCTCAATGAAACGGTTTGACGGCGAACTTTTTCTTCAGGACCTAGACAGTGTCCCCTGGGACTCCGTGTTTATTTACAATGATATCAACGATATCTGGGCGCACTGGAGGGGGGCGTAAGGGAGGTCCGAAAACCGCAAAACCGCACAAAAAATCTTAAAAAACCGCAATACCGCATTGAAATTTACCGAAATACCGAAACCGCAGTTACAGACGTGAAAGCTGCCGTCGTCAAGACTTAAAGTCCTTTTATCCATTAAAAATACGACCTGCAGTGTAGCTGATATCAACACCTACGCTAAATTACCTAAGTATTAAATTATTTCCATAACTGATCTTACTGCAGAGTACCCGAGTATCTTGGATTGTGTATGCACTTTAACATGACGCGCTTTTGTCTAATAAGTCCAATTACGTCGTTTACAGTCCATAATAAGGAGTCTCTAATCGCTAGAAGTTAACGTAGTCACTGGAGGAGGTCAGTAGAGCAGACGATTGTTGAAACGCACAGCTCTCCCGAAGCGAGTTCTTGCTCCTAGGAGAAATTTTGCCGAGCTTCCAATTTCTCCTTGTACTAGCGTGGAAACCTCCGGACCATCGTCGACTTGTTCGTCACTACTTTCGTCAAACTCGTTTTCTGCTTCTTCCACCGTTTCGTTTTCTGTGACAGCTTCTGCTGTACTGACCTGTACGTCAAAAGAAATAGAGATAGGTCAGTTCTCTGCGATTTCGCATTGCCTTTGATACATAGGGAGAGTCCCATGTCGGGCCATAGTGGTCTCTTGACGTACAGTGCGTTGTCTTACAGCAGCACCATAGGAGGATGCCCCCTGAGTGCATCGCAGTCAGCTGGGCGCATATCGACGTTTGCGAGAGGTTTCATGAACGGAACCTGCGACAGCAGCAACACTCCCTCAGGTTTGGGATACCAAGATCGCCTGCTTGTATGGTAGAATGCCGCCCAACTGGTCACCCGTTTTACCGCCTCTTTCATTGCTACGCCGAATGACCTGCAGTAATATGCCATTGACATGTTCCCTTGCTTATGGTGGACAGTGGAGTAGCATATTTTCCACATCTAGTGTCATACAGCTCAGCAGATTTGTATGCTTGTAATTAAACTTTCCCAGGTTAGCATACAGTCTCTGTAGGCCCGTGTCCATTATGGCAACTGATTCCACTGTCCTAGCCGACATTTCGTAACCTAGATGTACTTATAAAACAGAGTTATCTGTGTTGATTTTCGAGCGGAGCAAGTTTGAGGGAGAATTTCGCGCACGATGTTAGCTAGGCACCGTCGAGCAAGGCCAGGACCTTAAACTCAGTAACATGATCGGCCTCCTAATGCGAGCTGGGAGCGAAGTTTCAGGGTTTACAGCCTCTGGCTTCCAGATTTTACGCAGTAAGATCATCCATTCGGATGATCCCATGAAATGTTAAAAATATTGCGGTTCAGGTCATGGCCATTACTAAGTTTTTTTTTACATTAATGTCTAACAGTCCACTACATAACGTGAACACTGAACATGAACTTAATTGCAACTCGAATTTCAGAGTAGCCTGAATGGCTAATATCTTCGAGAACAAATTAAAGAAAAGAAAATGTATTTACATACATAAAATTTTATATAAATACATAAAACAAATGTATTACATATATGAAAATCTATTTACTTGCATAAAAAATGTTAAATATACCATGAAGTCCAAAAGGAGATTGCTTTCAGGAGTCTTCTAAAACCAGATAAAGTAGACTCAGATCTCGAACATTATTACGTAGCGAGTTCCAGTTCTTAGATGCAAAGTAACGAAAAGAGTTAAGGTCATAAGTAGTAGTAACGGGTTTACATAGTGATAAAATATTCGTTCTTCTAAAAGAGTGTTCAGACTGACGCAAGCCGGTAAACATGCCTTTAAGATATTTAGGAAAACTGTCATAATTCAAGCATTTGTAGATAGTGATTAACATATTTTGTATCCTTCGGTTGTACAGAGTTGCTTCTTCTGATTCATGTAGTAGCTGCTTGTAAGTCGAAACGTTATCATTAAAACCAATACGTAGGGTGCGCTTATTAAGAGACTTTAATTTATCACAGTTTCTAGCACTACAAAAATGTATAGAAAGTGAGGCAAAATGAAAGCATTATACAACTTTAACTTGGTAGTGGTACAAATGAGGTTACGAAGTCAAACCATGACATTCAATTGACTCAGTGTTGACCTGTTTACATACTGAAGATACATGTATGTTGAAGTTGAAACGAAATTTGTTCTTCTTGCGAAAGTCCTCTTCGCCTTTTCCTTCATCATAAAAAATAGCTACGCAGTTGATAATTCCTTCTTCTTCTGGTTCTTCTCTCTTGTTAACTCCGCTTTCTGCCATCATCTCTCGAGACCTCATGGACAGCTAAAGAAATCCGAACCCCAGCCCAGAAAGTCATCTGAGGGCCTGTTCACATGGAGGTGGGGGACCCCAGCAAGGTGAGGTACCCCGCCTCGGTGGGGTTACCAATCTCTCCATACAATCTCTCTTTATTTCTTGATCGCGTTCACATGTGAAGTGGGGTACCTCACCGACGCGGGTTGCCCGGTCAGCCAGGGTGGGTACCCCGCTTAGCTGGGGTGAGTTTTCTCCCTGTGAATACTGGAAGTGGGGTGGGGTGATGTTCATACGGGCAATTGTCTCTGAATTCTTTGTTCATATACGTACCTAGCGACCATGCGATAGCATTTTAAACTTCACCCCAGCGTCCCGGGGTTGCATGTGAAAGCCAGCTTTTTTTGACCACGACTAGGTTGGGTATCTCACCTACCTGGGGTCCCCCACCGCCGTGTGAACAGGCCCTGAGCCGATGTTTGAGCTTTGACTAATGCCAAAAGCATGTCAGAAATAAACTGGAAACCGCGTGAAAGACAAATAAGGTCAAATAGGATTAAAAGCACTTGGCTCGCGTTGGCTTGTGAACTAAAACAAAAGGGAGAGAACTATTCGAGTGAGATTTAGTAAAAATGCAACACCGCAGATACATTTTTTCACCGTTTACCGCGTCCTAAAACTTTAAATTACCGCAAACCGCACAGTCTTGGAAAACCGCAATACCGCAGGTTAAAATAAAGTTTTCCGCAAAACCGCACCAAAATTAACGCAAAACCGCATCACCGTGAGCCCTTACGCCCCCCCTCGCACTGGTATAAATTATTCACTGAATTAATTGATTTACAGGCACCGCTTAAGAAGAAACTGGTACGCGGTAACACTGTGTCGTGGATGACACCAGAAATTATTCAAGCTATAAACACCAGAAACCGCCTGCACAGAAAGTTTATTAAGAACAAAAAGCCCGAGGATTGGGAGGCGTATAGAAAACAACGGAACTATGTTACATCTTTAAAACGTTCCGCTCCCAGATCATACTGCATTAATGTATTCACAAACTCCCAACACCCTGGGGAATTTTGGAAGAAATTTCATTGTTTACTCCCCAGCAAAGACAGAGGTAACAGCCATGTTCAACTAATTGAAGATGGGCGCCTCATTACCAACAGTATTGATGTCGCTAATCTTCTCAACGATTACTTCATCCACGCAGTGCCTGCCAACACGTCTGACTTACAGCCAGAAGCTTTTAAGGTGCATTCCAGTGTTACAGCCATCGAACGAAAATTCAAAGGACAAATGAATTTTTCATTCACTCCTGTTCAGGATTCCCACATTAGAAGGATACTCTCTAGCTGAAACTTGCTGAGCCTGGAATTCTCAGTTCTCTCACAAAATTGATCAATCAGTACATTGAAAGCTACTCCTGGCCATCAGAATGGAAAATTTCTATTGTCTCTCCGATCTATAAAAAAGATAGTGGGACTTTAAAATCCAATTACCGTCCTGTGTCTGTGCTGCCAGCTGTTTCAAAAATAGCCGAAAGAGTTATCTTCGATCAACTATACGAATTTTCTCTTAACTTTCTCAGTGGGAATTTATCTGGATTCCTGAAAGGACATTCATGCTCAACAGCCCTTCTCAAGACCTGTGAAGATATCAGAGGAAATCTAGACTCTAACGAACACTCTGCAGCAATTACCATAGACCTTTCTAAAACATTTGATTCTATCAACCATAACTTGCTCCCTGCAAAGCTGTCAGCTTATGGTGCAACTAAAGACGCCCTACAACTTCTACGATCCTACCTGACGGAAAGAAAACAACATGTCAAGATAGATGGTAATTTATCAGAGTGGAAAACTGTGAAGCGCGGAGTTCCCCAGGGCCCGGTTGTTCGAAAGCCGATTAGCTTAATCCAGGATTAGCGTAAACTTTGGTTGCAGTTTTTGACTTTTGGATGAAAGTTTCTTTTGCTAATTTTTGCTTTTCAGGATTGACGTCCTCTAATCTAAAATTGTGTAGAATATCAGCGTTGAAACACGTTTGTGGATAGAGAAACAAACTCCTTGGTTAATTTTTAATCTTGGATTAGGGTTAATCGGCTTTCGAACAACCCGGCCCAGGGTTCCATCTTGGGCCACCTCCTTTTCAACATATTCTTGAACGACGTGAACTTCTTAGATACTTCTTGTTCCTTGAGATTTTATGCCGATGATACTACAGGGTACTCCTCAAGCCCTTGTCCATCCACCTTGCAAATAGATCTACAAAATAGTCTTGATCTTCTCGCCTCCTGGTTTCATAGTAACTTTCTGGCGATCAATCACAGTAAATCACAATCCATCGTCTTCCACAGAACAATTCTACCAACGCCCTTTGTTATCGACAACCATGAGCTGGACTACGTTGCACATATCAAGCTTCTTGGAGTAATCATCGACAGCTCTCTCTCTTTTCAAGCACATATTAAAGAAGTCTGCCGCAAAGTGAACGCAAAAGTTTCAATTCTTCGTCGCATTCGCAAATTCATCCCTCCAGAAATTATGATTAACTATATATAAAGCCTTCATTCTGCCTCACTTTGAACACGCATCACAACTGTTTATAGGCCTAAGTAAAGGTCTGTCTGCAAAACTAGAGTCAACCAACGCATTCGCTTTAAGAATTCTTCTTAATCAGTCTAAATCGACTTCTTATGAAGAATTATTAAAAATTGCACGTATTTAAAGCCTGGAACATCGGCGCATAGAACAAGCACTTATACTCGTATATAAAAGTATTTATGGTCAAGCACCGAATTACATTCGTGAAACGTTTACCCTGCGAAGGAACAGGTACAGCTTACGGGGCCATCTCAAGGTTGTTCTTCCAAGGCCAACAACGTATTATATGCAGCATTCTTTCATGTAGCAGACCGGAAAACAATGGAATAATTTACCAGACAATGTAAGGACATCGGAATCACTTTCTTTATTTAGAAGAAACCTACAACAGATACAATTATCATCTTCTTATGACTGCAGCTGTGATTTTTGTAAACAGACGGCCTAATTACCCATATTTTCTCTTTTATATATATATATATATATATATATATATATATATATAGACAAGGTTAATTTGGGAACAGAAATCATCAACTAAGTAATTAAGTGAAAATGTGGCTCAGCCAGGAATCGAACCTGGGTCTCCAGATTACCGGTCGGATGCCTTAACCACTAGGCCACTGAACCAACCACACTGGGTTGACACATATTTTTACTGTACAACACATACACAATGTGGCCTTATTTTTATGGTAAGGTCCTAGGAGACAATTTCACACATTTTCTGCAACCAGGATCACGTCACTACTCCCCGATCGATCAGCGATGCAAGGCCAAATCCCCCTGGAAATTAATTAAGTACAGTAAGGTAGGGAGGGGATATATTAGCAACTGATTGCCTTAATTACTTAGGATCACCAGCCTATTCCCATTTGGATGGCGATTCATTAGCGATTTCTGAGTAATACAAACAGACAAGGTTAATTTGGGAACAGAAATCATCAACTAAGTAATTAAGTGAAAATGTGGCTCAGCCAGGAATCGAACCTGGGTCTCCAGATTATATATATATATATATATATATATATATATATATATATATATATAGGAAAACTATGTTTCGATTATTCCGTATTCCGTAGCACAGTGCTCGATACGTTAAAGTAGAGCAAAATATTGAAAAATAGAAAACAACTACTCTTTTTATCCCTACAAGCCTGTTTCGTGATTGCTCACTCTTCAGGGGATTAAAATCGTTCTTAATGTTCGTAGCTTAGTAGCCACGCAATAGTTAAGTACAAATGTGCCATAGAAAATGAATTAAGAATTACAATGTGATATTTTATATAAGTATACAGATAAAAAAAAGAAAATAATAATAATAATAAGAAGAAGAAATAAGAAATATGATATAATAGAATGAATCGATTACCTAATTAAATAATTAATTAGATAAATTAAGATAATAAATAAATAAATATATATATATATATATATATATATATATATATATATATATATATATATTGAAAAATAGAAAAAAACTACTCTTTTTATCCCTACAAGCCTGTTTCGTGATTGCTCACTCTTCAGGGGATTTTAATCGATTCATTCTATTTTATCATATTTCTTATTTCTTCTTCTTCTTATTATTATTATTATTTTCTTTTTTTTTTATCTGTATACTTATATAAAATATCACATTGTAATTCTTAATTCATTTTCTATGGCACATTTGTACTTAAACGAGCCTTCGCTCATGTGCGATATGTGGATGTACAAAATTACTTACATACTTAGTTGTACATCACTTTTTAGGTGATGTTACACGAGCAAATTGTTAACGCAAAATTGTTGCGTTAAAAGTTGTCTCGTGTAACATTGCACACAGGACGATTTTTAACGCAACATTTTGCAGTATGTTGCAGGTTTTTGAAAGCGATTCAAAAACTTGCAACATTGTTGCCCGAATTTTGTTGGAGTTGGTGCGTGTAACACCTCTACCGTTTACTTTTAACGCAACAATGTCCCAGAATGCACCAGAATACACTCACTGTCCACCATATTTGTCGAGCAGGAGCCTGGGCTCAACATTGCGTTAAAACATGGATTAAATAAAAATCGGCATTTAAAAATCGGTTCTTGTAACATCACCTAGCAATTCTGTTCACACAGTTGACTGCTTTCTCGGCCGAAAACCAGATTACAGTTGAAGAAAATAGAAGATGTCCAATCGGCCACAGAAAATTCGATCTTTTTCGCAAATTGTAAGCCCAATTTCTTTTGCTGCCCTTGAGATGATGGGAGAAACAAGTACTGTGATATTCAGATGCTACAGAAGTTATGTGGAAGGCAACGCACAACTTTTTTACGCTGAGCCTCTTCTTTTTGCAGCCACAAATGTTTGTCAGTAAATATTTTTCTATTTTGGCTGACCCACTGTATTTTTAGAAATGGCCAGCATCTTGAGGTCACAGTTTTTTTTCTTTTGAAAACTTATATAATCTCGTTTCTTTCTCAGATTCTGTATAGTCTTCCTCTTTTTGTTTGGAGAGAGCTTTGTTCTTAATAATAATAATAATAATAATAATAATAATAATAATAATAATAATAATAATAATAATATGAGAATGAATACCGTAAAGACTCACAGATAAGCCGCACCTTTTTCCCAAAACTTGTTGTTCGAAATCGGGGGTGCGGCTTATCTGCGAGACCATTTGGAGAAGGTGCCGTAAATTTTCGTGAATTGACATTTTTATGGAAAAGTACATTAATATATACTACATAAAACTAAAACTGAGTATTGATCATTGCTTTTGCAAGTTTGGTGGCTCCTAAAAGAGCCGTTGGTAATGCAAGTATTAGCTTTATATTTCAAGCTCACATTTCTGTCGCTGTTAAACAGTGCTAAACCTTTGTTAACAGATTGAACGCTTTATGGTCGCTTTTCTTGAACAGAAGAACGTGACACAGCATGGAATTTCCATTCCCCCACAAAACTGTTTACAGCATCGACGACGGTCTGTAACTTCAACGGCAATCGATCCTCCATGGGTGAGAAATTGAAAATAACGCGCTATTCTTGAGTATAGGTGGTTTGCAGCCAATCTCTAGAGACACAGATGACAATGACGAAATGAACAAATGCTGGTGGACGAACAAAAGGCGCTAATGAGAGATGTATTGTTTACGTCCACCAGCATGGCGGCGATGACGTAACGTGCAAACCACCTATTTGTGTGGAGAATGGCCCACTGTTTCTTCGCCGGTGTCCAGTCTTCTATCGTCCGAACTATTGCGTGGCTACTAAGCTATGAACATTAAGAACGATGAACACGCAGCCTGAACACGCAAAATTCTATGAAAACTGTCTATTGAATGAAGAAATACCTATCAACAACTAAAAGAATAACATCAATCATAAGTCATAGTTGTGGACGTGATGTTTATTCTACTAAAGAGCTAAAATTGTGGGTACAAATTCGAAGTATTTTCCATTTCAATGTTGGCGAGTTTACGTTCAAAGAAGACAGAAGACTTAAGACTCGACTTTGAATTTCTTTCGACTTTGACTAGAAAAACTTTTTTTCCAAAATTTGAGTTGCTAAAGTCGGGGTGCGGCTTATCTGTGAGTGCGGCTTATCTGCGAGTCTTTACGGTATATGAAAATCATAACTGCGATGATCAGTAACATATTTAATAATAATAATAATAATAATAATACCTAATAATAATAATAATAACGATTTATTAGTAGTAATTCCACGAGGTGGCTCTTCGTCTACTAATTACAAATCTCAAATCAAATCAAATGTTGGTTGGAGAGGGGAAAACCAGAGTACCCGGAGAAAAACCTCTCGGAGCAGAGTAAAGAACCAACAAACTCAGCTCACGTATGACACCAACCCTACTTCCCTCTTGAAAGTATTACCTGCCACAAAGCAATGAAATACACAGGGGATAGATTCTCCCTGATTCATACCACATGGCCTGGAAACATAATCCTTTGTGTTGAAGGGGTGGAGGTGGGGATGGGAACACTCAGAAATAATGGTGACAGGGTAATGCAAATTTGGCCAAAAATGGTCCAGTCAAGAGTTGGACACAGGCAATGTATCCAGATATCTTGATAAATATATAAAAAAAGTCCTCCAAGAAATACTTATACCAAAAACATCCACACCCCCATTAACATTAAGGTGAAGGACATTTTTCATTGCTGTGGATTACATGATTACAAGGGGAATACTTTAAGCGAACATCTACCACTCAGGAAGACATTTCTTTTTTACCAGAGGGGGTACTTTGGATCTTTATAGTGATGCGAAGGTGCAAACAGGAACAAAGAGTAAGACTGCCACAAAAAAATCCCTTGGGCTAGGGCTAATGTATAACAAAAAAGAAGAAAACACCACCTTAACCATAAATCATCCCTAAAAAAGTCCTACACTGAATTATGAACTACTACTACTACTACTACTACTACTACTACTACTACTACTACTACTACTACTACTACTACTACTACTACTACTACTACTACTACTACTACTACTACTACTACTACTACTACTACAGGGTATTACCCACAGGGTCCATGAGAAGGAAGGTGAAAAGGTTGAGAAATATCAGGAGCTAAAGAGAGAAATTAAGAATTTATAAGGGACGAGACATGTAGAAGTGGTACTGATAGTTGTTGGCACACTTGGAGGAGTAAGGTAAGCAAAGGGTTAGACGGATGGCTTGCGAAGCTAGGGATTGCTATCAAGACACTTTATTACGACTCCCCTTTGCAGGGCTATTCTGCTATAATGTAAGATAAAATAGAAGAAGAAAATATATGATAATAAAATTACATGGAAGCTAAAATATTTACACATGTAACGAATCAAAATGTTACATGGGTTATATATTTATAAAAATGGTATTCTTGTTATTTAAGAAGTGAGTCCAAGAAAGTGGGCAGCTGCTTTCCTTTTAAAACTTGAGATGTTGTTAATCGTCCGAATGTCTTTTGGGAGTAGTTTTGTCCCACAAAAGGTAAAAAGAGTGTTGTCCAGTTGTGCTAGCCCAGCAATGTTGTTTGAAAAATGGCCCTCAAGAGGTTATGCTAAATTTCTCTGGAATAAGTGGTGTGATAACCCTTGTGGCACTGAATTTGGTAGACCAGATAATTCTTCCTGTCCTTGGGAACCCTGTATTTTGTATTCATAAGTATTTTGCTGTGACACCAAGTTGACTCTAAGGTGTAGTTTGTCTGGTAGTTGGTCATAACAAACTTACCAATTTTATGCAGGACACAAAAAGCAAGAAAAGAACTTGAAAATGTCAGCATGACTTTTCAAGTGAACTTGGTAATAAATTATCAATTTCCATCTCAGCCATCTTTAGTCAGGAACATTACTGAATCGTTTTTGTGCACTAAAATAGCCTTTTTGCGAGGGAAATTTAGCCATTATATTTCTGCTCTAGCTGAGCTGTAGCGCATAAAACTTATAAGTAAAATTCTAAAAATAGACAACAGTTGGATGTCTACACCAACTGGGACTGTCTGTGTATACAGTCAGTATACAGTTAATTGGCCATGTTCTAAATGAGTGAGGGCCTGGGAATGAGTTTTAAAATTTATCGATTGGAAACAAATTGATGACACTGCATGAAAGAGTGTCTCAAAAAATGGTCACCTCGCCAACTTTGACGCTGTTCAGTTAAATTGGAGCTGAAACAAGAGCTTTTGAAAATTGTGAAGATTAGAGACTCACCAGGAGCGTACAACTGTCCTATATTACTGTCACGGCGTTTTCACAGACCAATTTATTTTTAGATTGAATTTCCCGCCAAAATCAGACTCCCACAGGAGTCCAATGACCAATCACAAGTCGCTGCACATGCCACAAGTATCTATACGTACAGAGCCTTTGTTTTTTGCTCACTAAAACTACTGTTTTGTGGCGCTCTCTTTGCTGTTGCCATCCTTGTTGCCCTTTTTCGCGGGAAAAGATAGTCTAAAAATAGATCGGTCTGTGAAAATGCCGTGACAAAGGCTTAGTATGGGAGTTGTATGCTCCTAGTAATGGGCTCCTGACTCTGTATGGTTTTGAGGGAAACACTTTCCAAAATAGAGACATTTGTATGGGATTTTTTAAAGATCTAAATGCATGTCAACTGGCGACTTTTCGACCAAACATAGTCAAACTTGCTGAAAGTACTTATTTTGAGAGGTCCTTTCATATAAGAATGGATTTAGTTCAATGCCATTGATTTGCAATGAAGTTTGGATTCGTTCCCAGGCCCTTAGAACATGGCCAATTGCACTACACTAATCAAACTTTGGGCGAAATAAGGCTGCTCTCTTAGATTATCGGCTTAAATTTAAGTAATAAAAGGAAGAGAATGAGAAATCTGCAGTTAATTCGAGTCCGCGCGCGCTACCAAAATTCAACATAGCCCTTTAAACCGAGGACAAAATTCTATAAACTTCGTTTGAATGCTAAACTCATTAAATTGAATTTCTCAAGTTCACAAACTAGCACACAATCAAAAGAAACAACAACAAAAAAATATAACTCACCTGATATCTTTTGAGCTGAAACTGGTTTATAAGCCTGGAAAAAAATTCGAACGTTCAATCACGAGCGCGCGACCACCTCATAATTCTAATTGAAAAGATTGCTTGGCTCGCCGTTAGATGGGATTATTTTAAAATAGAGTTACAAAACCAACCTTCGATAGGATACCAGGAGGTTTTAGCATATCCAGGGCTTCCTTTACCGCTTTTTCGGACGGATAACGTGAGACACTCGTTTCTCCCGTAGTCGCCGCCATGTTTACCGGATAATCCCTTCTGTTGTATACGGGCGTAACCATAGCAATAGGTCTTTTGTTCGGATCTATTGCGTGAATACGAAGGCAGAATCTCACGGAAAGGGAGAAATGAAAAAAAAATTAAATAAAGAAAGAAAAAAATAGAATTAAATAAAGTTAAAACAAGTCTTAACACAAAGTCTGTCTAAATAATTTATTTCTACAAGTTTCATTGTTTGGACCTGAATAAGGTCATCTTTTAATAGAAAACGGTAAAAAACAAGCAAGGCTGGTTACACGGCGAGGAATATATATATTGAAACCAATATTTCGGGAGGCACAGCCTTCCTTCATCAGGGTGTTACATATAATGTAACACCCTGATGAAGGAACACTTCCAGTTAGTTGACACCCCACAAGGGCACTGCAGGTTGCTGGGAACTTAGCCTCCCACGCAGTCGTTTTTAGGGTATTTCACTCGTATTTCACAGACTCGTATTTCACCTCCTCCCCACAAGTGGGGAGGAGGTGAAATACGAGTCCCCTAAAAACGACTGCGTGGGAGGCTATGGGGGAACTGTTTTGGTGTCCATCTACTAATTTTCCACTTCAAATTCCCTGATACGCTTCTGTTTAAACCTATATTCCCAAAATCTCTAAAAATTTTCCTTTGTGTAAAATTATCTCTTCTCAAATATACCCAAAAATTCACAAAATATCCCACAACATAGCTTTGTGTAATGAGTGGAGGGATTTTGGATGGCGGGTCTAAAGTACAGGTCACATTCCCCAGGTTACAGGTACAGGTCACACCTTTATTGATTGGTAACTAAGCCAAACAGTTTCTCCTCAATCTAAAACAAAATTTTGGATAGTGATTTATCGATAGCAATGTGACCTCGATTTTGACCTGTGGAATGTGACCTGTACTTTAGCCCCGCCGGATTTTGAATTGCTTGAAAACGCGAATGAGTTATAATAATAATAATAATAATAATAATAATAATAATAATAATAATAATAATAATAATAATCACTTTATTTAAGTCTCAAATGTATTTAGCTGAGCACAGATGCTCTACTAATTGGGGAGACACTTACACTGAATCCATGTTATAAAGCGACGAAAAAACGGTATTCAGGTGCACCCCCACCTTAAGTAGTGATCATAACTGCGATGATCATTCCCATATTCATTCAATAAACTTGTTGTCGATAAACTTTATGTGAAAACTCTCTTTGCGTATCCACCCTCAGTTTGGCCTCTTCTTTCTCCCTCCCTGGTTCCTCCCCTCCCTCAACAAAAAAAATTTGCAGGGTTGATGTGCTGCCAGAACTACTCTATTGTGATAGTGGTCATGATGTCACCATAGCAATATACTCGTTACCAGATCTCTACCTTCCCAAAGGATAAAATCAGAGTTTCCCTCCCCAAGAAGTACTATTTGCTCTTGATGTTCATTCTGTGGGTGTGAGCGAATATGGACATTATACAGCACAAGTATAAGAAAGTCTGTTAGACTCTGGAGCAACAAATAAGGCATTTTTCATTTGGGAAGGTAGAGGTCTGGTAACGAGTACGTTGCTATGGTGACATCATAACCACTATCACAATATGTAGTTCTGGCAGCACATCAACCCTGCAAAATTTCAACCCTGTAGATTTTTTGTGTCCACCTTGTGACGTCACAAGTCCCCTAATTTGCATAAATCAAAATCTTGAATAACTTGGCAACCAAGAGTACTATCACAATAAAATAAACACCGTTCTTCATCATTGTGAAAGCTCTTTCGAACAAGCTATTAAGGTAATTCCCCTGAAAAGGATGTACTATTAAAGTGCTACTACGATCAGAAAATCGCTTGTCTTTTTTCTTCAAATTTCGAAAGTGTGTTTGCTTAACACTCGACTCGCGAAATTTCGATCTTTAATTTCAAGCAGAAGACTGTTTACTTTGAGTACAACTTTTTCATTTAACGGTACGCCATTACTCACGTTCATAACTGACCGATTAGGCCTCGGAGAGCTGGATCCAGGATAAAATGACGTCATTTACTCACTGGTTTAAAATTGCAGTGTGTGAATGCAGCTTATTAAGTATGCAAAACACGAGTTTGAGAGTCTGAAAACTCAAAATTCCCGTGCTGCATACTAAAGCAGCCGGGTTTACACACTACATTCTTACGCTTGTGAGCTTTCTACGTCATTATGTCCCCGATCCAGTTCTCTCAAGATTTTGAAGTTAGTAGTGGCGGACACTAAATGGAAATATTTCAGTCAAAATAAAAAACTGACTTTTGCAAATTAAAGCTTGAAATTTTGCGAGTTGGTTGTTAAGCAAACACACTTTAGAAATTTGAAGAAAAAAGACGAGTAATTTTTTGATCGTAGTAGCACTTTAAGATTTTTTTCAGACTTGGCACAATTGATAGTTATGCATAGGACATTGAAAAAATGCAATAAAAAGATGGGGTCACCGTGCTTGTTTTCGCCTGCATACTCGTTGTTCTAAGTGTTTTTACGGAGTTGTGCGAGAAATGTTCGAAGCATGAACAACTGAAGAAAGCTGTTATTATGTAGCAAAACTATGAATAGAAGTGAAAACTAGTGCCTAATTGTTTTTCTGGGCTATATTCTTTTAGTATTGTGATTTCAAATTGCCCGATCTTGCAAACAATGTGAGGAAACTGGACTACTTCATCATCATCTCAAACTCCTTCCTGGCTCCAAACGCAGAGTTTCACCCCAATTATATATAAATAATCCAACTTCTACTATTAAACTTTTTTTCTCCTTAAAATATGTTTTTCGTGTGCCTATTACAAGTACATTACACCAATAAAAAAGGTGGGTCACCTTGCTCGTTTCTTTACAACACGACGACAAAGGGAAAATTTCAGCTGAAAAAGCTCAATGTCAAGGCAAATTCGCAATGTTTCTAGTGTACGCGCTGAACGATAATTGTCGGCTGGAGCCTGGGTCTAATTAGGCGGGAAATTCAGCAATGGCGGCATCAGGAGATGAAGTACAAGATGAAGAATATGAAGCTCTAGCTTATCAGCAGGTTGTTTCTTTCAAGAGTCAATGCGTTTAGAGTATCAAATAGATTTATAACTATTATCCTGTGTTTTAGCGTTTAAAAGCTGCCCTTCATTACACAGTCGGCCGGATTTGTGAGAAAACAGGTAAGCTGAAGTTTGTTTTAGTTAAGCTTCTACATCTACATGAATTTAAAGTCCTACAATGGGAGTACCCATCACAGCAAGACATTAAAAAAAAAAAAAAAAAAAAAAAAAAATTTAAATAAAAAATAAAATAAAGATATAAAATTAATTACTCTAAATCTAGTCTAGTCTGAGCGCTTTCTGAAATAATGAAGATTTTTCTATATCTAAAACATTGTTAGGCAATGAGTTCCATTCCTTTATTGTCCTGCAATAAAAGGAGTTTCTGTAGGCCTCCGTTCTCGGTCTCAATTCAGTGAATCTATTATGGTGAGTAGATCTTAGTTGGCGATTGCATCCTTTAATATAGCTTGGGAGTTCTATCGCTGATTCACCTTGGATAGCCTTATGAAAAAAGGTGAGGCGAGCAATTTTCCTCCGGACTTGTAGAGGGGCCAATCCAAATCATTGAGTAAATTTGTGACAGTTCCAGGTGTTCGCGCCCAACAATTTTTTACAAAACGTGCAGATCGCCGCTGTACAGCTTCTAGTTGCTTTATGTGCTTGTCCATCCATGGATCCCACACTGGGCTTGCATATTCCAAATGCGGTCTCACTAATGCTTTGTAAGCTAGTTCTTTAATTGATTCAGGGCAATTACTAAGATTTCTTCGCAGGAAGCCAAGAATTTGATTTGCTTTGTTGACTTTGTTATCAATGTGGTGGCTCCAATCTAATTTGGATGATAACTCTACTCCAAGATATGGGTAGTGTAATACTGATTCTAATGTTTGGCCCATTAGTTTATACTTATAAATAACGGGATCACGTTTTCTGGTTATCCTCATGACAAAGCATTTACTTGGGTTGAATTTCATCTGCCATTTTGTTGACCAACGTTCTACGGCAGATAAGTCAGATTGGAGATGTTCAGCATCACTTGTTAATTCCACAATACTATACAAGATAGTATCGTCGGCAAACAAACGTATAGTGGAGGAGCAATCATGACCAATGTCATTTATATATAACAAAAACATAAGGGGACCTAAAACAGTTCCTTGCGGAACACCAGATGAAACATGAACTGGAGGAGATGAGACACCATCGACAACAACAGACTGTTCCCTACATGTAAGCCAATTGGTTAGCCAATCCTTGTGGCAACCACGTATACCGTAATAATCCAGTTTGTTGATTAATCGCTGATGGGGTACAACATCAAAGGCTTTGGAAAAGTCCATAATTATGAGGTCAGTCTGTTTACCATTATCAAGGGCCTTGGCAATCTCCTCGATTGTGGTTATTAGCTGGGTTTCACAAGAAAACCTCCTGCGGAAGCCATGTTGGGAGTTAACCAGTATGTGGTTGGTGTCCAGATGAGCCATTATGTCATGAAGAATAATATGTTCTAAGATCTTACATGGAACAGCAGTCAGTGAAATAGGGCGATAGTTAACAGCAAGATGTTTACTGCCTTTTTTAAATACAGGTGTAATATTTGCCTTCAACCAGTCACTAGGCACTCTTCCAGATTCCATAGATTGAGTAAATAGGAACTGTAAGAATGGAGCAACTTCTGCGGCTGCTTCTTTGAGGATACGGCATGGGATCAGATCAGGGCCATTAGCTTTCTTGGGATTGATGTTGTTCAATAACTTAAGTATTCCCGGTATGGTAAAAACAGTCGGTGGTACATCAGGATAGGGACTTGGGCCAAGATATGGAATATTATCAGCATCTTCTTGTGTGAATACTGACTTAAATTGATTACTCAACAAGTGTGCTTTCCCAAGGCTGTCGTTCACATCAACATTGTTATCCTTCAGTGGAGCTACTCCAACATCATGGGATTTCTTGGATCTGATGTATGACCAAAATTGCTTGGTTGGTACTGGTTTGCTGGAATTGGATTCCTCAGGAGCTGATAACAGTCCTGATACATATTCATTGTGTGCAACAGACAGTTGTTTCTTTACATGTTTTCGCAGCTCTTTAAACTTTTTCCAGTCACTAGGATTACCGGTTCTTCGTGCTTTATTGTACAGCCTTTGCTTCTTTCTGGTCAGACGTTTGATAGAAGTTGTTAACCAAGGTACATTCCAACGTCCACTGATATTCTTTTGAGGAATGTGATTCCTTATGCTGTCATTGATTGATGACTTGAAGAACTGATAATTCTCGTCCACTGACTTGAATGGAGCCTCAGTAGCTATGTGTTCATCAAAGCATTTTTTCAAGTCATTTCTGACAGCTTCCATATTACCTTTCTTAAATATGAACACTTTCCTTGGTTGCTTTCTGTTCAGTGAAGGTTTTAAATTAATATCAAAGATAATGGCATCATGATCGCTCATGCCACTCTGAACTTCCAAATTGGTAACCATGTCAGGATTACTTGTAAATACTAAGTCTAGGATATGATGACCTCTAGTTGGTTGCTTGACATGTTGGGTCAAGAAGTGGCTATTTACAATATCTAGCAGCTTATTGTTCACCTCAAGTCCATATGCAGGATTGGGTTGAATGGAGTAGTTATCTTCAGCCCAGGAAACACTTGGCAGATTAAAGTCACCAGTGAGCAGTATAATTAAGGTACATGTAAGCTTAATTCCTCTGAAATAAAAGTGACAATGTATTTTTGTTCAAACTTTGTCCACTGAATATTTATCATATAAGAACTTCAATTTTGAAATAAAAAAGGGGGTACCCAAGCTCATTTAGTAGGTGTGAGGCATTGAAAATGCCCCATTTTGGCGAGAACACGCATTAAACTACAGTCCATACATTATCTTGGACATAAATAAATATTTTAAGCTTGATGTAGACAGAAAGCTGAATCCGTGATTTAAAATTTGAACCAAATTTCTTGACATGGTTACTAAACTGGAAATAGAAAAGATCACAGTGTATCTGCTATTTTTCTTATTTATTCAATTTTAAGCAATATAAATCAGATCAGTCTTTTCCCACACAAAGCTTATGATAAGTTGATTACAATGACTGGGAAAAAGGTGGGGTGCCCTTGCTTGTTGATGAGCTATTGCCATATTTTAACTAACAGAGCTCAATTTCAAGCCAAACCATGGCCAAACGCATCATGTTTTCTATTGCTGAAGCTACTCTCAGCAGTGCAAATTGATGCAGGATACATGTGCGGACCTTGGAGGGTAGAGTTTTTTTGCATTTGTTTTCAAACCATTATTACTTTGCCGTTTCTGGATTAATCGTATCTATAACAAAATTCTCGATTGTGATTGGTTCTCCGCATGCCTATTTGTCACGTAATCAACGCGCGATCACGTGGGTGTCCAATTACAGGTATCCAATTTGAACTTTTTGTAATTGGATATCTGTAATTGGATACCCACGTGATTTTCACGTCAATTACGCGCGCTTTAATGGCTTCCTTTGCTAGCCTACGTGTAGCCGTACCCACCCCCCGAGGAAAAGCTGGGGGAGGAGGGAACGTCTACGAAAAGCTGACACGAATCGTGTTACGTGACGTCACAGTAATTTATGCAAGTTATGTAAATAAAATTATATTTTCTGTTTACTCGAGTAGACAAACGTCAAAGGCCGCGTAAATTTCTATTCTTTCGAACGCATTTGCTAGTCAGTAAATGTATACTGTGTTTAATGATATTGAAAAGGATTACGAACGAATTTTGGTCAAAAGCAAGAAGACAATCTTTGATGTCAACATCACGCTTGCAAATTCTTCGTTTACATGGTCTCCTCAGGAAGAGACAGAATTTAAACTTTGGAGAAAGTTGGCCTTGTTTTCCAGCCGAAGGCGCCGCTCTCAGAAAGCGTGAATTTGAAGAACCTGCACGTCCCTTCAATACCTTTTCCTTCTCCACTCGGCTGGTGACCCATACACGTGCGGATATTCAGTTCACCAGTCATGACTCATTCGATGATATTATCTTCCGAATCTTTGGTTAGCGCGATCTCTTTCAATCCCAGATCATTCAAATATTGGATCTGATCTTCTATGAGCACTGTCAGTGATGATATGATGATCACAAGGTACAAGGTTTCTTCCAAAGAAGCGAGCGATCACTGGCATCGCCAGAAATTTAATGGATTTTCCATAGCCAGTTAGCAATGAAACACGGACACCATCAAAACACAAAGCTATGGGTTTTTGTTGCTCTTCGTGGAATTTCTCAAATCCATAATGCCGCAAACCTCATTTATAGCTGTGTTAGATTCCACTTTAGTTCGTGTGGCTCTCCGTCTGCCATAGTCACATTTCTTCAAGAAAACGAACGAGATCCGTTTCGGCCAATCAGTGTTCTCGAAAGTATTGATCAATGCGATTAACCTATGAGAAACCATTATATATTTTCATGCAAAAGAGTGACGTCACATAACACGATTTGTGTCAGCTTTTCGTAGACGTTCCCTCCTCCCCAGTTTTTCCTCGGGGGTGGGTACGGCTACACGTAGGCTATTCCTTTGCAAACGTTTCCTGCAGTTTTCAAAACATATGGAATTAGCGCTACAGATGTTTTCGCTCAAAAGACCTTCCCAAAAGAAATTTTTAATTCCGAAATTTGTTATAGATACGATTAATTAGTAATTGGACCTCGTGTCATACAATTCAGGGAGTAATCGTGCTCGTATTTTCAAATAAGCCTCGCGCTTCGTGCTCGTCTGATTTTGAAATTACTCGCGATTACTCCCTGAATTGTACTCCACTCGGTCCAATTACTATTACTAATGATACGTGCATATATGGATGCTATGCCCCTGGTAGTGGAACGAAGCATTTACTGATCCTTCTGATTATAATCCAAGTTTCACTTCCCACCCCTCCCCTGTAGATCTCTTTGGCGATCCTTGGTGGGCAGTTAGCTCTCTGTGCTATTGCTGGCACTGCATGTATATATTCAGGTTAAAACATTTTTAACCGAAGTTGAATCTCAATTCTCTGTCTCCTAGCCCTAATTATGATGCTGATGCTGGCTGATGCTTATTGCTCAAATTGCATTTTATGTCTACAGTACATAATAGACACACTAGTATTTGAATATGAAGCTTATATGTATTTGTGAACAGTTTTAAGCCACAACCTCATTTAACGATCATGCACATGTGAATGATCTCATCAATTTTTATACCCTGTTTTCTATTAATTAATGATTATACAGATGTAAATAGTTTTAATTGTTTACTTTAATTTATAGTGTCCCCATTTAGTGGTTCTTCTACTGCTATTTTAGTTTAACACTTGTAAAGCTATGAGACAAAGGAATTGATTTTCAACCAAGGTTGAAAATATTGTTACTTGAATTTAATTTTTACTGGTCGATGCGTAGTGCACATGTGCCATTACTAATTGGCTGCCAAAAAAAGTGGTGTCATTTAATGATAGAAAGAACATTAGGAAACACTTTCAGAAAAAGTACTTGAAAGAATCAAATGCGCACTGGCAGAAACAGCCATTTTTAGCTAAATCAATGCTGATGATGATGATTTCCAGGCCTCTACTAAAGTGGCCACATGTATTTACTGATCAGTTGTAGGGTTATTACAGATGTAACAACTCTCCTAGATAATCCAGGGGTCTACCAGGTATGGAACAGATCTCCTGGTCTCCTGGATGGGTCACCAAACCTCCTGGATAAAAGTGACTCAGGGTCTTAATTTTTAAAAGAAACTAGTATCTCAATTCAGATTTTCCAAATTTCCAAGAAATATCAGTTTGTGAATGCATTTGTGTGCATGTTTCACCCAATCTGTCACAATCTTTTATGGAAGTCAAAGAAACTATGTTTTCTCATCGTTTCCTTACATGTATAAGTGGCCGTCTGATTGGACAAATGTTCTACCAGTTGAAGCCCACAACAAAAATGTGATTTAGCAATTTATCATTTGGAACAACCTTGTTCCTATTGTTCTCTCCTTCCCATCCCTGGGACATGGTTGCATTTGGAGGTGGGGCCTGCATTAATAATACTTATTTGGGGAAGGGGGATTAAATAATGCAGGGCTTGACCAAACAAAAAATCTCCTGGTTTTGGATCTCCTCCAGAGATCTCTGTTGTTACATTGACTGTCATTCTTACATGTAACTCCAGCACAACCCTAAACGTCTTCTCTTTTGTCAGGTCAAGAAACAGGATTGCAATTTTCTAGGCAATTTATTGCTGCTTTGACAGAGACAACATTCAAAGAGTGTGGTAAGTTGATGAAGGCAATCTTGTGTTATATCACTGTAAATATGAATAACCACTTTATATGCAAAATAATCAAGCACTGATATAACTACCTTAAGTTACTGAATTATAATATAACAAGACGCCTGTTGGCATTCATGTGGTATGCACTATTTGATGGAAAGATTACCGGTAGTTTCTGCTGTTCAGATAGCTTGAACTATCCGTTGACTCTTAGCATGGGCAGTCATGTCACAAACTGAGATGATCACATTAACTGCTCTTTAATACTTTAATAGATATACTCCTAAAACAGTATATACACTATACTAGAGGTTATAAAAATAAATAAATAAATAAACAGATAATAATATAAAATAAATAAATAAATAAATAATAAATATGGATAAAAGAGAAAATTATGTACAATGTCAAATCTGAAAATAGGTATCTACACTTTAAAAATTACTGTTTACATGATTTATCTACACTAAAATTTAATATCATCAAAACCTAATCATTGATCTTACGGGTGGCATTATACCATCAGTGAAGGGGAAAATATCAGTGGTTATGGGTAATTTATTCCAGGCTACTATTGAACTTGGGTAAAACAAATATTTATAAACATTATAACTGGACTAAATATGACGAAAGGGAAATGCATTGGGGGCTTGAGAAGCCCATTTTAGTGGACATACTTCAGATGGAAGGGAGATACCAACTAAACCTTGTTGGATTTTATAAAACATTGATAATTGGTGCGAAAGTCTGTGATGTTCCAGAGTGTTCCAACCAAGCTGTTTTAACATGGGAGTAATATGACTAAAACTTGAGTAGTCTCTAAAAACGAACTTACTGCTCTATGCTGAACTAGTTTGATTTGGTGAATATTCCGTTTAGTATACGGGTTCCACACAGAGCAAGCATACTCCAGTTTAGGACAAACAAGGGTAGTGTATGCCTTAGATTTTACTTCCATGGAACAATCCGACAACACCCTTCTCGGAAGACCAAGTGTGCTATGAGCCTTACTACAAATATTATCACAGTGTTGATTCCAATTAAGATCATGAGTTATAGTAACTCCAAGATATTTGGTGGAAGCTGATTTAGCAATAACAATATCATTCATGAGATAATTATAGGAAAATGGGACAACCTTATTAGTGATCCCTAAATGATAACTGAGAGCTCTAGCTGTCTTTGCTGTCATAGCCTTCGATAGCCTTCAATTGTTTTTGTAAACATACAGGACTGTTGTGGGAAAAGCAGAAGTTTCTGACATAATTATGCAATTTACGCTTTTTGCTGCCGGTGTGAAACGCAAATTCTTAAATATTGGATATTCAAAATTAAAACTTACTGAAGTAATGGCAGGAGTCAGAGTGGTGCATTTAGTTAAAACGAAGGATATTTCTCAATGCAAACTTGCATTTAAATTGTCTAGACACGATGGCGCCACTCAAAAACATTTTTAGATTGCGTTATTTTTGTTATAAATAATTATTTTGAACACTGAAAGTACTGAAAACTGCTTTGCGAAGCTTTATTTGTGTCAAAGGTTTTCATTGTCAATTCCCGTACACACTTTTTGTTGGAAAATCTTTTGGTTTCGAACGGATTTAGCTGTCACTAGCAGCTAAGGACACTACAAAGCATTTCAAAAATTTTAAAAATTTTGAAAATTAAAAAAATGTGTCGATTTGTTGAGAAAACTAACCAAATTTATGACGTGGTCTGCCACAGGCATACCAAGATGATGTAATAAATGTTTTTATAATGCACGTAATTTTTTATTCCTTGCACAAACACTTCTCCAGCTTTAACAGTTATCTTTGCTTGCAATGAATCCAGTCGAATAAACTGTATATTTTTTGTTTCAGAATCATTTGCTACTGATCTGGAGCTGTTTGCTAAGTAAGTCAATTTCAGTACAGTGTACTGTCAATTTTAATTGTTATGGTACATTATTAAAGAGAATGGGTAAAGAGAGAAATGGCAATTGCTTGAATGGTTCTCACAACTGTGT
The DNA here is from genome assembly GCA_016490735.1 of Pachyseris speciosa. NCBI lineage: Eukaryota > Metazoa > Cnidaria > Anthozoa > Scleractinia > Pachyseridae > Pachyseris > Pachyseris speciosa. Next base: position 3,455,227 of record JAEMWC010000001.1, on the reverse strand, counting down.
ATTATTATTATTATTATTATTATTATTATTATTTTATTATTATTATTGTTATTATTATTATACCACATAAAGAATTGTTGAAGGCTGAAAATTGAAAAATATATCTCCCCAGTGCAATATTTGATATTAGCTAACCCTTTGCTATAATTCTTCTGTGCAAAAAACAAATTGAACACTCCTTGATCAAAATTAATAGAAATGTGAAACCACTGTCTTACTGATAGTCTAGCTTAGTAACATTGCCTTGTTGACAAAAATATTTGGTGGCTTCTTGCAGTGTTTTCAAAACCAGCCGTTGGCTGTCTCATCCAACTGCAAACTTTCCATTTGCAATGGCTGCTTTTCCTTGGGTAGATTCTGAATAAAGCTGTTTCTAAAGAGCCAAGTGTCCACGAAAGACTTTGTGAGTAAATAAACTTGAAATTTCGCTGCAACATTGCTGTAATCCACTTGCATATGTCGTTTGAACATTCAGCAGCAAAGTAAACAGGCTCAGATTGTGTGGTAGGCAGCGGTTTTGAAAGCAAAGTACTCTATTTAAGACAAGACATCATTTCCGTCTTCGTATCCCATTTTGTCTCAAACTGCCTGGAAAATGTGTCTACAAGAGTCTAGAATTTAAAATTTTCCAGGGGAGCATGCCCCCTGCCCCCCCTAGGGGGGCAAGGCCCACAGGGCCTTGCAACTCCTACTCAACACAATGCAACTCCTACTTTCAAAAGTTATGAAAACACTGCTCTTAAGAGAGACACAGAATGCAGTCTATGCTGTAAGTGAGTGGATTTGACTGTCTTATATCTATGGAAAATCTTAAAATTCTAACTGGCAATGGTTATTCATCTTTGAAATTCCATGTGGAATAAGAGGTTCATCTGATACCAAAGTACACCCTGGTATAATTTTTTCGTTGATTTGAGCACTTAAATGGAAATATTATTAAGCTTCAAGTTTGACTCAGAAGCAGTATGAAATGTTCAAAGTCATTTAAATGATGGGATGCCTGTGCTCTGACAAAAAATGGTGATGTAGGCGAGGCAGTGGGAGGGAGGAGAGAGGAGCCTCAGTCACACTTTTTGATCTAATAATAATAATAATAATAATAATAATAATAATAATAATAAACTTTATTTAAGTGTCATTGATATAACTTAAGCATGGTGTTGCTAATTGGGGACGTTATAATATAAATAACAAAAAATAATAAAATATAAAAAAAATTTACACTTAGATGTATGTGAATAAAAGCTAATATATGTATACAATAATAATAAAAATATAAAATTATATATATGTATGTACAATATATATACATATATATATGTATGTACATACATATATATATGTATGTACAATGCTCAAGAATGACACAGAAAACAGCCAGTTGGACATTCCTCAAGCAAAAAACTTTCCAGGTCCATTTTCTTAATTTGTCTTTTAAAACTGTTCAAGTCACATTGTGTCCGTACATTTCCTGGTAACTTGCGCCATAGGTAAGGCCCTAGATATCTAATGGAATGTTTTCCATAAGTTACTGTATTATATCTTGGTATAACAAAGTCTGACGCATGTAGATTATAATTAGTTTTCGTTGTTTGGAATAATTCAGAGATGTACTTTGGAGATAGTCCATTTCTGACGTTGAACATTAACATCATCAGGTCTTGCAGTCTTCTATTACACAATGTTGGTAATCTTGCTTTCTTTAACAAGTTTTCGTAAGTTGATACACTGTCCTTAAAAACTGCTCTCAGTCCCTTTTCTTGGATCCTCTCCAGTTTCCGCAATAGTTTAGATTAGGGAGAATTACCGCTTTAAACAGGTCGTCTTTTCAGGAACTAGGTTCTTCATCCTTGAGAGGACACCAATTTGCAATTTGCTTTCTGACAGACTTGTTGAATGTGTTCACCAAAGCTAAGTCTATTATCTATGAGGACTCTCAGTAGCATTAATGAACTTGTGCATTCGATTTCTTCATTGTCAATGACTATCTGCGCCTCTTGTGTATTCTTTGCTTTCGACGCTAGAAACATTGCCTGGAATTTGTCTTTGTTTGCCAGCAGGAAATTATTTTTATACCAATTGGATACAATCTCAGCCTCGTTGTTTAACAGAGTGACAACGTTATCAATCAGCTGATGAGACGCACATATTTGATGGTCGTCTGTGTACATAGAAAAATCACAGTTCTTCATACTATAACTTAAGTCATTTTGAAATGTGTTCCACAGCAATGGTCCGAAACATGAGCCTTGAGGGCAGCCTTTCCTTATATCATACCAAGAGCTGTTAACTGTAGCAAGTTTAACCCTTCCTTGTCAGTCATGAAAATACGATCATAAGAGACGTGATGACTCGTCAGTGAAATTATAGGCTTGTAATTTCTTGACCATGAGCGGGGGAAGGAGAGAGTCAAATGCTTTGCTAGTGTCGGTGGAGATGACACCCACAAATTTTCCTTTGTCAATGGCCAGTCTCCAATCTTCTATGAGTTTTATTAAGGCCGTCTGACAGCTGTGACCCTTCCTGTAAGCTGACATATTTTGGGAAAGATGTGAATCCACTTTGGTTACTACTTGCTTGCTTAGCAGCTGTTCAAAGATTTTATTTACAGCATTTAACACTGTCAAGGGCCTGTAATTTTTCTTCTCCATTTTGTCATCTTTCTTAAAAACAGGCACCCATTCCCCTCGCTTCCATCTTTTGGGATAATACCCAGATGTTATAGATAGATTAAAGACTTTTGTCAGTGAGGGTGCAAGTTCCTTTGCGGCTAGCTTCAAAATTATTGGCGGTATTAAGTCAGGACCAGTGGACTTTGAAGGAATAAGACCATCTAAGGCTTTAGCAGTTTCGCCATAAGTGATCTCTGTAAATGTCAATGGTAATATGAAAGCCGATCTTTCAAAGACTATTATAAAATGTTCAAAGAATTATGTGTGCTATGATTGGTCGAATCAAGTACCTCATATCTCAACATGGAGTTCTAATGCACACAGGCTATGTCACAAGTGTGAGTGCGCAAATATCTGGACATGTTATAAAGAAAATAATGTGAAAACAATAACAAAATATGTGATTCAATCCATATTTGAAATTTTTTAACATAAAAGCAAAATTTGGGGATCAGAGTGTTGTGAAATTTCATCAACTGACTTCCGACATGAAACCTTGGGCAAATCTCTGTCACATTTTATAAAAAGTAAAAAACTTGTTCCTTGTACATTGTTGAGTAATATAAACACTTGGGAATTTTTAAAGTGCACATGAATTGAAATTTCAAAGCAAGTTTTTTTTCTCCAATGTGAAAATTGGTGTTTTAAGAAACATTTTGAGGTGAAAATAATTTACTAAAATTAGCAGGAACCCATTTTAAAATGGGGCGAAAGTTGGGCCTTTCTCACTACAATTATAGACAAAGGCCTTGGCATCCGGTAAATAGTCATGACGTCATTCATGTGCACTCAGAGGACTACCACGATTCACTACCGGTGCTGCCAGCTTCACAAAACTTTCAGGTAACTTAAGCTTTTTTGCCTTCTCAGATATATTTCACACTTGAACATTACACACGAATGACGTCACAGAGAAATGTGTCAAATTTCAAGCCACGGTGGGAATTTTTGAACCCTTACAAATGGTGAATCCTTGTCACAAAAAGGAGGGAAACGATTGAGAAAGAAATATGGGGATTAGAAGCTACCTAAAAATGTAAAAAAAAATTGGTAGTAAATTTTCGATTCATATACACTTTAAACAAGGACACTGCCTATAAAAGGGATAGCTCGTCCCCTCTTTGACACGCAATTTCTGCTTTAACGGCTTTATTCAATAGCTAATTTTCACGTTACGCCATCGCCGCCACGTTGGAGGACGTAAACAATAGATCTCTCATTAGCTCCTTTTGTTCGTCCACCCGCATTTGCGCGTTTCACCATTGTTATCTGTGTCTCCAGAGATTGGCTGCAAACCACCTATATTATCGGACCCAGTGAGCAAGAAGAAGGGAAGCCAGTAATATCGAAGAAGGATATATAATGGGAAGTGCGTCCATGATTCTCAGTCGAAGTTACTCAATTCTGGTCACTAAAGTTGGAAAACTTGAAGTTTAACTTTCATTTTGTGCGAATGCAATAAATTTTGAATTTCTCGTACCAACAAATTTGACTTTCGCGCCCCAGATGTTCGCGGGTCGACGTCTAGAATGAAATGACTGACGGCTTGCCCAGTCCAACGTTCCTTATATAGGCAGTGTCCGTGTTTAAGAGCACTCGAGAAATGTGAAAAACGCTACTCGCTACTGTGCTTCTCTCATGTTCTTAAAAATTCCTGTGTGCTTGTATAACTCAACAATGCACTCAGCTCGCTTTTTATTTCTTTAGTTACGAAACTCAAAGGGGTAGCAGTCACTTGTATTACCCGCTTTTTCAAATTCATTTGCTAGAAAATTGCAGTACAAATGCCTGCATCATATTCAAGTTTGAGTGCTGAATTTTGATCCACTGGAAATTGTTTACCATCCTTTTTGGCTCATGTCATTTGGAGTAGTTAACATAAGGACTTAAGTAAACATCATGTGATAGTTACACAGATTTAATTGCTTTAATAATACATGTATAACAAATTTAATGGAAAGGCTGATGATGGCGAGTACAGGGACTGGATTTATCAATGGGTGGGCTCTTGTGGAAGTTAATGCAGCATTGGCTTGTGCCAACCTGAAGAACTAATGACAAGATTGTACTTACGTTTATGATGCAACCAGCATAGATACATGTATCAAACATCAACATAATGCGACACAATAATAATACAATTGCCAACAGATGCATGAAATAATGGAATGGAATTGGTCTTTTCTATGTTTGCAAAAGAGAAATAACTGCAATTTGTTTGTTTGTAAGAAAAATTTACATATTTTATTTTAGGCATGCAAAAAGAACACAAATAAACTGTGATGATGTCCAGTTACTTGCACGGAAAAGCTTAACTTTGGTAAGTAGAAGAAATGTCTATTTATTTTATTACTTTAGTCAATTATTCAGTCAGTCAGTTTGACATTCAGCAGGTCAGTGAGTCAGTCCATTACTTTGACATTCAGCACGTCAGTTAGTCAGTCAGTCAGCTTGACATTAAGCAGATCAGTCAGTCAGACGGTTTGATATTCAGCAGGTCAGTCAGTCAGTTTGACATTCAGCAGATCAGTCAGTCAGTCAGTTTGACATTCAGCAGGTCAGTTAGTCAGTCAGTTAACCATTCAGCAGGTCAGTCAGTCAGTTTGACATTCAGCAAGTCAGTTAGTCAGTCAGTTTGACATTCAGCAGGTCAGTCAGTTTGACTTTCAGAAGCTGAGTCAGTCAGATTGACTTTCAGCAGATCAGTCAGTCAGTTTGACATTCAGCAGGTCAGTCAGTGAGTCAGTTGGACATTCAGCAGGTCAGTCAGTCAGTCAGATAAACATTCAGCAGGTCAGACAGTAAATCGGTGTGACTTTCAGAAGGTCAGTCAGTTTGACATTCAGCAGGCATTCAGACATTCAGCAGGTCAGTCAGTCAGTTTGACATCCAGCAAGTCAGTTAGTCAGTCAGGTTGACATTCAGCAGGTCAGTCAGTTTGACTTTCAGAAGCTGAGTCAGTCAGATTGACTTTCAGCAGATCAGTCAGTCAGTTTGACATTCAGCAGGTCAGTCAGTGAGTCAGTTGGACATTCAGAAGGTCAGTCAGTCAGTTTGACATTAAGCAGGTAAGTCAGTCAGTCAGTCAGTTAAACATTCAGCAGGTCAGTCAGTCAGTCGGTTTGACTTTCAGCAGGTCAGTCAGTCAGTTTGACTTTCAGCAGGTCAGTCAGTCAGTCAGTTTGACTTTCAGCAGGTTAGTCAGTTTAAAATTCAGCAGGTCAGTCAGTCAGTTTGACATTCAGCAGGTCACTTAGTGAGTCAGTTGGACATTCAGCAGGTCAGTCAGTCAGTCAGTTAAACATTCAGCAGGTCAGTCAGTAAATCGGTTTGACTTTCAGAAGGTCAGTCAGTCAGTTTGACATTCAGCAAATCAGTCAGTCAGATTGACATTCAGAAGGTCAGTCAGTCAGTTTGACTTTCAGCAGTTCAGTCAGTCAGTTTGACATACAGCAGGTCAGTCAGTCAGTTAAACATTCAGAAGGTAAGTCAGTCAGTTAAACATTCAGCAGGTTACTCAGTCTCACTTTCAGCATGTCAGTTAGTCAGAGTGACTTTCAGCAGGTCTGTCAGTGAGTGGGTTCGACATTCAGCAGGTTAGTCAACCAGTTGGTCAGTTTGACAATCAGCAGGTAAGTCAGTCAGTCAGTCATTTTGACATTCAGCAGGTCTGTCGGTCAGCCAGTCCGTCTATCCATTTGTTACTATGTCAGTCAGTCGGTCATTACATTTGTGTGTTAGTAAGGCAGTCATGTTTGTCAGTACAGGTATTCACGCCGTGAATATAATACAGTACACTGAATTGTAATGCAATACAAAAGAACTCAGTACTGTTAGTAATGCAGCAGGGAATTTTTTCAGTCATACAGTTATTCAGGTCGTCAGACTGTGAGATATTATGTGATTTGGTGAGTCAGATACTTTAATCTGTTGAATTCTTTACAACCTTTTTAGGCCGCCCATATGGAACAGATGAGTAAAGAACTCAGCAAAGCACATGAAGCAGAGAAAGCAAACAGGAAAACAAAAAAGGCAAAGAAGAACAAACCAGGGGAAGAGACTGCCATTGAAATTGAGGATGAAAGTTAATCACAGGAAGATTGGAAGCTAGGCGGTGGATTTCAAGTTAAACTTTTCAAGTACGAATTTAATTCGTTGGTCTCGTTTGAATATTGTAAGACCAAAGCCAAGCTATTCGCTCTAGCCATTCAACACGATGTACGAATCAGACGTTTTAGTTCTTGTATATGTCTTCAAGTGGATCAAAGTAAGCTGGCGTATTTTCACTTACTGATAAACCTACAATAAGCTGTAGCAGAAGTTATATGCCTCTGGCTGTAGCAAACAGTTTAAAATATACAACAACAACAACAACAACAACATCTTTATTGTACCTTAAATTTCTTAAATACAAGAATATATATATTAATACATAAGAAAAGGTACGGACCTTCAGAAATAACTATTAAGAGTTAAAAATGCCTGAAGGTCAATAATTGCAAAATTTAAAATTAAATTAGTGAAATGGATCAGAGGTACAATACACTCAAGAAGTAGAGCAAAATACGCACAGAGAACATACACTAACACACACAGAAAGACAGACAGGCATAAACACACAACAACAACAACAACAACAACAACAAGAAAAGAACACAACACAAAAACACCCGCAGTATTATAAATTAGAAATAATTATAAATAATTATAATATAATGTACATCATATAAATAAGCAAGATTATTGATTAAAAGCAAAGAAAATAGCATATGAAAAGAAAAGATGTCTTAATAATCATTAAGAAATTTGTTTTTTAGAACCTTTTTAAACTGACTCATAGACAAGGCTTTAACATTTTCTTCGATTAAATTCCAGATTTTTGGTCCTTGAAAGCGTATATTGAAGATGCCATAATTTGTACGAGTTTTAGGTAAATAGTAAGTTTTTCTGGAGGCCAAGCGAGTATTATGACTATGAATTTTGTCAACTGGAATAAATAAATCGTTAAAAACCGATGGTAATTGATGATTATGAAACTTATACATAAAGATTGCAACACAATATTTAACAAGATCACTAAATTTGACAATTTTTAACTGTTTAAATATAGGACTTGAATGCTCATCGAACTTTGAAAAAGTAATAATTCGTAAAGCTTTCTTTTGCAAGACAACAATTGACTGAAGAGTGGTAGGATATGTGTTTCCCCAGGCAATTATCCCATAAATTAAGAAAGGGTAGATGAGTGCATAATAAAGATTTGCCAAACTAGAAATATCGAGGTAATAACGAAATTTAGAGAGTATACCCACACTTTTTCTCACTTTTTTGGCAATATAATCAACTTGATTCTTCCAGTTCAAATTAGCATCAATCAAGATTCCCAAATACTTAATATAATATGCCCTGTTAATGCATCAACTTAACTTATTTAAAGCTTAAAATTACCTTAAGTTTTCCGAGGCCCGGTTGTTTCCACCGTTTTGCTGGATGTCTTCGCTGTTTTAGTTCCTGGGGATATGTGTTCAAACTGTCTAGGCGTATTTCATGTAAAAGTTTCCGTCGTTTGGACAAGATGCCATTTCTCACATGGTAACAATGTCACATGACATACATTTCGCGCCATTTTTAAGCTAAAAGGAATGTGCCGCTGACCATATTTCACCACATGCGAACAACAGAAAGACACGACGAAGCATAACCGGTTACGACATAATAGCATTCTCGTTACGATATAACATTATCAGGTACGACATAATGCAGGATAATGGCTAGTCGATATAACGTTACCGGTACGACATAACAGTATTCGGAATACGAGATCACATCACCAAGTACGACATAACAGCATACCGAGTACGATAAGACAGTAAACCGGCAAATATAATACAATACACCATACGGTACGATCCAATAACATTTTTGTCCGATATTCCCCTCCGTAGTGTGAATAACGTCCGTCGAAGGGCCCTGTGATCTTCGGTCAGTTCTTGTATTCCGGTGACGTCATTTCTCGGACTGGGTCATGCAACCGGAGTGAAATGGTCTATTTCGTCAAATCTGACTTCGTTTTTTGTTATATTTAATCTCTCTTTTGCTTGAATAAGATAAATTGAGCTACAAAATTACACATGAAAAAGATGTTTGCAGTAACTTACGCCTTGATACGACTTGGGACGTTCCGAGTATATTATGTCTTGAACGAAACTTGATACTGAAGCGGGCCCTTGAATGACCCTGGCCTGGCGCGCGAAAACGTAAATAACCGCTGTCTCTTTTGACACTTCTTCAAAATTTTGAATGAAAGTTTTCACTAATGGCTTTCACAACAAAATATGTTTGCTTTCAGTAAAATCTCGGATACGTTTTATTCTGTGTTTTGACGACTGAAGACCCCTACCAGTTAATCGAGAATTATGAGACTCTTAACTTAGCAAAATTTTCTCTCAAAGGCTTTGGAAAAGATCAGTTGAGGCGACATCTGGTTGACGACTTTCCAAAATACCGTTAGGTATCACAACTTCTTCTTAAGGCGGGAGTTAACCTTAACATCGTTTTTTAGCCGCTTAACATGGATTTCACGTTGATATCTCTTTCGCGTTTCAAGCAATCAAAAATCCCTCCGCTCATCTTACAAAGCTATGTTGTGGAATTTTTTGGTGATTTTTGGGTATCTTTAGGAAGAGATAATTTTTCTCAAAGGATTAGTTAAACTGAGGGAAATCGGAAACTTGGAAGATTTAATAAAGGTTTAAAATTGGAATTTGAAGTTAGAAATTAGTAGACGGACACCAAACAGTTCCCCAGCAACCTGCAGTGCCCTTATGGGGGTGTCAACTAACTGGAAGTACTTCAAAACATTTTTACTCCATTGAAAACCCTTCTTCAAACTCCTTCACATTTCACACAAATTCACATTTATCCCCACCTTAAGTTTAAACCCCCTTAGGTGACTAAGAAAGCGTTTTGTTCCTACCCAGGGATTTTGCCTCCCCCTTTCTTAAATAAGAGCAACTACCGCCTAGGAGTTGGCTCCAGGAAGGAGGGGGGGGGGCATTGCAGTGCAGCAGTTGTCAATTTGTGCAATCAGTTGTTACACCAGCCTTCTCTTAACGCTGGTGAGCATAAGAAAATGAGTTCTGGGGCCTTATTAACTGACTGGCTCACTGAAAGATGCAAAATCCGTACTCTAGCTAGTTCTAAAGGTTTCTTATATTCATTTATTTACCGATTTGCGAATAGCAGGTAAACAGACAACAGGACCTGTTGTCCCCTGCTACGCCAATATACCCCAACCCAACCCCAATAAAGAACAAACCATACTCAACCCACAATTTAGCTTAAAAACAATAAAAAAAAAATAAATAAATAAAAAAAAACCGGAAACGAAATTATAAACAAAACTAGTTATAAAGTCAACACGAACACGCTTGTATTAAAAAGATCTATTTGGCGGCAACTGGGACAGTCGGACAATTTTGTAAGATCTTACTTTATCTGCTATCTGTTATAATTGTTAAACAGAGAAGTGCACAACAAAAAGAAAACAAGCAAACGTATTACCTTCTCTAGTGGGTGTTAATTGCAGCATGACCTCCCACCAGTCAGTGTTGATGGTAATGGCAACGGATTTATATACCACCGAACATATCACAGTAGTATCACGGCGGTTTACAATTCTTCTGAGTCGAAAGTCATCCTGTAAAAGCCGCAGTCAGTCCATACTCACCCACCCAACCCACGCATGAAATGTGACAGACAGATGAGAGATAGAGATCGACCACACAGGGAACTACGTCCCATACTGTTTTCTTCGAACAGTGTGTGGGTTCTTTAACGTCCCACAGATTATTAGGAAGTTTTGTGAGCCGGGACTTATGGTTTATCGTCCTTATCCAAGAAGACTAGAAAGTTTAACCTTATGTAGATGTAATTACAAGTTACAAAGGACGGATTTTTGCGTGACTTTGTTCCAGGGTGATTTAAGGGATGTTACTGAGTGATTTTCAGTGTCGAGTTTCGTTCGACAACATACTCCGAGAGACCCTTTGCCCTTTTGCCCTGCTTTGCCGTATCAAGACGTAAATAGGGACTTTAAGCAAGGACTACGGAAGCGTCTAGTACGGTGACCGGAAGTAATTTTGCTTCCCGCCACGCGTCATTGGCCTGGTTTCTAGCCGTAGTCAGCTCGCCGAATACGTAGGAATCATGGCGGGCCGGAGTAGAAAGTACGTAAGTCTGTTTATGTATTTTCCTGCACTGTACATGCTTCGTATGCCAGTGTTTGAACCTAAACGGAAACATACAGATATGTTATCCCTTTTTGGTTGTCGTTAGTGATTTCTCAAAAACCATTTCTCGATTTTGAGCACTAAACAACATTTTTCTGGCGAGCTGTGAAAGCAATGTAATTAACCAGCTTTCACGATTCTTGGCACGCCTTTTCCAAATAATCGAATTCGGAAACCTTTGACACCGAATGCAAATATGGCGGACCACTCGGTCGGCGCCCGGGACGAGCTACATGAAATCGAGGCTAGTCAGGCTTTGATGTTTTGTTTTGCAGAAAAGTCTTGGTTCGTTGTAGATCTGGTCTGTTTTATTTCGCTGTGCGTACGAGTTGCTGTGTTTCTGAATGCCTCGAGGAGGGATAAAAATCTTCCATCATTCACCTCTAAGGCAAAATAGTAGATTAATGCAATTCGTTGAGACGAAGAAAAGGATTTCAGGATCGCCGCGGGAACTAAAGTTTGTTCGCTACATCATGTCCGATCATCATTTCAGGATAGAAGATCTTACAAAAATCGGTTCAGTGACGAGCTTATGTGGTGTCTGGTGGTGTTCCAACACGATTTGCATGGTCAGAACCTTCCCCAAGGTAAAGAAAAGCTCCTCTCGAAAGACATCCTCTGTCCCCATAGAAGAAGTTTTATTTTACGTCCGCGTCCACTCGCACGGAATCGCACGACACAAATACTACGGTGTAGTAACCAAGCGAATGAACTTCAACTGCCCCGTCATTGAAGCCAGTAAAAGCATTGAGACAAATAACAACGACATGGAGGTAAATGCGATCGCTTACACATTTTCTAAGATCTTCCAGGCTGAACTTAAACAGTTCCTTCGGAGATATAGTGAACTCCTTTCCTTCGTCTGTTTTCCCCTAAGAGGCAAATGGGGAAACTGAGAAAAACACTTTCTCTGCTGTGGAAGATTTCACTCCCTTCTGGTGGCATTCAGGAACACAAAAACGCGTAGGGAGGGCGAAACAAAACGAGCCAAATCGACGTCGAAGGAACTAGCCTTTCTGGGGATGTCAAAATAAAACATCGAAGCCTTACTAGCCTCGCTTTTATGCGACTCGTCTCGGGCGCCGACCAAGTGGTCTGCCATATTTGCATTCTTTGTAATGGAACTTGTATATTAGCACTTGGGCGAGGAAAGCGCATGCCTGGAAAATCAAGTTCGATATTAAGTTATAATTTTGTTGTTTTTAGGCGCATAGAATGGAGTCGACAAAATGATGTGTTGTGTACAGAAATAAAATTTACACCGTGAGAAAGAAGAAGCAAATCTCTTATTTCTTTAACATATGGCATGACGTACCCACTTCTGCCACTTCACCGAAGAGGAAAAGATTATAAACGTTTCGTACAACGCGACGTAGTACGGTTTGCTTAATGTAAATAACAGCTTCGACTTTCCGCGGAACTATACGTACTCGTCCCATTCTTCCGCAGTCAAAACCCACCGTACTAGACGCTTCCGTAGTCCTTGCTTAAAGTCCCTAATAAATGCAATAAACGGAATCCTTCTCTTCAAAATGTAAACAGTTGTTTCGAAAGATCTCAATTAAAGTGAAATTAAAAAAAGGCAAAATGGATGGCAGAAAGGGCAAGTTTTCAAAAGCCTTGTCTCGCGTAGCCTGCGCGCAAACGTCTCCTTTTTAGTCGTGGATACGCGAAAGCGTAGGAACGACTGTTATTGGGGTCAGATTATGCAAATTTGTCACTCACTCAGATGTAAACAAATCGATATGTCAACGGCAGACAAAATAGATATCGATTTTCCGAAATATTGCCCGAACACCTCTATCGGCTTCCTGAAGTATGTCTAAGTAGCAACAGTCGAACCGATGAACGGAATGAAAAAAGTAAAGTAAAGTAACTTTATTTCAGCTCGGATGAAACGAATATACGGTAAGAGGAACGTTCGATCAAACAGCCAGACAGAGAAAGAAATAATGAACAATATTCCGTCACAAGCGCAGCTTCTCCTACGTTCATCCAATTCACGATCTGTGGAAAAATATGAGCCGTTCAACCCAAGATATTTTCCAAGTGTGCACAGAAATTGATGACGGAAATTTTTGACACAAATATAGGTATATTCGCGAAACCATTTTCAGCGTTGGAAATAACATTCTAACGAGGACAACGCAATCTAAAATCAAACGAGAATCACTTCGTGAATTTTACCGGGGCCACTTTTGCCTTGGCAACCCACGTTTACACTAGCATGCATAAGGGTCGTTTACATCAAGAAGTTTATCGCGGGACATGAAAATCTATTATATCGCAAATATTCTTTGGAGAAAAAAACGTCTAATTACTAATGTGAAAAGAGAAAATGATATTTGCCTGTGTACTCATTTTGATAATAGAATTACGCCTCGGCTTTCATAAAAATCTTCCCTGCTAGCAGAGGTCTCTTCTGCCAGCAGGGCCGGAAATAAAAATCACGCCGGCCAAGGGCGCCTATGCTTTGTCGCATAAAAATTGGCATAAAATCTACATTAAATCAAACGGCTGATTCTTAACGATATCCAAAAAAGTAAATTTCATTAGTCATATCTTACAATATTTGAAAACGCGGTCACCCGGTGCTGTTGAAGACGGTTTTTTGTCTTCAAATCACGGGCTCGAAAAGTCCAGGTAATCATGGCAGCTTGCGGGCCAAATCTACAAACTTCCAGGGTCTCGTTTTCATTCCTAAAACGGACAAATTACTTCCTTGGCACTTAAAATAAAAAGGAAAAACATAAATCGATGTTTAGGTAGCCTCAGAATGGAAGATCAAGGTGAACGGAACCCTCAAACTTTTCTTGTGAATAATTTTTCCTTCCCTCAACCGCGACGAAAACAAGGCGATCGGTGCGCTTTCAAGAGAGTTTTGAATACAGATAGCGGATTTAAAGCAGCTGCCTGGACTTTAGAAAACAAAAATGGCAATGTACATATTAGTTGGAAGTTGAATTCAGCTTTTAGCACGATAGGCAAAGCCACAGCCGATAAAATAACTGCAAAATTTGTGGGAAAAACTCACGCTTTCGCTTTTGCGTGAATAATTAATTCGAACACGCGTTCACGCAGCGAATCGCGTCTTTGAAATTTCGAACATTTTTTGTGCTTTTAGATAAGTTTTTTTTTGCCTCATCTTGAATGAAAATTTATTGTTATTGAACTTCCTGTCGCGTTTCTTTCATTTGGTTGCCTTCATTTGAGAGTTTTAGAGCACGCTGGATTTGGATTTCTGTACATTTACGGCGACCCCCGTGATTTGTTTGTTTAGTATATTCGCTTCCCTCAAATATATTTTTATTGAGTCTTGTTCAGCTTCTACGGAACTACTGGGGATAGAGCTAAGTTGGTACTAAATTTACACAGTTGAAAAACGATTTATTTCAAAATAATTGCCTTGTTTTTGTCGTCTTTTTGATGTACAACTTTCCTCTTTCTCTCGCTGCGCTGTAAAATTTCGTCGGGCGGCGAAAAAATTATCCGATTTCTTCTTTTTGAATTCGTTTTACGTGTGTTTTTCGCCGAGGACTTCGGTATAAGAATCGAAGGAATCCTTTTAAAGAGAAACTTTTTTAACATGCTACTCTTGTTCTTGAGACGTCTTATAAAACGCAGTGAATAAACTTACGTTTTACAAGAGATTGATGTAAAGATAGTTTTGAAATATGTTCGCTTTGATTCTCGATAAAAGGTTCACTCTCAAGTGCAGTGGTCGCTCATAAACACGCCTCTCAAAAAATCCACTCTTAAGTTTTCGCACATGAAGTAGTCTCTCGTAAAGGTTGTAGAAGTTTTCGTTCCCCCAAAAGTTATAATCTTTGTCTGGAATGCCTTCGATTCGAAGCAGTCGATTCCTTGCCAAACGCTGCGCGGGGAGTTCGAGCAAACAAGCGGGCGAACGAGCGTGACACTGCGGTGAGCAAAAAATTGGGGAAGAAGCGGGGAGGGGGTGGGGCGGCGAAACACATTTTACCGAACGCCCAGATAAATGCCACGCTCCCTTGGGACACCAAGGGCGTTTTCCATTTACCAAGAAATTCCGGAAATTCCGGTTGGGATGTAAATGGAACACATGTTTTTGGTTCGTTCCAATGGAAAATTTCCGAAATAAACGGAACTTCTCAAAAGGTAGTCCTGTTTTCCCGTTGGAAACTTTCCGATGGAAAATGCGTGTTCCAGTTTCACAAGGTTTCACCAGTTCCAGGTCTTCCACGGCCATATTTTTGGTAAGATGGCGGCTCCTTCTTCGGTCACCTCGAATAGTTTTATACGAATGTCCCGTGTGTCATGGGCTAGCACCCGATCTTCATACGTTAATGAGTCACAATTGTGTGATGTATACCAATGGTAAGCAGAATTGATTGAAGAAAACATTAAATTTTGCCCGAGGGTTCTTTGAGTAAGCTTATTCCGATTGTTTCCCACGTAATACTCTGCATCTGAAATTAAACAATGTCTTTCGTTATTTTCCTTTCACAGTAGGCGTTTTAAGTGCGGCTTTGCCATACAACCAATAAGAGTATCGCTGAGGAATCTTCTAGTGGCTTCATTTCCCTGCATTAAGCTTAAAGGGTCCGCCTCGAGTCGCCCTGAAGTGGCTTGTAAATATTCATCGATGAAATATCGTGGCAATATATTTTTGAAAAACCCTTCGTTTCGGCGATTATCGCGCCTCATATTAGCTGCGACCGCTGCGAGGATAGGAGTGTCAATCATCGTCTTCTCAATTTAAAAGACCTTCTTACAGAGACAAAACTCTACAGTTTCGTTTAGGACATCTTTGTTGCCATTTGTAAGTTTAGCGGGAAAGTGCGGAGCGTGGGAATGAATGGAACGTTTGTCAAATGGAACACGTTCTTCACCGATGGTCATTTCCCATCGAAATTTCCGGAATTTTTTGGTAAATGGAAAACGCCCCAACTGTCAAATTAGAACCAATCATAATTAACCTCAGGTAAATCTTTTTGACAACCGGCAAAAGCAAATACTGCGTGAATTTTTGTGGTGATGAATGAGTATTTATAGCGACAGCAAATGAGTTTTAGCAATACACCGATTCAGCCGAAGACCGGAAGTTGCATGGAAGCGAGGCCTAAGGGCTATCGTTCGCGCGAAACTCAAAAATCATGGAGGAAAACGCTGAGACAAGCGAGGCTTTATTACGGGTAAATCTCTCACCAGAAGATATCCCATGCTCATCCGTTAGAGCTGGAGAGGATATAAGTAAGTGGAAAATTCCACAATTGAAATTTTGGTTGAAGTGCCGAAGACTTAACCAACAGGGACTGAAGAAAGATCTCGTCGCAAAGTTTCTTGATTAAACACAACTAGAAAGCTGATGTATCAAGACTTATAAAAAACGTTTAGCAACAGTAACAAAAGATGGTTTTCATTAAAGCTTCATTTCTTTGGCTCTCATTTAAGATTTTTTCTTTTCTGGGAAGGGTTAAAGCATTCAACTCGATTCCTTACTACAGAGATAAAGTTTACGACCCTGACCCTGAAGCGGTGCTATACAAAAGCAAAGCTTGAAAAGCTCGAAGACAAATAATACCGCGATTGGAACCGTCCAAAGTGCCCGGAGTTGAGCGAACAAGCAAGTTCGTATAGTTCGGTTTTAGACACCTTTCCACCAGACGAGAGTACACAATTTTCAGAGGACTTTTCTGTTTTGCCTTACCTATGGATGCTTTCGAGCTAGTAAAAAATTCTGGTAAATCAATGAAGAAGTTTGCAAATGCGGATGTTGTTATAAACTCGAACGACAGAGGACTTCGTAAGATGAACTTTGTTCACGATTTACTGACAAGTATACAATAACTAGGAAAATAAGATCATATACGTTCGTGCTTGTTGCTCGGCTTCCAACAGGAGGAATGTTAAATACAAGGTAAAAGTGGTGTGTAAACAAAGGGAAACTCCAAAGATTCTAGCCGCAGTGTGATATACACTGTGAGGCTTCCAACAGTGGATGTTGTTGTCATGTCATGGCTGTCATTTGGAAACTTGAGGACATGACAAGAAAGCCCGAGCAGAAAAATCTCACTCCTGACAGCAGAAACTGTACATCCAAACCAAGGGAATGGGGAAAAGGAAGTAAACGAGAAGTAGAGTTCTCTCCGGTGATGGCTTCAAAACTTACAAAACCAAGACATGCATCTGACTTACCTGGAAGGAAGAGGAGGGGTATTGAGTCTCAATTTTATGATCTCAGACCAGCTAAGTCTCAGAAACTTGATGTTGATGGAATTGTAAAACTTAGACAAGATCTTCAGGAAATAAATGCCAGAATACCCTTTGCTGTTATGTTTCCAGAGGATAAGACAATTCCAACAATAATGTCTGTAGTTGGTACTGTTGCTAAAGGTTCAACAATTCACAAGCAACTTCAGGATTACACCCGCCCCCAAATTTCGCTAGCACTGTATTCTAGTAGTAACTCCCCTGCTGATAAAGAAAATATGAATCCTGTCTTCAGTACAACCCACTCTATCACAGCAATGGACACCCATGTGCAAGCAAGTGAAGCCAATTTTTAGTTGGTAATCATGAATTATTGTCTGCCCATTCACTCTCCTCTGTGTAGAATGAATTAGATGTAATACCCTTGGTATTCCCCCTCTAGCTGCTGATAAGCTACAGCTACAGCAGATGTTTGATTCTCACGTTAATAACCAACAGCAAGAACAGAATAATTCAACTTTCACTGCAAGCACATCTTCACAACAACCCTCTGAAGTAAAACTGTTGACAACACAAACAAAAACATTGTTTATTGAAACTCTTACTGACAAGCAAAAGCAAATTGAAATGGCTACAAGGGAGCAATCAGCAAACCCTACCTGGTTTGAGGAAAAGCAAAACCAAATAACTGCCATTATCTGTACAGATGTTTTTGCTCATATGCAAAACAAAGGGTCAAAAATGCCAAAAAAGCTAATTAAAAAATTGCAACAAAAGGAGCGCCCCACAAACTTGTCAGCTATTCACATGCTAGACAGCTTAACTACAAAAGTTAAGGATTAATTTCTGGCATTGAAAATGAACCTGTGGCAGCTGAACTGTATAACAATTTATTTCTATCATCTTTGCCAGACATCAAGGAGGTATCAGCCCGAAGCGGGCCACACAGCCCCACCCAATTTTTCTGGGAGTACCCCCCCCCCAGGGGTATCAGTTCAAGAGATTGGTCTAATTGTACACAAAGAAAATGATATTCTTGCAGCAAGCCCTGACAGAATTGCACCAGTAGTGTATACCAATGGTGACATTGAGCACAGAAATGTGGAAATAAAATGTCTTGAATCTAAGCTGGATATGTCACCAGAGTCTGCAATTGAAGATCATCAAAAGGAAAGCAGCTTCCCATTTATGGAAAGAAATTCTTTCTTTGAAGTAAAAGAAAAGCATAAATATTGGTTTCAACCCCAGATGCAAATGGGGTTAGTGGAATACCACTGACTGACTTTGTCATATTCACCAATATGGCATTTCCAGTTTTGGTTCTCAAGGTTACATCATCATCAAGATGGAAGGACGAAATTCAGCCTAGCTTAATTGCTTGTCTCCTAATAAAACAGTTTATGTCTTTAGACCTGTAAAATGTTATTGATGGAAAAATTAAAGATGACTTTGACAAAATGTCTGAAAAGAGGACAGGGGACTATCATGCTTCCAACATGTACTGAAGTATACAGAGTTTGCAAGTTTGCAAGTGATAGAAAGTAAAAGGAATATTGTTAGCAATGAGAAAATGAAAGTAGTTATCTTCATATATTATCTTTGAAGATTTTGACTCATTATTTCTAAGGACTTGCATTTCAAGCAAGGGTTAGGGTGAGATTTAACCTCAATTCTAACCCTAACCTTATGTTTATTATTATTATTATTATTATTATTATTATTATTATTATTATTATTATTATTATTATTATCATTGTCATCCCCTGTATTTTCTGAAATTACACTCCATCAATTTTAAATATGAGAACCCCAGTTGTACAATTGTAATTATAAGCATTATATATTCACTTTCACATATCAAGTCCTCCACTCATTGAATGAACCCAAAGCAGAGACGCATAATGAGGAACATCAAGACCTAAAACTAACACTCACTACCTGATGTGAGAGCTCATTCTATGGAAACTCAACACGTTGTTGCTTTAAACTAAAATAATTGGATAACGAAAATTAACTAACATTATGCACAAACAGTCCAGATCTGATTTATGGTCCCCAAAGCTAGAAAGAGGCAGAACGTGATTAAAAATGTACCAAGCCTAGATGACCAGTGCTTCAGATAAATGATTTGTTTTCACCTGCCTTGCTATCTGATGGACCCGCTGAAAAGTGATTCCTTCGACTTAATTTCGCGACTTTTCACCCTTTTTGACCTTTCAGAGACATCGTTATCCGGAACTGACCATGGCAAAATAGAAGGAACAGCATTTGTTACAAGATCATGTCGTTTACCACCAAGACTTTTCCTGTAGTCTTTTTTACTGAAATGCTCGGAACAGCAAAACAGCGAGGAGTTTGAAGCAAATTTTTTGTCGCCACGCTTCATTTTCTCGATCCCAGATTTTTCTTAGGTTTTCATCCAAGGGAAAATTCTGAAAAATTAAATCTGGTCGATTATCTGACCGATTATTACACAGTGCAGCAGCACAGCATTTCTGGCTCCAATTCTTCGGGTTCTTTGAAGACGCCATATTTTGAACGATGGCCCTTAGGCCTCGCTTCCATGCAACTTCCGGTCTTAGGCTGAATCGGTGTCTAGTGAATGGCTTTTAGCGATAGCGAAGGAGTATCAGCGACAGCGAATGGAATTTAGTGATAGCAAATGATTTTTTGCAAGCGATAGCGAAGGAGTATTTATTGCGACAGCTAATGTAATTTACGGCGTTGGCAAAGGACACTGATCATGAAAGGAGTTTTAAGCATCCAGCGAAAGCGAAGAAGTGTATAGCGACAGCAAATGGAATTTAGCGGTAGGAAATGATGGCTTTTAGCGTAAGTGGATGTATGTTAATGACAGCAAAATGGAATTTAGCGAAGCAAGTACCGTTTAGCGACAGCGAATAATGGTGAAATAACCAACACTGAAACTCTTTCTCCAGTGAATTTTCCGCGGACGAGTTAGTAACTGAAATTTTCCCGCTCCTACATCTACAAGGGAAGCTTGTGGCAACGAATTCGCAGTCAAGTCCATGGATTTCGCCTCCATTATTTGATTTAAATCAAGCTCTGAAGTGGACAGATCGCGAGAACACGGGCAGATTCTTTGGAAATTTTCTCCTTCACTCTCGAAAGTATCTGATAGATAAGATGGCGCTTTTATCAAAGCCAGCTGGTAAAATTGCAGGCCTCTTGGTCTGGTTTCAGACGAATTTGTTTGCCGTTTTGCGAAAGATCATTCAACGTTTCCTGAACAGAAAATTTGAAAGATTCCTCAGTTCGTCGTGTTTCTGACGTCGGATTTATGCATGAACTGTCAAATTTCTGATTTACTTCTTGACTGACAAGCCACTAACCAATGAAAATGCATCATTTCTCCCCGTTCGTGGGCGAACGGCGTTTGGTAAAATGTGTGGGATTGATTGCAGGCGATTCCTTCGCCCCCCACCCCCTCCCGCTTGTTTCCATTATTTTTTTTTTTCTGACCGCAGTGTCACGCTCCTTCGCCCGCTTGCTTGCTCAATCTTCCCGCGCAGCGTTTGGCAAGGAATCGACTGCTTCGCAGGCTATGTGCACTTCGAGAAATTTGTCACAGCGGAAAGCGGGGCCCTGGAAACGAGACTTTGAAAAAACGAAAGGAACAAACAGCATTTTATGACCGGTTCCAGCCTTCGGCTGGCCTCGGTAAAAATTACCTTTTTGTGGCGCCATCGCGTCTAACCTACCCCGGGTGCCAGAGGTTATTTTTTTCCTTTGAAGGAAGGAATTTACGCGGCGAAGCCGCAGCAACGAGGCGCGAAGCGCCGAGAGGAAAAAAATAACCTCTGGTCGCACGAATGCTGAACCTCATTTCCGTGCAGTTTCGTGTGTCAGATATCCAACCAAACCGGTTTTCATCGGCGGGCATGCATGGTGTCTGGCTGATGGGGAGTGGTCGCGGTCATGGCGGTAAGACGTGTTTCCACGAGCTCCGCCAACCGCCCTTGTATTATTGCCTTTGGCTAAAATTTATATTGTCATTGGCCAAAATTTACGGTGTAGCATCTGTGTATGTGTTTTATAAGCGTGTGTATGTGTTTTTATAAGCGAACATGGCTGAATTGAGTCAAATCAAGGAGTTGTTGAAGAATGAATTAACGCCTATCCACGCCAAGCTAGTTATGCTGGAGGAAAACTTTAAGCAACTAACAGCCTCGTATGAATATCTTTCGGCGAAATACGACCAGCTCCTCGAACAGTCTAAGGGCACCAATGAGAAGATTATTGGCCTCATCAAATCAACGAAAACTATGCAGTCAGAGATCAACTCAAACAAGGACATGGCTCTTAAAACAATGGCCGAAACCGAGGAAATGGCTCAGTATCTCCGAAGGGATTGCCTTGAGATTTCAGGAGTGAAACCGAATGCAGAATATAGCAGCGAAAACATCGTAGAAAGTATTGGGAAGGTCCTGAATGTTAACGTCACCGAGAAAGACATTTCAGTAGCTCATCCATTGCCTTCGTACAAGAAAGATGCGTTGCCAAAACTAATTGTTAAATTCACACGCAGGAATGTTCGTAACGAGTTTTACGCGAAAAGAAAGGTCCTTGCTGGCAAGAATCTCCCAGAGGATCCTGTACTCAAAAGCTTTCTTGTGGTAAGAACATATATATTTCTGAATCACTGACTCCTCAAAGGAAAAAACACCAATAAGTATCGGAAGAAGTTAATGTGGAAATTTATTTGGTCACATAATGGAAGGATTTATGTAAAAAAGAATGAAACCGCTACCGAACAGCACTCATTTGACAACGCTGACGACTTCTGCAAGTTTAAAGAACGCTTTAAAGCACCGTGATTTCAAAATGCAGAGACGAGTGTCTCCTACGACCAGGCATTTTAGATTGTAGAGAAATTGTCACGATGTCTCCTCATCAAATCAACGAAAACTATGCAGTCAGAGATCAACTCAAACAAGGACATGGCTCTTAAAACAATGGCCGAAACCGAGGAAATGGCTCAGTATCTCCGAAGGGATTGCCTTGAGATTTCAGGAGTGAAACCGAATGCAGAATATAGCAGCGAAAACATCGTAGAAAGTATTGGGAAGGTCCTGAATGTTAACGTCACCGAGAAAGACATTTCAGTAGCTCATCCATTGCCTTCGTACAAGAAAGATGCGTTGCCAAAACTAATTGTTAAATTCACACGCAGGAATGTTCGTAACGAGTTTTACGCGAAAAGAAAGGTCCTTGCTGGCAAGAATCTCCCAGAGGATCCTGTACTCAAAAGCTTTCTTGTGGGTAAGAACATATATATTTCTGAATCACTGACTCCTCAAAGGAAAAAACACCAATAAGTATCGGAAGAAGTTAATGTGGAAATTTATTTGGTCACATAATGGAAGGATTTATGTAAAAAAGAATGAAACCGCTACCGAACAGCACTCATTTGACAACGCTGACGACTTCTGCAAGTTTAAAGAACGCTTTAAAGCACCGTGATTTCAAAATGCAGAGACGAGTGTCTCCTACGACCAGGCATTTTAGATTGGTAGAGAAATTGTCACGATGTCTCCTACTGAGATTAGTAGTTATTTACTCACAGCTACTGTTTGACATTGTACAAGTAAATTTATTTGAACTAACGGACCGATACCGAAATGTTACTGAGTGTCCCTTTTATGTTCTTAGTAATGAAGAATTTGTAAAAGAAACAGGAGCATGGGTTCACGATTCAGCTAGCTCACTACTTGAGTCTAGAGATTTATTTAAAGATATTATCCCGAGCCCAGAGAAGACCGATGGTCAGGATTGTAATGAGAGCTTGGCTAGCGAGTTCATTGAATCTAATTACCACAGCGTTAACAATGTGGGCGTAGGTTCTATGATATCAGGAATAAAGGCTTATCTATATTACACTGTAACATCCGTAGCTTGACAAAAAACTTAACTCTTTTAAACGACATTTTGCAAAGTGTTAAAGAATTACCGAATATCATAGCTATTTCTGAAACAAAACTTTCAGATAGTAATCCACTAGATGTTTCAATTCCAGGCTATTCATTTTTAGGTGCGAATTCTAAAACCTTTGCCGGAGGTGTGGGGCTATATGTGTCAGAAAATATTAATTTTAAACGTAGAAATGATTTAGATCTTGGTTTGTTTGAGGGGCTCGAGAATTGTTGGATTGAAATTGAAAGAAAGAAACAAAAAATGTAGTAATTGGATGTATTTATAGACATCCATCCCAAAATCGTGAGTGCTTCTATCAAGCCATTAAATCTAAATTAGAGATGTTAAATAACGAAGGCTGTGAGGTTTATATTACAGGTGATATAAACATTGACTTTTTTCGATACAATACTGACAACCAAACATCTGAATACCTTGATATGCTGCTAAGCTTGGGTTATTTACCAATAATCACTAAACCAACAAGAATTACTGACCATTCCGCTACACTAATAGATCATATCTACACAAATGTTCCGCAAAAGGTGGTTAAATCTGGAGTCTGTCTTGCTGGAATAACTGATCATTTGCCGATTTTTTGCACTGTTGATAATAAGCTCCCAGCATATGACGGGTTGAGGTATTTCAGAGATTTTTCTAGATTCAAAGATGAGTTGTTTATTAATGATCTTAACAACTTGAACTTTAACAATCTGGTTAGTTCAGATGTGAATCAAAGCATGAATAATATTCTCAAAGCTCTAACAAAGATAACAGATAAGTACGCCCCTTTAAATAAAATCTCTAATTCACGAAAAAGGTTGTTAAAAAAACCATGGATATCAAAATGTTTGTTAGTCTCAATTAAAATGAGGCATAAGTTATTTAAATCCCATTTCCTAAGTAAAGATCCTGATAAGATAAAGCAATACAAAATTTATAACAATAAACTTAACAAGCTCAAAGAGCAAGCAAAAAAGAATTATTTTACAGCTCAATTTAACTTAAATAAGCACAATATAAAAGCCACCTGGGGACTAATAGGAATGTTAATCAATAGAAAAAAGAATCCAAGTTCATCTATAAATCATTTATTCTATAACAATAAGATCTACACCGATAAAAGAGACATATGTGAGCATCTCAACTCTCATTTTATTAATGTGGGCCAAGCTTGGCTGCACAAATAGGTGACTATGGTAACCTTAATCCAACTCAATATATCACAAGATCGTATAGTAATAGTTTTATGTTCCGTGCTATTAATGTCCAAGAAGTGAAAGACCTGATACAAAACTTGAAAATCAACAAAGCTTCAATTGACATTCCTAACAAATGTATAAAATTGGCAGTAGACCACATTAGTGAAGCCCTGACGGAAGTGTTTAACTATTCTCTCGTTCAAGGGATAATGCCCGATATATTAAAGGTATCGAGAGTAACCCCTATAGAAAAAGGCGGAGATGCAACTGACCCATCTAACTTTCGCCCAATATCTACACTTTACTCATTTGCGCAAATCTTTGAGAAGCTTGTCTACTCCCAAGTTTTAACTTATCTAGAAAAATATGATATTCTAAACAAATTTCAGTTTGGCTTCCGCAAAGGACGATCAACAGAACAGGCGATAGTAGAAATAAGTGATAATTTGAAGAAAGCCATAGACAACAACCTATACACTTGCGGAGTCTTTCTAGACTTCGCTAAGGCTTTTGATACTGTAAACCATCAGATCTTGCTTAAAAAGTTAGAGGCATATGGCATAAGGGGTATACCCTTAAAGTGGTTCACAAATTACTTGTTTAATAGGCAACAATATGTTTCTCTTAATAGTGTTGAGTCATCAAAACAAACGATGAAATGTGGTATACCACAGGGTAGTTCCCTTGGCCCTCTTTTATTCTTACTCTATATAAATGACATTTCTAACTGCTCTGATAAACTGAACTTTAGGATTTTTGCTGATGACACTAATGTTTTTGCCTCATCACCTTCTATTCACGATCTTGAAAAACTAATTAACGAAGAGCTGGCTAAAATTAAAGAATGGTGCGATCTAAACAAGCTATCTATAAATATTAAGAAAACTAATTACATGATTGTTAAATCCCCTAACAAGAAATCAGGAAACATAAATATTAAATTACCAAATAAAGATGGAAATAGTGACGTAATAGAAAAAAGAGATCATATTAAATACTTAGGTGTCTTACTTGATGAAAGCTTTCATGGAAGCACCACATAGCATACGTCTGCTCTAGAATTGCCCGAAATACTGGGATTTTTAGCAAACTAAGGCATTATATGTCTCTAGCCCAATTAAAACAACTTTATTATAGTCTTGTCAATCCCTACATATCTTATGCTATTCTTGCATGGGGGAGTGGGTACAAAACTCAAATCAAAAAAGTACAAACAAAACAAAACACAGTAATAAGAACAATATTTTTTGCCACTACTCATGGAAAGAACACTGAAAGTGCTTTTCCTTTATTGAACCTATTAGATATCCTATCAGTTAATTCTATCTTTAAATTGCAAGCACTTAAATTTGCACATCGTTGGCATAGCAAAGCACTACCAAACATCTTTGAAAACTATTTTCAGTATGCTACTGATATTCATAGTTATAATACCAGATATGCCACTAATAAAAATTTTTATAAGCCGTGCACAAGAACCAACATTGGAAAACAATCAGTATCTTCAATTGTAGTTGACCTTTGGCAAGATCTTCCAACTAGCTTGAAAAATCTTAACACTTTTACCTTTCCTGGCAAATTAAAAGAATTTCTTCTTAAAACTCAATCCAGTAAGTAAAATCATGCCAACGACTGCCTATATATGTGCTTATTTTTTCGTCTTAGTTTTTAAATGTGTGTATCTGTTGTTGTTTCTGTGTTGTTCTTGTCGTATCTGCTACAATTTGTTTAATTAACTTTCCTTAGCTAGGGGCTATTAAAACTCAATCCAGTAAGTAAAATCATTGCCAAACGACGGCCCTATATATTGCTTATTTTTTCGTCATCTTAGTTTTTTAAATGTGTGTATCTGTTGTTGTTTCTGTGTTGTTCTTGTCGTATCTGCTACAATGTTTAATTAACTTTCCTTAGCTAGGGCTAAACTAGAAAACTTACGTTTACTTAGCCCCTAGACACCTTTAAATGGTAAGGTTTAGCTTTTTTTTCCCCTTTTTACAGATCTAAATTCCTTTAAAAAATGTAATGCTAATTGTAAGAAAAGGTGTAAATAATAAAGATTGTTGTTTTTGTTGTTGTTGTTGACATTTCTGACATCAGTGCGTATTGCAGTGAACCGTGAAAACTTATCGGTATGCTGGAAATGTTGAGGAGGTTATTACGCCGGTTAAATTTGTCCGCTCATTCTTCGACTACTTTTGCAGGGTTTGTAACACGAGTTAGATAGTTTATGGCTACGGGAAATTAAATTCATTCCATGGCGAAAATGCCAAGAAGCTAGACGTGTCAGACCGTTGTGGCGCGATTATCCGATATTTTGGGATTTCCTGTTTGTAACTTTGTAAATGAGATGATGCCTCTTCTCGGTTCTGCACGAAATGCAGACGAGAGTTGGAAAAAGTTAGAAAACTTAAATGGAGCCTTGAAAATTTTCAGAAATGAAGCACACCTTTGCTTTGTAGGAATTTTCGCCACCTTTCCTCCTGAATAATAAGCTTTAACACATGTATGTCGTCAACCAGAACGCTATAATAACCAAGAGAGCAGGCTGCAATACCGCGATCGGCAAGCTCTTGAATGTGTGAGTCAATGAGGGCAGCTAGAGAGTGGGCAGATCACCAAAAGGACATGTAGGTCATGAAAACAGGCGCAAATTGCTGGAACAATTTCAAGATTAAGGATTTAGCACAACTCGTCGTAAAACAGCCAACGCATCCTTCCGGCTTAGGAACGCCAACAACGCTTCTTTTTGCAATGGAAATTTGGACTCCAATGAACAGCAGTTCTACTCTGGCTCCAGAGGCCCGTTGAAAAAAAAAAAGAGACCTAAAGATCGAGGTTTGGCCATCTTACCGCAAACGGCAAACGGGGGTTTGCGGTTAGCGGTTTCACGTTAGCTGTCTACCCGTATTCGGACTTAAGATTCGCGGGTAGCAAGTAGCCGGTCGCCATGTTTGTTTTCATTCATTCGTTCACTTCTATTTTAGCTGAGAAATCGTCTTAAAAACTGCGTTTCTATGAAAAAGAATTCGATAATTAATAGGCGAAAGAGTTCGTAAAAGTAGTATTTCCTCTCAAACGTGGGATTGTGATGTTTTAGGGTGCAAAAATCCTTGCGGTAAATCACTTACCTCTAAGAGCGTGGTCTAGCCGTACAAACGTGAACCTCAAACCGCAAACCTGACGGCAAGGCACTGGTCACGTGACTTCTTGACGTTCGCGGTTCGCGGGAAATGCCGAAAAACCTCAATCTTTAAACTCTCTAATATCACTGGCCAAACCGCGAGCAGCCGCCATATTTTCTGTCCAAACCGGTTTGTCGGCTGGGAAGCCACGCTTTTCCTAAGCCAATCAGAGTTATTGTTTATTTGAAGAACCAATCAGCAGACTGGGACAAATTCTGTCCCAAAGAAATAAGTTTCTCGGCTCGTGCGACCAGAGGCCCGTCTCTCGCGTTTTATTTTGGCTCTTCAGGGATATTTATTTTTTTCAACGGGCCTCTGGAGCCAGGGTACGTCTAGCCACAATGTATAAACACAAGTTTGCTTTGAGAAATACTCTTCGTTTTAACTAAACGCGCCATTTTTTTTTCAGTAAAATTTTGAATGAAACTTGTTTACTTTAATATCCTAAAAACATGGCATCAGTGATTATTTAAGAAAACGACGGCAAATGTTGCATTTCACATCCGCAGAAAAAGCTTCATTTGCGTATGTCAAATTTCGTTGCGTTCGTTTGACAGCATTGTGTAACAACTTTCCCCGAAATACTACAGTGTTTGGCTGGCTTCGTTTTGGCGAAATCGTCCTTTTGCCTGATATTTATCCGACCATACGGACAAGACAGAAACCTGTTGAGCTTTCAAAAGGAGTACATTGTTTTAATTCTCGCGATATCTCCCTGTCTCGATAATTCATTCAAACGCAAATATGTAAATATGCACCCCGAGTTAAATTGCGTTAATAAGCTCATGAACAAAAACAAAATGATGCTCATAAGTGCTGGCCGTTTAAACGTATTAAAATATTGTTTAAACACTTTCCAGGAAGAGCTTTTACGCGTTTAAACTAGTTAAAACGCCGTTTCCTCGAGTCACCTTGCTTAATCTCCTTTATAGCAAATAAAGTTTCATATCCACGACTTCATCACAGTTGTACTTTGATCCCTTTGTTTTCCACGTGCAACAAAGGAAATAGGAGACGTCTGCACGCGTGTCTTATTGCGAAACGAAGCATGACGTCACTGGAATGACCGAACTGACCGAAGATAATAGGGCCTTTCGATGGATGTTGTTGGGTATATTGAGCGTTGCCCATTTAGAGCGTCCAATGAAATTTTATACTGACATAGTTGGCGTGACGACAGAAGTACCGAAAATAATACTCACTCACCTGATGATAAGGCTTGTGCAATCGGGGACAATACACTGCCACCTTCTTTTTGAAGTTTTCACTTTGATAATCGAACTCGGAAGCCACGATGTTCCTGTTCAGCTTAACTTTTGTTTTAGGTACGTCTGTTGTATTTTGTGTTACATTGATTTTGATGTAAATCCTTATAGCTAGGTGAGTTAGTTTACAACAGATCGAAAGCTTCGCGAACCAGATTACACGTTCCATTCCTTCGTTTCGCAAAAGAAACAACCACAACGCGGGCTGCGTCTTCGGGCGTTTACGTACGTGCAGCTGGACGTATAGAAGTAAGAACAAGTAAGTAAGTTATTTTTCTCTCCCTCTCGCCTCGCATTCCGCGCTCTTGTCTCGCGCTTCGTGCTCAGTACGGACCTCCACTCCTGTTAGCTAGCCTGCGTACAGACGTCTCCAACTTCCTTTGTTGCACGCGGAAAAGGGACGTCTGCGAAACAGCGTCGCTAATCGTGTTGCAGTATCTCGCTATTGGTTTGAAATTGCGCATAAATAATAAACATTATCCACCGCTGTGGCTACCTTTTCATTGTACCCCGACACAACATTTTCTCGGCAAGCTTTCCAGCTGTTCAGTCAGCGTGTTCACTTTAGTCTTCTCGGCCACTGAACCTTGACTTGTTCATTTTCATAATCAGCTACTCACTCATTGATTGTAGGCCTAATATAAGGATTGAGAATTTCGTGTGTAGAATGCGTGGGAAGACCTTGACGAGTGTTAGCGGTGCCAGAGGTTATTTTTTTCCATTTGAAGGAGGTAATTTCCGCGTCGAAGCCGCGTCAACGAGGCGCGAAGCGTCGAGGGAAAAAAATAACCTCTGGTCACGGGCCGAGAACCTCACTTCCATGAATTCAGATATTGAACTCGATAGCTGATTGGTTTTCGTAGTGAAAAACGATCTAACACTCAATTTCATTGGTTGAACGGTAATAATGCACCCCAGGAGCCACAAAAACCGGTTTTTAGTGAGAGAAAGGCTTACAAAAGAAAAGTGGTTGGTGGCTGGTTCGCCACGTAATTTCCTCCTTCAAATGGAAAAAAATAACCTCTGGCACCCAGGGTACAACCTCGATCGTAGCTATCTTTGTCTGTCTCCCGTAGACACCGTCGAAAAAATTGAACCTTCCAGATCCAAAAATTAACAAATTTAAACACTTTTTATAGACGCTATAATTTTACCCTGGTTGTGGAAACGCAGCTCAGGAATTTCGCTATTTACACGAGACACAAGCAAGCGGTTTTAGGCATCACCGCGGCGAAACGTCTTGTCAAATTATGAAAACAAGCAAACACTGTAGAAAACCGGTTTGCCGAGATATCTTACTTCGAAATTGCATAGAAGTGAGGTTCTCAACTGCCGTGACCAGTGGTTCTTATTTTTTCGCGTCTCCGTTCCCTCTGCGTTTAGCGGGTTAACCGCCGAACTCGCTAGGAAAAATAAACCTCTGGCGCCCAGGGTAAAACATAAGCATAAGAAAAAGGAATCTTTTCCATTTTCCATTTTCTCCTCTGTAAAACAAACATGCTTATGTCACTGTGTAAACCAGCCTCAACCTCGTTCCCAGGGTAGTAGTGTACTATATGGGGGTACCAGGACATTTTTGAAATTTTGGGTCAAATTAACCCCTTTTTCGTGTGTTTCAGTCCGAGTTCTACATTTTTCATTTTCCACCAATTTTCAAAATCATCAAAAAATGACCATTTTCAGACCAATTTTTCAGCCGTATTAGTATCATTTTCGTGCGTTTCAGCCCGAGTTCTGCAACTTAGTGTGCCCAAAAAAACTGGATTTTCAGTCGTATTAGTATCATTTTCATGCGTTACAGCCCGAGTTCTGTCGATATTTGCATTTTCCATGTTGTGAAAAACAAAAAAATGTAGTAGACATTAACCCCATTTTCGTGCGTTTCAGCCCGAGTTCTACAACCCGACACAAAATGACGACATAACTTTTTATTACATCATGAAATTTATACTCAATGTTTCCAAATGTTGACTCCATCAGACCCCAAACACCAAAATATGGATTCTAGCAGTATTCACCGAGAAACAGCTATATTAAATAGTTTCAAACGATTAGTTACTGAAAAATAGCTAAATCGAACGGAAACCGTCTGAAACTCTCAAATCATAAAGACACTTTATCTAACCTAATAGTATAGGTAGTATGGATAAGAATTCTATTGTCAGAAAATTGTTGAATAGTTTAAGACAAATGAATGTCGATGAGATGAAGCAACTTGTGAGTCTCGCTGAAAATATGAAAAATAATAAACCCAAAATAAATGTCGATGAGATGAAGCAATCTGTTAGTCTCAATGAAGACAATAAAAAAGATAGACCCATTCCAACACCTCGCAAGAGAGTAAATCAAATGGTTCAAAAAATATGAGGAGAATATCATTCCTCCACCAGCAGAATTCAGAGATAGACCCATTCCAACACCTCGCAAGAGAGTAAATCAAATGGTTCAAAAATATGAGGAGAATATCATTCCTCCACCAGCAGAATTTAGAGATAGACCCATTCCAGCGTCGAGAAAGAAAACCACTAAACCAATCCCAACTCCAAGAACAGAGATAGAGGAAGTTGAAAAAGCGTTAGAAGGATATGTAAAATCGTTTTCAACTGGGATTAAAAACAATAAAGATTCACTCCAACAATTACAAACTACGAGAATTGCTATTGAGCGAAATATGGAAAAGATATTGAATTCAATGAAAGGTTTTAAATTCGTTGAGACTTTGAAAATCACATTCGAGAAACCAAAAGATCGAAATACAGCAATTAAGCAAATAGCATACTTCAACAGCCCTGCTCTCACAATCACCAACGACAACGAGATTAAATCCAATCTTCAGACCGCTCAAGAATATATCTTAAATAAGATAGCTGTTTGGATTTCAGAAAGGTCGAACTGGACAGTTAAATCTGTTGAAGGTCACTACCTAAATATAGCGAAACACGAACCAATGAAGGGATCAACATATATCAAACTACCAAAGGAATTACAGAATCCAGCTAAAAGTCTTGTTAACATAAAAAATGAAGACAATCAATGCTTCAGATGGTGTCACATCAGGCATTTAAATCCACAAGACATACACCCTGAGAGAATGAAAAAGAGAACAGATATACCATTAATTGAAAAAATTGGATTACTCTGGAGTTGAGTTTCCTGTTTCAGTCAAAAATTACGATAGAATTGAAAAGCAAAATAATATCAATGTTAATGTTTTCGGCTATGAAAACGGTCAAACATATCCCTCTTATATTTCAAAAGAGAAATATGAAGACTGTTTGAATTTGTTGCTAATAAGCGGTGAAAAGGAGGAGTTTATCAAAGGAAAACCTACTGATGAAGATTATTGGCTTGGAGTGTTGCAGACATATAAGAATGAAGACGGGGATGTTTTCATGTTCCAAAGAAATTCGTTTGTAAACCATTATGTCTTAATTAAGGATTTCAACAAATTTATGTATAATCACACAAACCACAAAAAGAGAAAGCATTTTTGCATGTATTGTTTGCAATGTTTCAGTTCTCAAAAAATACTCCATAATCATAAAGATAATTGTCTTAAGATAAACGGAGCACAAGCTATCAAGATGCCAGAACCCAGAGCATTTACCAAATTCGAAAACTATCACAAACAAATAGCCGCTCCATTCGTGATATACGCCGACTTTGAAGCTAGAATGTTGAATGATGAACACATTTCAGATAATGACTTAACAATGCTCAAAAAGTCTGGGAAACATTTAAATTAAACAATTTAGGTGATAACCATGATTTATATCTCAAGAGTGCTGTACTCCTATTAGCTGATGTGTTTGAGACTTCAGAAAAACATGTTTATTGTATTACAAACTTGATCCAGCTCATTATTTCACGAGTCCCGGGCTCTCATGGGATGCTATGTTGAAGATGACAAATATTAAACTGGAGCTATTGTCGGATATTGATATGTTTCAGTTCGTTGCAAAGGGTTGAGAGGGGGAATCAGTTATATTGCTAATCGATATGGATCGGCTAATAATAAGTAGATGAAATCATTTGATAAAAAAAGTTCCCTCAAAATATATCACATACTTAGATGCAAATAATTTGTATGGGTGGGCTATGTCACAATATCTTCCAACAGGCGGTTTCAAATGGCTAACTGAAAAAGATATCAATAACTTAGACATTTCAAGTTATAATGAAGATAGTGATACAGGTTTGATACTTGAAGTTGATCTTGAGTACCCAGAATCACTTCATGATAAACATAATGACTATCCTCTCGGGCCTGAGAAGATAAAGGTTAGTAGAGAAATGTTGTCTGATTATTGCAAGAAGATTGCTGAGAAGTTTAATATCTCCACCGGCTTGGTATATAAGCTAATCCCAACATTAAGTAACAAGAGAAATACGTCTTGCACTACAGAAACTTGCAGCTCTACACAGCTCTCGGATTGAAAGACACAAAGATTCATAGAGCGTTGGAATTCAATCAGTCTCCTTGGTTGAAAAAATACATCGACTTTAATACAGTGAAGAGAACTACTGCGAAGAACTCATTTGAGAAGGATTTCTTCAAGTTGATGAACAATAGCGTATTTGGTAAAACAATGGAGAATCTTCGAAAGCGAGTTGACATCAGACTTGTTACAGATAAAAAGAAATTAGCGAAGATGATTTCAGAGCCGACATTTGTTAACTCTAAGATTATAAATAAAGATTTAGTGGTTGTTCATAAGACTAAGGAAACACTCTTATTGAATAGACCGGCATATGTTGGAATGTGTATCCTAGACTTGAGCAAATCTCTGATGTATGATTTCCATTACAATTACATCAAACAAAAATACAAAGATAATGCCAAACTATTGTTTACAGATACTGATAGTTTGACATATGAAATAGAAACAGAAGACGACTACAAGGCCTTCTGGAATGATAAAGATAAATTCGACAACAGCGATTATCCTGAGAACAATCAATTTTTCGATAAATCAAACAAAAAAGTGATCACCAAAGCGAGTAAATATAAGAGAAGTTAAAGATATTGTGCATCAAATGGGAACTCGGAAAAAAATCCGAGCCCCAGATGGGATTTGAACCCACGACCCTCCGTGATCTAGTCGGATGCTCTAACCACTGAGCTACTGGAGACTCTATGGTGAGCAAGGGTGAAATGTGGGTATTGACTAGAACTGCATCACGCAGTTACATAGTCAAATTTTAAACGACCATATATGACTCATAACTGCATCGCGCAGTCACATTAAGGCATATCGGCGATAGCACCTCGCTAACTGCATCACGCAGTCACATTAAGGCATACCAAAGATGCAACCAACCAATCACCAAAGCGAGTAAATATAAGAGAAGTTAAAGATATTGTGCATCAAATGGGAACTCGGAAAAAAAAAGTGATCGGAAAATTTAAGGATGAGGCTGCGGGAATCCCAATCACAGAATTCATTGGTTTAAGATCAAAGATGTACAGTTATGTGAAAAAACAATGATAAAGGCGGAAGAACCGCAAAGGGCATCAAGAAGAATGTTATAAAGAATTGCATTCAACATCAGGACTATAAAAATGTGCTGTTTGAAAATAGACAGATGCGTCATACAATGAAGACTATCAGAAGTATGAATCACCAAGTGGGATCTTATGAAATCAATAAGGTTCTTTATCCTGCTTTGATGACAAGAGATTTATACTGGAAGATAGTATTTCCAGTCGGGCGTATGGGCATTACAGAAATAAATAGTCAGTCCACATTATTAGGTTAGATTAAATATGATTTCTTTTTGGCACACACTGGTATTCATTAGGTTGAAGAAAGTGTTTCATTATTTTCAATGGCCTCAGCACGACATGCAGTTTTTGTACAGCGTGAATTTATACCTCTGGTAGTTCATTATCTTTTTGAAATATTTATTGTATAATTCTTTATATTTCGTTGGGTTTATTACACTTTTGGAAAGTAATTTATCTAATAACCCGGCACCATTTTTTCATTATGTTTGGTGTATTATTTCCTTTGTTGATTTCTTTAATTATAACATCAAGACAGTCCAAACAATGTATATTTTTTTCCACATCATTTTTCCCAGGTTTCTTCATGAGCCCTTTGAAATAAATAAGATAATGGTTTAATATTTTTCTATCATCATCATAACACATATTTTCTCTATCTGCTTCATCATTACTCAGATCGCCTTTATTTAATCGTCTTGAGATGTGGGATTTTAAAGTATTTTGTTTGTTTATTAAATTTATTTTTTCACATAAATAGCTCTTTTTCTGATTAATTGTTTTGTTCTGCATAATGTTATCAATCTCGTCACAATCTTCTATTCCAAGTAGCTTGAGAATAATAGGTGTTTCATCTTCTTAACTATGATATTCTTCATTATAATCTAAACCATTATCTTCATTGTGGTAATATTGAAGACCCTCTGTAGTATCTAGCTTTTCATTGTTTTCTTCATTAGATGACTCTCCACTGTCTTCTTTATTATGCTGCTCTTGATTGAGAAGTCTACTATACTCATGCCGTCTCATATACTATTAGTTTGTATTGTATACGGAGGGCAACTAGAGGGCAATCAAAGGCAACTGGAGGGCAATCTAAGGCAACTGGAGGGCAATCTAAGGAAACTGGAGGATAAAAATAATATAATCTATATTTGATAATAAACATTTTCCAGTGTGATAACCACTGTTTTTAAGCTTCTATTAGCCAAAAATACTGAATGTTTTTGGTAATATTTTATTTTAAGCTTTTAAAAAGAAATAATGATTATTTACTGTTATTGTATTCATTTCCCCAACCTTTATTATACCATTTTTTGGTTTATTTGGTCTTACCCCGCAAATTATCTCGTGTGTGTGTTATAGAAATTCTTATAAATATTACCACACCCACTACATTTAAATTTTTTATGTCTCCAACGATCTTTTGAGTGATTGATATTATACCACACCCCTTCTCGTGAATATATTTTTCAGCATTTTTATACATCTCACCACATGTTTGACATTGTCTCTCTTTCTCATACCATTTTTTTACTAATTCTCTCGATTTATGTTTTCTTTCTTCATCAGATAATTTAAATTTGCAATTATTAATGAGATTTTCTTCCACAACATCCTCCTTTTTAACATGTTCGAATTTATATTTTTGACCGTTCTTCCTTGAAGTTTTTGGTGTACCGCTTTGGTTTTTACATGCTGATCTAATTGATGGAGCGCAGATTTGGGTATGCTTTTCTGCGGCCGAGATGCCCCAATAGAATGTTATTTCATCGGTCCTGAGATTAGTTACTTTTATATATTTCACATTTTCTGAACGTATTGGAATGGGTCTATCTTTTTTATTGTCTTCATTGAGACTAACAGATTGCTTCATCTCATCGACATTTATTTTGGGTTTATTATTTTTCATATTTTCAGCGAGACTCACAAGTTGCTTCATCTCATCGACATTCATTTGGGTTAAACTATTCAAACAATTTTCTGACAATAGAATTCTTATCCATACTACCTATGCTATTAGGTTAGATAAAGTGTCTTTATGATTTGAGAGTTTCAGACGGTTTCCGTTCGATTTAGCTATTTTTCAGTAACTAATCGTTTGAAACTATTTAATATAGCTGTTTCTCGGTGAATACTGCTAGAATCCATATTTTGGTGTTTGGGGTCTGATGGAGTCAACATTTGGAAACATTGAGTATAAATTTCATGATGTAATAAAAAGTTATGTCGTCATTTTGTGTCGGGTTGTAGAACTCGGGCTGAAACGCACGAAAATGGGGTTAATGTCTACTACATTTTTTTGTTTTTCACAACATGGAAAATGCAAATATCGACAGAACTCGGGCTGTAACGCATGAAAATGATACTAATACGACTGAAAATCCAGTTTTTTGGGCACACTAAGTTGCAGAACTCGGGCTGAAACGCACGAAAATGATACTCATACGGCTGAAAAATTGGTCGGAAAATGGTCATTTTTTGATGATTTTGAAAATTGGTGGAAAATGAAAAATGTAGAACTCGGGCTGAAACGCACGAAAATGGAGTTAATTTGACCCAAAATTTCAAAAATGTCCTGGTACCCCCATATAGTATACTACACAGGGTCTCTCCTCTTCCCGCCCCCTGGAGCGAGAAAGAAGAGACCCTGGTTGGGTCTGGTTACGTGTGTCTGAGACAATTGAAGACGTTAGGGAGGGGTCCTTATATCTCAATATTTTGTCGCCGTTCCTTTTGACACAACCAAGTGAGGCTTTCGTGTTCTCTACTCGCTGACAATTTTATGGAGTCTGCCGATCGACTTGGTTCTGGAAAGTCATCGGTTTCAAAACAACTCTCATCCGTTGAAACTAAAAAGTTATTTCTCTGATATTCAAAAAGCTTTCGATCACCATCACTGGTTTAGTATCAAAAGGCGAGCATGGAGTGATGCGAAACGCATCCGCAAGTTAGTGTTTTATCTGATAAGAGTAGCGTGTTCCCGACACGGCTGAGACGGCATATGAGAAAGATATAAGAATCCTAATATGCCCATGAACTCTTCATGGTTGCTGTGTAAAAGTTTCCCTTTCAATTGCTAACACTTTGGTTTTGACGCATCCGAATTCATGCTGTAACAAACCAACGTGGTGTGGTACATATGAGAAGAATGATAATCGTTTATTTCTGTGAAAAGCGCCTCCGATGATTTTCACGGTCAAAGATTTTGGATCTTCGACAGCCTCTGAAAAATATAGCTCATTTATTTCTTCTTCTTTCCGAACCGCTGCATTTCGAGCAAAATATAAATTTCGAACAAACTTCAGCTGACAAAATGATCGTTGCGTTTACCACTGTGCAAATGAGCGACTGTTTTGTTTCGTAGTATACATAATTTGGCGTCTGTGGTGCTGCGTCGGTGAAGTTTGGCTTACCAACGGAGAATTGATCATTTGGCCGTCTTTTGGCCGATTTAGCTTCGTGTATGTTTTCAGCGGGCTAACATGATGATTCAGAGGATGTTAGTGCTTTTTATTTTAGTTATTTTGACCTCAAAGGTCATTTCTGGGTTATCAACGCCTGTTTGTTGGAACCCGTGTTGTTTCTGTTTAGTGACTGTGATTTTCACGTCCTTCGAGGCGTTTGGTTTGGCTTATTTCAGTTCGTCCGTTGACCGTACAGCCAGTCTTGTTATCTTAAGTTTGTAAAGATAGCGTTTTTAGCCGTGTGATTATCTTGCAATATTTATATTGCCGGGCCCGGCAGCAAGATGTTCAGTGTTCCTATCACGGCTAGCTGTCTTTCGATCCTTTCTTTAGCACTGTAGCTTCTAAAAGAGCTACGCAGCAGAAATTGATCACTTAGCTTTGGTTACGGCTGTGTTTTTGTCTGTGATCGTTTCGCTCCGCTCTGTAACTGCGGTTCTTAGTAGTTTCCTCCTTTTGTTAATGCCAGTTTATTGCCTGTGTTTTGAGTGCGCCATCAAATGACAGGCAAGACCATGGATTCGATCCTCCCTTGTGGATCTCGTCAGTTGCTGGGAATGGCTTGATTAGAGTTGCTCTTTAGGCAACGTCGTTCTTTTATCAGGATTTATCCCACTTGACATGGTCCGTGCTTTGCGGATAACAGTGCTCACACGCTTCGATGGCTTTCCGTACATTTCCGTTCTCCCCTAGACTCAGTAGAGACAACTTTCACACTAATCCGCCCCTCCCTCGACCTGTTTATTTGTAATCTCCCAGATTCTGGGAGACACGTGACCAGACCCAACCAGGGTCTCTTCTCTCTCGCTCCAGGGGGCGGGAAGAGGAGAGACCCTGGGAACGAGGTTGAACCAGCCTCAATTCATGCAAGTTATGTAAATAATGCGGAAGTGCGTATGTTTACTCGAGTAGACAAAGGTCGAAGGCCGCGTAAATTTCTATTCTTTCGAGCGCATTTGCTAGTCAGTAAATGAATACTGTGTTTAAAAATATTGAAAAGGATTACACTGACAAGAGATTTTTGGTCAAAAGCAAGAAGACAATCCGGCTTTGATGTCAACATCGCGCTTACAAATTCTTCGTTTACATGGTCTCCTCAGGAAGAGACAGGATTTAGAGTTTGGAGAAAGTTGGCCTTGTTTTCTATGGCGCGCCGTTTGTTTCAAAATTATTTATCGAAGTGATGTTATATCCTGTATATTCTATGTATTATATTTAGCCTTGGTATTATTTGTTTGTTATCTATGAGATTGGTACACTTACTATTTCGATTTCAATTTACTGCCGTGATGTAACATTTTCTGCCTTGATACCAATTTGCTACCGAGACTTGACTTTTTCTACCTTGATATAATTTTACTCCCGTGATGTGACTTTTTCTACCTTGATATCATTTTACTGCCGTGATGCAACATTTTCTACCTTGATATCATTTTACTGCCGTGATGTAACATTTTCTACCTTGATATCATTTTACTGCCGTGATGCAACATTTTCTACCTTGATATCATTTTGCTGCCGTGATGTGACTTTTTCTACCTTGATATCATTTTACTGCCGCGATGCAACATTTTCTACCTTGATATCATTTAACTGCCGTGATACAACCTTTTCTACCGTGATATCATTTTACTGCCGTGATGCACCGTTTTCTACCTTGATACATTTCACTGCCGTGATTTAACATTTTCTACCTTGATATCATTTTACTGCCGTGATGCAACATTTTCAACCTTGATATCATTTTACTGCCGTGATGCAACATTTTCTACCTTGATATCATTTTACTGCCGTGATGTAACATTTTCTACCTTGATATCATTTTACTGCATATGCAGAGTAGGGTGTGAACAGCAAAAAACACCCACAAACAAATACGCACAGGATACAACGTAAATCCTGCGTTACAAAATGTGCAATAGTTAATTTTGGGGGTCACGATTTAACGTTAAATCGTGACCCCCAAAATTAACTATTGCACATTTTGTAACGCAGGATTTACGT
Source organism: Pachyseris speciosa (assembly GCA_016490735.1). Taxonomy (NCBI): domain Eukaryota; kingdom Metazoa; phylum Cnidaria; class Anthozoa; order Scleractinia; family Pachyseridae; genus Pachyseris; species Pachyseris speciosa. Next base: position 3,415,512 of record JAEMWC010000001.1, on the reverse strand, counting down.
TGTATCCTGTGCGTATTTGTTTGTGGGTGTTTTTTGCTGTTCACACCCTACTCTGAACGTGCTTTATACTGTAAATGTTTAGTATAAAAGTAGTTCAATTTGTAATCTTGTTAAATCCCTGATGAAGTCTGTCTGATCAGACGAAACCGGTCGGATAATATTAAAAAAATTGACAAGATCTGTTGCTGTGTGCTGCTCACTAGTTTTTGTTTAAAAAATTGTCCAGCCGAAGGAATCGCTTTCAGAAAGCGTGACTTTGAACAATCTGCATGTCCCTTCTGGTGACCCATACACGTACGAATATTCACCAGTCATGACTCGTTCGATTATATGATATCATCTTCCGAATCTTTGGTTTGCGTGATCCTTTTCAATCGCAGATTATTCAAATATTGGATCTGATCTTCCATGAGCGCTGTCAGTGGTGACATGATGAAAATAGTACAAGGTTTCTCTGGGGGAGCCGGTGAGGGTTATTTGTCGTTAATTCAAATTTGATAACGACCGTTATGATCGACCACCTTGGGAGATATCCTATGCCAATGGCGATGTGGCGTCGAATGTGAAAATTCGCAGCGTTACTTTAGGTCGTTATGAGCAAGCTTCTTACAAGTTTTTTGGCATCGATGTTCGAAAATTACTTGGCCTTCATTTGCCCAAGGCTTGATGGCGAGAGGTGCGTGGAAGTGGGAGAAAATTGACAAAATTCAGAAGGCGTTCAGCTGCGGCGGCTATTTGAAAGTGCTACTGAGACGAAAATCAGTGTTTTTTTCGCGATTTTGTATCCTACGTTGAAGACTAGATCCTAGACCAAACACTGGCTAACCTGATGCTGGTTTACATCTGTAAAGGCTGCTCGAAAGAGTGGAAATAACGTCCGCCATTACTCAAACGACAACTACTCGAGCCCACAATTCCTCCGTGACGTCATCTTATCATCTAGCGAGGAGTAAACAGAGTAAGAGGGGTGTCTTGAAAACAAAGCCCCAAAGACCCCTAAGACCCCTAAGACCCCAAAACTTGTAAACGAAGACCCCCAACTTTTAATAAATACCATTGTTAATAATCATTAACAAGAGAAAATGAGGTGCTCAAACAAAAGAAAACCCTTTGTTGGTAAGAGTATGGATATTTCATGGAGAAAAACACTCTTTTTTTAGCAGCTCTAAAAGTTTTGAGATTATCTCTCAGTGACTGATCAGCATCAAAAACCTTACCAGATGTGGCCAACTCCTTCTCAAATTTTCCTCGAAAGAACTCCTTAGTTCTGGTATTGCATAGTTTGTGAAGCGTATCATTGTATACCTTGTCAGTGACAGAACTGTGATATTGACTTGATGCTCCACACGTCTCTAGTGACCATTTAAAAGATTTGGATAATTGCTCATCGTTGTAAACATTGAAGTGAACAACTTTTTAACAAACTGTTTTTATGTTTCTTCAATCTTTGCTCATTGACATACTCTCTGATGTTTAAATCAGCTTCTCGTACAAAATTCAGGAAATCTTTCTTCACAAAAGTCAAATTACCTTCATCAAGCAGCTCAAGAGCATTTGGAAGATGGCTTTTGTCAGTTTCTTTCAGTTTCACAAGATCTAGCTCCATTTCCGTTTGACTTCTGCTGCCAGGTGTGCATGGAAATCTTTCTTTTTGCCGGTTTTTTCGGATAGAGTATCTTTCCTAAGTTGTATCATTTGGCAGAGTGCTGCCCCAGAGATTCTGTATAAACTGGCATCATCCTCCTGTGTGATGTTCTGTTGGACATCGAGTGGTTGAGAAACACTATAGGACTTGCGCGAAGTCGTACACTAGCGGAATGTAAAATACCGGTCACTGCTCGGATGGTACTTGATGAAAATTCATCAGACAAATCCGTGTATACCGGACGCACGCTTTTAAGCATTGTCGGATGAACCATCTAAGTAGCTGTTCAAACTGTTTATCCAGCGAATTGCCAAGTGCGCTTTTCTGTCCTTCACGTCCTCTGCAACTCCAGACAACAGCTCTATGTAACCGGAAAACATGTGGTGGACTAAATTACGTAGTTCACTGTACCGAACATCAAGTATTTCTTGAATTAGCGTTCGATGCGGCGCGTAATGTTTTGCAACGTAGTGTTCACTCAGGCGCTCCGATACGAAATTCCAATGGGCACTTTTCCTCTAGCTTGAGGATGAGCTCATTCAACTCTTTTCTAGTGAGCATCTTCGCATTTTTCTTCCCACCAAGATTTGTCGCTTTTCCTTTCCTGCCTTTGCCCTCCGATGTCGAGTTGCGCGATGTCGATGCAGCGCTTGGAGGTATTTTTACCCGCTGCAGGTCGTGTGTTTTTTCTCTGTTTACCACTGGAGCTTTGTTTCTGATTTTTTTCTTTTGTCGATTTCGCTCTTCGTGTGCCGCCTGCTAATGTCGAGGCTTCCTCACTGTAACTGCTATCGCTATTAGTTCCATCGCTCGAAGTGAGATCTAAATAATCGCTGTCTGAGTCAAATGCTTTCTCAGAGTCGTATTCGTCGTCCAACGAGCCATTAGATGCACAAGTGAAATCCATCTCACAATCCTGGTTTTTGGTCAAGATATGCCATTTTCCTTGCTTCCGAAACTCTCTTTCGTCAACAAAGCGTACTTCCACGCGGAACGCCATTTGAATTTCTTGTGGTCAAGCGCGCCTGCTGACTTTGCGGACTTCCCGGGAAACAGACTTCCGTTTCTGTGACATCTAAAAATAACTTAACTGACATTCACATATCCCAAGGGCCGAACTGGCATCTCCCTCTCTGTCCCTCATTTTCTCTTGTCATTAATTAATACTCTCCTATGGGAGGTGATATGCCTCATTTATAGCTGCGTTAAACTCCACTTTAGTTCGTGTGGCTTCCGACACTCCGTCCGCCATATTTCACGTTTCTTCAAGAAAAAGAGCGAGATCCGTTTCGGCCAATCAGTGTTCTCGAAAATATTAATCAATGCGATTAACCTACGAGAAACCATTACATATTTTCATGCAAAAGAGTGACGTCACATAACACGATTCGTGTTAACTTTTCGTAGACGTTCCCTCCTCCCGTTTTTCTTCGGGGGGTGGGTACGGCTACACGTAGGCTATCTTTGGTCTTGCACAAGATTTCTGTCGCCCAACTTTTCGATGGCTGAAAAACACAGAAAACATTACAGTGTTTTGATCCGTTTTCAATGGAAAACCCCGCTAGATTTGGGCGGCGTAATATACCCATACATTATGAGATCTGCTTTAGATAAAAACCAATCAGAATTCGCTCGAACAATGACCACTATCTGGCCACCAATCACAGTTCTTTCCCAAGATCCTAGGAAAGCAGCAGGATACTGGAACACGATTAGCGACGCTGTTTCGCAGACGTCCCTTTTCCGCGTGCAACAATGGAAATAGGAGACGTCTGCACGCAGGCTACCTGTAAGGGGACAGCTATGATTGTCGTATGGGTGTCCACTTACGGGGGTTTTGACTGTTTTTTGATTTCCGCCAATCACGTATAGCTGGCTGCACAGAAATTAGAAAAACTGTGCCCAAGGTCTTGAGTACGGGCCGCAGGCCGAGGGTCGTACTCAAGGAGGGGGGCATTGGGATTTTCGGTTTTTCGGTTTTGGCCAGTTTTTAGGCAATTGTTTTTTGGTTCTCTACTCTGCTCCGAGAGGTTTTTCTCCGGGTACTCCGGTTTTCCCCTCTCCCCAAAAACCAACATTTGATTTCATTTGATTTATTTAGAGTTGATTTCATTTAGTCTCCCCGATTTTGTTATTGTTATTGTTATTTTCGGTTTTGCACCGAAAACTTCAGTTTTTCGGTTTTGGTGTCTGTTACGGTTTCCGGTTTTTGCTTTATTAGTATTTGGTTTTCGGTTTTCGCCAAAATACAAGCGGTTTTTCGGATCTGATGTCCGACGTGGTTTTTGGTTTTGGTTTCTTTTCGGACGACATCAGTACCGTTTACATCAGTACCGATGGCAGCAGTTCACAAGGCCAGCAGGATGAGTTAGGGGCATCTACTTGCGTCCTGACACGCTTATTGTGTAGTTTGAAATGAAATCCAGTTTAATGAACTGTTTTCATTTTATGTCTGCTATGCGACCTCCTGCTTATAATGTCGATACTATTAAATTGCTGGAAGACTATTTGGGATACAGCTCGAAGCCAAAAGAGGTAAGACCCAATACCGCTGCAAACGCCTTGAGGGATTTGAACCAAAATATTTACTTCCCCTTGAAGTTTTGTTTCATAATATATTCCAGCCACCATCTGCGAATGTGAAACTGAGGAGCACTAGGACGGCTCCACACTAACAACAGAGGTCACAGAGCTAGCATAGATTTGTTTTCCCAGAAGTGTTCAAGGAGGCTTGAGCTTGGCACACTACTCAATTTTTCTTGAGTATTGACGTTTTTACGTTTGATCTTGGCTGTCTGATTTTCTATGTAACGGCCTTCGAAATGCACAAAATGCAGTCTTAGACAGTCTAGTTATTCAAAAATTTCCGGGGAGCATGCCCACGGATCCCCCTACAATCTCGCGCCTTCGGCTCTCGCCATTTGGAGCCTTCGGCGCTCAAACGCACCTCCCCAACGCAGAAACCTAACTACGGGCCTGCCGATTCACAAATAGCATCCACGAGCGGGAATCCCTGAGCGGGATGTGAACTCACGTCCAAAACATTTATTCAATTAAAATATGATTATTTGGGGTGTATAGGTTAGGGTTTCCTTCATATACAGAATTTAATTAATTGAAATAAGCCTGTATCCACAACTGGATCCTCCTTTGTCATCCACTAAGTTGACTTCGGTCGTGCATCAGTAATTGATCCTTAGTTGGATTTCAAATAGAGTTATAGGCTTCCTCTGCCCTGTCACCTTGAAAGTAAAATTTCCCGGGAGACCACGTCTTTGATCGCGTAAACCACATCTTCGATTGCCGTGTTGCCAGCATGGTTGTCCTGATGGTGTAGTGGTCATCATATCCGACTAGTATACAGGGGGACGTGGGTTCAAATTACGCTCAGGGCCAATTTTCTTTCAAATTTTTATTCAATTAAAAAAGGTCAGAGGACGGACAATTTTGGAGGCTAAACAATAAAAATGTATTTAAAAAACGTTTCGGTCTTAGACCTTCATCAGTTTTACAGCGTGTGCTTTTACAAGGTTCTTACGAAGCAATTTATACAACTGTAGGTGTAGGTCTTAAGTAACACTACATACTTTACAGCGACGATTTGCAAGTTGAGATGAAAAGAATGCATTAATTACAAAGAGTGGTAATATTCCGAAATGAATAACACTTACATAACATTACATATTTAGCAGAGGAATTTTACAATTACAAAGGGTAGTAATAATCCGAAAGGCTTAAATATTGTAGAGGGGGAGAGAATAAGTGACTTATGCAAGACCATTAACCAACAAAATCTCCAATAAGGGCCAATGAATAACCGCGACCAATTGAAAGCTTATTCTCTCCCCCTCTACAATATTTAAGCCT